>JBAMNC010001820.1:0-448428 GCA_037902135.1 Cetoscarus ocellatus | reverse complement strand
TTTGAGCTTACTTTTTGTCGGAGTCGGAAGTGGAAAAAAAGTCATATATTAGCCTTAGTGTTTTTTCAAATCCTGAGCTGAGAGAAAAAGGATCATAAGTCCATTTTGAAGCCAACAATGACCAAACTGTCTGCACCAGCATGGTTTTTGTCCTGTTTTACACCCAAAAAGTCATGTTTGAGCATATTTTTTGTCGGAGTCCGAAATGGAAAAAAAGTCATATGTTAGCCTTAGTGTTTTTTCAAATCCTGTGCTGAGAGTAAAAGGCTTGTGAGTCCATTTTGAAGCCAACAATGACCAAACCGTCTGCACCAGCATGGTTTTTGGCCTGTTTTACACCCAAAAAGTCATGTTTGAGCATATTTTTTGTCGGAGTCCGAAATGGAAAAAAAGTCATATGTTAGCCTTACTGTTTTTTCAAATCCTGTGCTGAGAGTAAAAGGCTTATGAGTCCATTTGAAGCCAACAATGACCAAACTGTCTGCACCAGCATGGTTTTTGGCCTGTTTTACACCACATGAGTCATGTTTGAGCATATTTTCTGTCGGAGTCCGAAATGGAAAAAAAGTCATATGTTAGCCTTAGTGTTTTCTCAAATCCTGAGCTGAGAGAAAAAGGCTTATAAGTCCATTTTGAAGCCAAATATGACAACACCGTCTGCACCAGCATGGTTTTTGGCCTGTTTTATACCGAAAAAGTCATGTTTGAGCATATTTTTTGGTGGAGTCCGAAATGGAAAAAAAGTCATATATTAGCCTTACTGTTTTTTCAAATCCTGAGCTGAGAGAAAAAGGATCATACGTCCATTTTGAAGCCAACAATGACCAAACCGTCTGCACCAGCATGGTTTTTGGCCTGTTTTACACCCAAAAAGTCATGTTTGAGCATATTTTTTGTCGGAGTCCGAAATGGAAAAAAAGTCATATGTTAGCCTTAGTGTTTTTTCAAATCCTGAGCTGAGAAGAAAAGGCTTGGAAGTCCATTTTGAAGCCAGAAATGACCAAACCATCAGCACCAGCATGGTTTTTGGCCTGTTTTACACCCCATGAGTCATGTTTGAGCATATTTTTTGTCGGAGTCCGAAATGGAAAAAAAGTCATATGTTAGCCTTAGTGTTTTTTCAAATCCTGAGCTGAGAAGAAAAGGCTAATAAGTCCATTTTGAAGCCAAATATGACCAAACCGTCTGCACCAGCATGGTTTTTGGCCTGTTTTATACCCAAAAAGTCATGTTTGAGCATATTTTCTGTCGGAGTCCGAAATGGAAAAAAAGTCATATGTTAGCCTTAGTGTTTTTTCAAATCCTGTGCTGAGAGTAAAAGGCTTGTAAGTCCATTTTGAAGCCAACAATGACCAAACCGTCTGCACCAGCATGGTTTTTGGCCTGTTTTACACCCAAAAAGTCATGTTTGAGAATATTTTTTGTCGGAGTCCGAAATGGAAAAAAAGTCATATATTAGCCTTACTGTTTTTTCAAATCCTGAGCTGAGAGAAAAAGGATCATAAGTCCATTTTGAAGCCAACAATGACCAAACCGTCTGCACCAGCATGGTTTTTGTCCTGTTTTACACCCAAAAAGTCATGTTTGAGCATATTTTTTGTCGGAGTCCGAAATGGAAAAAAAGTCATATGTTAGCCTTAGTGTTTTTTCAAATCCTGAGCTGAGAAGAAAAGGCTTGGAAGTCCATTTTGAAGCCAGAAATGACCAAACCATCAGCACCAGCATGGTTTTTGGCCTGTTTTACACCCCATGAGTCATGTTTGAGCATATTTTTTTGTCGGAGTCCGAAATGGAAAAAAAGTCATATGTTAGCCTTAGTGTTTTTTCAAATCCTGAGCTGAGAGTAAAAGCCTTATAAGTCCATTTTGAAGCCAACAATGACCAAACCGTCTGCACCAGCATGATTTTTGGCCTGTTTTACACCCAAAAAGTCATGTTTGGGCATATTTTTTGTCGGAGTCCAACATGGAAAAAAAGTCATATGTTAGCCTTAGTGTTTTTTCAAGTCCTGAGCTGAGAGAAAAAGGCTTATGAGTCCATTTTGAAGCCAAATATGACCAAACCGTCTGCACCAGCATGATTTTTGGCCTGTTTTATACCCAAAAAGTCATGTTTGAGCATATTTTCTGTCGGAGTCCGAAATGGAAAAAAAGTCATTTGTTGGCCTTAGTGTTTTCTCAAATCCTGAGCTGAGAGAAAAAGGCTTATAAGTCCATTTTGAAGCCAAATATGACAACACCGTCTGCACCAGCATGGTTTTTGGCCTGTTTTATACCGAAAAAGTCATGTTTGAGCATATTTTTTGGTGGAGTCCGAAATGGAAAAAAAGTCATATATTAGCCTTACTGTTTTTTCAAATCCTGAGCTGAGAGAAAAAGGATCATACGTCCATTTTGAAGCCAACAATGACCAAACCGTCTGCACCAGCATGGTTTTTGTCCTGTTTTACACCCAAAAAGTCACGTTTGAGCATATTTTTTGTCGGAGTCCGAAATGGAAAAAAAGTCATATGTTAGCCTTAGTGTTTTTTCAAATCCTGAGCTGAGAGAAAAAGGCTTATAAGTCCATTTTGAAGCCAGAAATGACCAAACCATCTGCACCAGCATGGTTTTGGGCCTGTTTTACACCCCATGAGTCATGTTTGAGCATATTTTTTGTCGGAGTCCGAAATGGAAAAAAAGTCATATGTTAGCCTTACTGTTTTTTCAAATCCTGTGCTGAGAGTAAAAGGCTTATGAGTCCATTTTGAAGCCAAATATGACCAAACCGTCTGCACCAGCATGATTTTTGGCCTGTTTTACACCCAAAAAGTCATGTTTGAGCATATTTTTTGTCGGAGTCCGAAATGGAAAAAAAGTCATATGTTAGCCTTAGTGTTTTTTCAAATCCTGTGCTGAGAGTAAAAGGCTTATAAGTCCATTTTGAAGCCAACAATGACAAAACCGTCTGCACCAGCATGGTTTTTGGCCTGTTTTACACCCAAAAAGTCATGTTTGAGCTTACTTTTTGTCGGAGTCCGAAATGGAAAAAAAGTCATATATTAGCCTTAGTGTTTTTTCAAATCCTGAGCTGAGAGAAAAAGGATCATAAGTCCATTTTGAAGCCAACAATGACCAAACCGTCTGCACCAGCATGGTTTTTGTCCTGTTTTACACCCAAAAAGTCACGTTTGAGCATATTTTTTGTCGGAGTCCGAAATGGAAAAAAAGTCATATGTTAGCCTTAGTGTTTTTTCAAATCCTGAGCTGAGAAGAAAAGGCTTGGAAGTCCATTTTGAAGCCAGAAATGACCAAACCATCAGCACCAGCATGGTTTTTGGCCTGTTTTACACCCCATGAGTCATGTTTGAGCATATTTTTTGTCGGAGTCCGAAATGGAAAAAAAGTCATATGTTAGCCTTAGTGTTTTTTCAAATCCTGAGCTGAGAAGAAAAGGCTAATAAGTCCATTTTGAAGCCAACAATGACCAAACCGTCTGCACCAGCATGATTTTTGGCCTGTTTTACACCCAAAAAGTCATGTTTGGGCATATTTTTTGTCGGAGTCCAACATGGAAAAAAAGTCATATGTTAGCCTTACTGTTTTTTCAAGTCCTGAGCTGAGAGAAAAAGGCTTATGAGTCCATTTTGAAGCCAAATATGACCAAACCGTCTGCACCAGCATGATTTTTGGCCTGTTTTATACCCAAAAAGTCATGTTTGAGCATATTTTC
This sequence comes from Cetoscarus ocellatus, assembly GCA_037902135.1. Classification (NCBI taxonomy): domain Eukaryota; kingdom Metazoa; phylum Chordata; class Actinopteri; order Labriformes; family Labridae; genus Cetoscarus; species Cetoscarus ocellatus. The sequence goes on along the minus strand of JBAMNC010001820.1, from coordinate 444,717 downwards.
TGTCGGAGTCCGAAATGGAAAAAAAGTCATATGTTAGCCTTACTGTTTTTTCAAATCCTGTGCTGAGAGTAAAAGGCTTATAAGTCCATTTTGAAGCCAACAATGACCAAACCGTTTGCACCAGCATGATTTTTGGCCTGTTTTATACCCAAAAATTTCATGTTTGAGCATATTTTTTGTCGGAGTCTGAAATGGAAAAAATGTCATATGTTAGCCTTGGTGTTTTTTGAAATCCGGTGCTGAGAGAAAAAGGCTTGTAAGTCCATTTTGAAGCCAACAATGACCAAACCGTCTGCACCAGCATGGTTTTTGGCCTGTTTTATACCCAAAAAGTCATGTTTGAGCATACTTTTTGTCGGAGTCCGAAGTGGAAAAAAAAGTCATATGTTAGCCTTAGTGTTTTTTCAAATCCTGAGCTGAGAAGAAAAGGCTTGTAAGTCCATTTTGAAGCCAGAAATGACCAAACCATCAGCACCAGCATGGTTTTTGGCCTGTTTTACACCCAAAAAGTCATGTTTGAGCATATTTTCTGTCGGAGTCCGAAATGGAAAAAAAGTCATATGTTAGCCTTAGTGTTTTTTCAAATCCTGAGCTGAGAAGAAAAGGCTTATAAGTCCATTTTGAAGCCAACAATGACCAAACCGTCTGCACCAGCATGTTTTTTGGCCTGTTTTACACTCCATGAGTCATGTTTGAGCATATTTTCTGTCGGAGTCCGAAATGGAAAAAAAGTCATATGTTAGCCTTAGTGTTTTATCCAATCCTGAGCTGAGAGAAAAAGGCTTATAAGTCCATTTTGAAGCCAACAATGACCAAACCGTCTGCACCAGCATGGTTTTTGTCCTGTTTTACACCCAAAAAGTCATGTTTGAGCATATTTTTTGTCGGAGTCCAAAATGGAAAAAAAGTCATATGTTAGCCTTAGTGTTTTATCAAATCCTGAGCTGAGAGAAAAAGGCTTATAAGTCCATTTTGAAGCCAACAATGACCAAACTGTCTGCACCAGCATGGTTTTTGGCCTGTTTTACACCCAAAAAGTCATGTTTGAGCATATTTTATGGCAGAGTCCGAAATGGAAAAAAAGTCATATGTTAGCCTTAGTATTTTTTCAAATCCTGAGCTGAGAGAAAAAGGCTCATAAGTCCATTTTGAAGCCAAATATGACCAAACCGTCTGCGCCAGCATGGTTTTTGGCCTGTTTTACACCCCATGAGTCATGTTTGAGCATATTTTCTGTCGGAGTCCGAAATGGAAAAAAAGTCATATGTTAGCCTTAGTGTTTTTTGAAATCCTGTGCTGAGAGTAAAAGGCTTGTGAGTCCATTTTGAAGCCAACAATGACCAAACCGTCTGCACCAGCATGATTTTTGGCCTGTTTTACACCCAAAAAGTCATGTTTGGGCATATTTTTTGTCGGAGTCCAACATGGAAAAAAAGTCATATGTTAGCCTTAGTGTTTTTTCAAGTCCTGAGCTGAGAGAAAAAGGCTCATAAGTCCATTTTGAAGCCAAATATGACCAAACCGTCTGCACCAGCATGGTTTTTGGCCTGTTTTACACCCAAAAAGTCATGTTTGAGCATATTTTCTGTCGGAGTCCGAAATGGAAAAAAAGTCATATGTTTGCCTTACTGTTTTTTCAAATCCTGTGCTGAGAGTAAAAGGCTTATAAGTCCATTTTGAAGCCAACAATGACCAAACCGTCTGCACCAGCATGGTTTTTGGCCGGTTTTACACCCAAAAAATCATGTTTGAGCATATTTTTTGTCGGAGTCCAAAATGGAAAAAAAGTCATATGTTAGCCTTAGTGTTTTTTCAAATCCTGAGCTGCGAAAAAAGAGGCTTATAAGTCCATTTTGAAGCCAACAATGACCAAACCGTTTGCACCAGCATGATTTTTGGCCTGTTTTTTACCCAAATATTTCATGTTTGAGCATATTTTTTGTCGGAGTCTGAAATGGAAAAAATGTCATATGTTAGCCTTAGTGTTTTTTGAAATCCGGTGCTGAGAGAAAAAGGCTTGTAAGTCCATTTTGAAGCCAACAATGACCAAACCGTCTGCACCAGCATGGTTTTTGGCCTGTTTTATACCCAAAAAGTCATGTTTGAGCATACTTTTTGTCGGAGTCCGAAGTGGAAAAAAAGTCATATGTTAGCCTTAGTGTTTTTTCAAATCCTGAGCTGAGAGAAAAAGGCTTGTGAGTTCATTTTGAAGCCAGAAATGACCAAACCATCTGCACCAGCATGGTTTTTGGCCTGTTTTACACCCAAAAAGTCATGTTTGAGCTTACTTTTTGTCGGAGTCGGAAGTGGAAAAAAAGTCATATATTAGCCTTAGTGTTTTTTCAAATCCTGAGCTGAGAGAAAAAGGATCATAAGTCCATTTTGAAGCCAACAATGACCAAACCGTCTGCACCAGCATGGTTTTTGTCCTGTTTTACACCCAAAAAGTCATGTTTGAGCATATTTTTTGTCGGAGTCCGAAATGGAAAAAAAGTCATATGTTAGCCTTAGTGTTTTTTTAAATCCTGTGCTGAGAGTAAAAGGCTTGTGAGTCCATTTTGAAGCCAACAATGACCAAACCGTCTGCACCAGCATGGTTTTTGGCCTGTTTTACACCCAAAAAGTCATGTTTGAGCTTACTTTTTGTCGGAGTCCGAAATGGAAAAAAAGTCATATGTTAGCCTTAGTATTTTTTCAAATCCTGAGCTGAGAGAAAAAGGCTCATAAGTCCATTTGAAGCCAACAATGACCAAACTGTCTGCACCAGCATGGCTTTTGGCCTGTTTTACACCACATGAGTCATGTTTGAGCATATTTTCTGTCGGAGTCCGAAATGGAAAAAAAGTCATTTGTTGGCCTTAGTGTTTTCTCAAATCCTGAGCTGAGAGAAAAAGGCTTATAAGTCCATTTTGAAGCCAAATATGACAACACCGTCTGCACCAGCATGGTTTTTGGCCTGTTTTATACCGAAAAAGTCATGTTTGAGCATATTTTTTGGTGGAGTCTGAAATTGAAAAAAAGTCATATGTTAGCCTTAGTGTTTTTTGAAATCCTGTGCTGAGAGAAAAAGGCTTGTAAGTCCATTTTGAAGCCAACAATGACCAAACCGTCTGCACCAGCATGATTTTTGGCCTGTTTTATGCCGAAAAAGTCATGTTTGAGCATATTTTTTGTCGGAGTCCAAATTGGAAAAAAAGTCATATGTTAGCCTTAGTGTTTTTTTAAATCCTGAGCTGAGAGAAAAAAGGCTTATAAGTCTATTTTGAAGCCAACAATGACCAAATCGTCTGCACCAGCATGATTTTTGGCCTGTTTTACACCCGAAAAGTCATGTTTGAGCATATTTTCTGTCGGAGTCCGAAATGGAAAAAAAGTCATATGTTAGCCTTAGTGTTTTTTCAAATCCTGAGCTGAGAGAAAAAGGCTTGTAAGTCCATTTTGAAGCCAACAATGACCAAATCGTCTTCACCAGCATGGTTTTTGGCCTGTTTTACACCCAAAAAGTCATGTTTGAGCATACTTTTTGTCGGAGTCCGAAAATAGAAAAAAAGTCATATGTTAGCCTTTGTGTTTTTTTAAATCCTGAGCTGAGAGTAAAATGCTTAGAAGTCCATTTTGAAGCCAATTATGACCAAACCGTCTGCACCAGCATGATTTTTGGCCTGTTTTATACCCAAAAAGTCATGTTTGAGCATATTTTTTGTCGGAGTCCAAACTGAAAAAAAGTCATTTGTTAGCCTTAGTGTTTTTTCAAATCCTGAGCTGAGAGAAAAAAGGCTTATAAGTCCATTTTGAAGCCAACAATGACCAAACCGTCTGCACCAGCATGATTTTTGGCCTGTTTTACACCCAAAAAGTCATGTTTGAGCATATTTTTTGTCGGAGTCCGAAATGGAAAAAATGTCATATGTAAGCCTTAGTGTTTTTTCAAATCCTGAGCTGAGAAGAAAAGGCTTGTAAGTCAATTTTGAAGCCAGAAATGACCAAACCATCTGCACCAGAATGATTTTTCATCTGTTTTATACCCAAAAAGTCATGTTTGAGCATATTTTTTGGCAGAGTCCGAAATGGAAAAAATGTCATATGTAAGCCTTAGTGTTTTTTCAAATCCTGAGCTGAGAAGAAAAGCCTTGTAAGTCCAATTTGAAGCCAACAATGACCAAACCGTCTGCACCAGCATGGTTTTTGGCCTGTTTTACACCCAAAAAGTCATTTTTGAGCATATTTTCTGTCGGAGTCCGAAATGGAAAAAAAGTCATGTTAGCCTTAGTGTTTTTTTGAAATCCTGGGCTGAGAAGAAAAGGCTTGTAAGTCCATTTTGAAGCCAACAATGACCAAACCGTCTGCACCAGCATGATTTTTGGCCTGTTTTACACCACATGAGTCAGGTTTGAGCATATTTTTTGTCGGAGTCCGAAATGGAAAAAAAGTCATATGTTAGCCTTAGTGTTTTTTCAAATCCTGAGCTGAGAGAAAAAAGGCTCATGAGTCCATTTTGAAGCCAAATATGAACAAACTGTCAGCACCAGCATGGTTTTTGGCCTGTTTTACACTCGAAAAGTCATGTTTGAGCATATTTTTTGGCAGAGTCCGAAATGGAAAAAAAGTCATATGTAAGCCTTAGTGTTATTTCAAATCCTGAGCTGAGAGTAAAAGGCTCATTAGTCCATTTTGAAGCCAAATATGAACAAACTGTCAGCACCAGCATGGTTTTTGGCCTGTTTTACACTCGAAAAGTCATGTTTGAGCATATTTTCTGTCGGAGTCCGAAATGGAAAAAAAGTCATATGTTAGCCTTAGTGTTTTTTCAAATCCTGAGCTGAGAGAAAAAGGCTTGTAAATCCATTTTGAAGCCAACAATGACCAAATCGTCTTCACCAGCATGGTTTTTGGCCTGTTTTACACCCAAAAAGTCATGTTTGAGCATACTTTTTGTCGGAGTCCGAAATGGAAAAAAAGTCATATGTTAGCCTTAGTGTTTTTTTAAATCCTGAGCTGAGAGTAAAATGCTTAGAAGTCCATTTTGAAGCCAATTATGACCAAACCGTCTGCACCAGCATGGTTTTCGGCCTGTTTTACACCCCATGAGACATGTTTGAGCATATTTTTGGTCAGAGTCCGAAATGGAAAAAAAAGTCATATGTTCGCCTTACTGTTTTTTCACATCCTGAGCTGAGAGAAAAAGGCTTATAAGTCCATTTTGAAGCCAAATATGACCAAACCGTCTGCACAAGCATGGTTTTTGGCCTGTTTTACACCCAAAAAGTCATTTTTGAGCATATTTTTTGTCGGAGTCCGAAATGGAAAAAATGTCATATGTAAGCCTTAGTGTTTTTTCACATCCTGAGCTGAGAGAAAAAGGCTTATCAGTCCATTTTGAAGCCAAATATGACCAAACTGTCTGCACCAGCATGGTTTTTCACCTGTTTTACACCCAAGTGGTCATGTTTGAGCATATTTTTTGTCGGAGTCTGATATGGAAAAAAGGTCATATGTTAGCCTTAGTGTTTTTTCAAATCCTGAGCTGAGAGAAAAAGGCTTATCAGTCCATTTTGAAGCCAAATATGACCAAACCGTCTGCACCAGCATGGTTTTTGGCCTGTTTTACACCCAAAAAGTCATGTTTGAGCATATTTTTGCTGGAGTCTGAAATGGAAAAAAAGTCATATGTTAGCCTTAGTGTTTTTTCAAATCCGGAGCTGAGAGAAAAAGGCTTATCAGTCCATTTTGAAGCCAAATATGACCAAACCGTCTGCACCAGCATGGTTTTTGGCCTGTTTTATACCCAAAAAGTCATGTTTGAGCATATTTTTTTTGGAGTCCGAAATGGAAAAGAAGTCATATGTTAGCCGTACTGTTTTCTGAAAATCCTGAGCTGAGAGAAAAAGGCTTATAAGTCCATTTTGAAGCCAAATGTGACCAAACCGTCTGCACCAGCATGGTTTTTGGCCCGTTGTACACCCAAAAAGTCATGTTTGAGCATATTTTTGGTCAGAGTCCGAAATGGAAAAAAAGTCATATGTTAGCCTTACTGTTTTTTCACATCCTGAGCTGAGAGAAAAAGGCTTATAAGTCCATTTTGAAGCCAAATATGACCAAACCGTCTGCACCAGCATGGTTTTTGGCCTGTTTTACACCCAAAAATTCATGTTTGAGCATATTTTTTGTGTGAGTCCGAAATGCAAAAAAAAGTCATATGTTAGCCTTACTGTTTTTTCAAATCCTGAGCTGAGAGAATAAGGCTCATAAGTCCATTTTGAAGCCAAACATGACCAAACCGTCTGCACCAGCATGGTTTTTGGCCTGCTTTACACCCCAAAAAGTCGTTTTTGAGCATATTTGTTGTCGCAGTCTGAAATGGAAAAAAAGTCATATGTTAGCCTTAGTGTTTTTTCAAATCCGGAGCTGAGAGAAAAAGGCTCATAAGTCCATTTTGAAGCCAAACATGACCAAACCGTCTGCACCAGCATGGTTTTTGGCCTGCTTTACACCCAAAAAGTCATTTTTGAGCATACTTTTTGTCGGAGTCCGAAAATAGAAAAAAAGTCATATGTTAGCCTTAGTGTTTTTTCACATCCTGAGCTGAGAGAAAAAGGCTCATAAGTCCATTTTGAAGCCAAATATGACCAAATATGATCAAATATGACCAAACTGGTCATATTTGGCTTGTCGGAGTACGAAATGCAAAAAAAGTCGTACCAGCATGGTTTTTGACCTGTTTTACGTCGAAAAAGTCATGTTTGAGCATTTTTTTCCACAGTCCAGTTTTTTACAGTGCAGTCTTTAGCTCCTCTTCTCAGACTGCAGCACATGGATTTGTACTTCAATTTCAAATTAAAAAACCCGAAATGTTCACTGTTATTCTGCTTTGGTGGCACTGTTTCTTTGTCTGAACATTTTTGGATTAATATTTGTTTGCTCTGAGGTCAATTGTTCATTTTGCTGAGAAGGATTTATTGGACAGCAGTAAACAATTTAATGGACTCAGCGGCTCTTCCCATTGTTTAGCTCATTTCTGTGTGAGCCGAGGCAGACAAAGGGAAGTGAGGTTGAGTTTTCTACTTTGAAAGAGTTTTGTTTGTTTACAGTCATATTTAAGGAAGAACCTGCTCTGTCATCCTTATGATAAAAACGATGATTTATAGTCTCTTGTTCCTGATGTTTGGTTTTATTGTAGTAAATAAAGTAAACAGAGCAGGGAGGATAAGAAGAAGGTCCTCAGATGAGGCACAAATAAAACAGTTCTCTGTCAGGTTGTTATCCATTATCCAGCAGCATCCATGACCAATCTGTAATTTATGTGGAACATCCTGGAAACTACGGGTTTATCATGATTGGCATCAGACATCTGCTCTCCTTAACTGTGAAATCAGGATCTGTCGACTCCAATTACTGGTTTTTAATGTCAAAGTAACTCCTAATAAGTGATTCAGCTCCTTTTCCCTGGAAAACGAGATCTGAGGTGGAAACGGTAACAAATTTAGGCTGATATACTTTGCTGAATCTAAAAATACAAACCAACTTGTAAAAGTAAAACTTCAAAAACTGGCTTTGAGGTTGGACTCAAAATGTAAAGGGACAGACCGTTTTACCCATGCGTCAGTGATCTGGAGAGATTAGATTAGACAGAACTCTATTAATCCCTTTGGAAGAATCCCTCAGGGAAATTAAGATTTCAGTATTTCCATTTATAGCAGATAAAAGATAAATAAAAAAAAGATAAATATAAACAAAAATGTAAATAAATATAAAGAGGGCCCAGTGCAGCAAGTGTAAATGCAAATATTCAAGTCACACCATGTCCCAGGAGCCCGCAAAGGAGGGAAAGTTAGGAAGATTTAAAGGGCCCATGATTGACATTGGCCCCTAAAATCATCAGTATTTTTTACATATCAATTAATTCATATTATGTCATGGATCTTTGAAGATCTCTTTTCTTTTTACATATAAAAATGCCATGTTTCCTGTTTTTGATCACAAAAAAGTAATATTTAGGTATCTTTAGCATGTTTGTTCAAATAAAATAACTTTTATTTTAAAAAAGAAGTCCTTTTGAACATTTCTTAGAAGAAAGTAGTTCTTTTTATGCATTTTGCTGTGCCAAATAGCATGCTAAAATATTTTAGTCTTTAGAAAAAAAATGGTAATGGAGCAAAACAAATGTGTGACCTGCAATAAGGTTCTTCTTATTTTACAGGGTTTAAAAGACCAGAGCTTCATTAGGATTGATTATAAGATAATTAAAAAGACTTTAAATGTTAAAAATTGTCCAAAAGTCGTAAAGTTCTGTAAAGGACATAGGTTAATTCATCTTTTACTCTATAATTTCATTTATAGTGTGTTTGCTCCACTGATTAAAGCTTAATTGTGTCTTTAAAAAGAATACCTTGGCTATAGTAATTATAAGTGGTCCATTAACATAGTCGTATTTATCTATCAATTTGCTTTACAGATGCTTGGTTTAAGAAACTGTGCAGAGCTGGTTTAGGATTGAGCCCCGTCTGATATCTTTTCGTAACTGAGAGCGTTGCACGCCTGCCGTCCACAATGCATCTGTAAAATATTTAATTTCATGCCCCAGATGTCCCCACCTAAGCTGTACAAGTACTTTGAATGTGCAGGTTAGTAAGCAGCACTTTGTACTGATGATTAGTCGACTCAAAAGTTCATCAATACAAAGCTCTCAATAAGCCAAATAATGTCTCTTTCTGGATGTTGAAATTGAATATAAATCATTTTACTGACAGATACAAGCCCTCGTACTCCCTCAACATGGCCGGCCAGAGGAATTTAAAATATGAAAAAAATGAATAAAAATAAAGAAAGTATGACAAAATGTGCATGAGTGATATTAAAACTTAAGGTATTTCCTACAAAAAGAGCTACAATTGGATGTGACTGTTGCTGTGAGAGTCTGTTTTGTCTCATTAGTCTGGCTGCAGCATGGACATTAGAGGTTTGAAGGACCGGACAAAGTTGCAACTGACATGAAAATACATCGTCCATTCAACTACATGTCCATGTGTTTGCTCACCTCATTTACAATCAATCAATCTTTATTTGTGTTGTGTCATATCATAAGAATTATTATCTCTAAGATGATTTATAAAAGAGAAGGTCAGTGCCATGCTCTTCCTTTACATCTAATTTTATTTTGATTTACAGATTCTTTTGTATTTTTATTTTTTTAAGAGAGGTAAAGACAGGATAGAGAGGTGGCAGAGGCAAAGGAAGTAAAATTAGAATTTATGATGGTGATAATTAATGGATGCCCAGACTATAAATTAGTCCTCATCATATTTCTCTATTGAATTCATTAGATGTTAGCCCCTTGAGTTAAGACAGCTGATCCAAGAGGCTCCTCCTCTCTATATGGTTGTATATGTAGATGTTACATTGGAATTATCAATAACAGCCTTAATTAGAGAGATTGTTCTAATATTCTCAGCTGTAATAATTATGAAGTGAAGATGACTGATGTTGGTTGTCATGATTACAGTAATATATGAGTGATATTTGCAGGAACTACTGTGTTTTTTAATATTCCTTCCTTATAATCAAAAGTTTATAGTGATGCCTCCAAATGTGATTAAGCTTGAGGCATGTTTGTTTAGTGTGTTTCCAGTGAATAAAAATAAGTCTCACAGGGTCAAACTGCTCGGTTTACCTGTTAAATCTATTTTTTCCGCAACAGCGAGCTTACCGAGCGTGGTTTTTGTTTTGATGTGTTGTTCCTGTGTCTGTACAACATGATGACAACTTTGACAAAGATTTGAAGATGGATCTCTCACATGCTTCTTTTGTACACCGTGTACAGTGTATTCAGTTCCTTTCCAAATATCAGGTTCACATGTGCTGGTTTGAGCTGCTCCGATGATGCCTCTGGGCCGGACTTGGTCTCTGAGCTGCCAGTCTGATAGCCCAGGTCTGCAATGAAAACAGGTCTATTGAGAAGCTGAAGTTTGCCGAGTTCCCTGAACTAAAAACTTCACTAGTTTAAAGATTAAATACAAACCTATTTCTTTCAAAGCCTTTTTCTAAGAGGTCTCTCCTCCTCGCAGGTCATATGAGGGATCTGCTAACTTCCTGTAAACCCTCGTCACTCCTCTATTCAAAGACGGTCACTTTTATATTCAAAGGAAATCTTCTGTGGGCGAGTCAAGGACTGTTTATTAGCAGAGTCGACATCTTTCTTTTAAGCCTCCCACGTTCTTCTTCTGTGGTTCCCGCCTTCTTTACTGATCCCACCGAGGCTGCCCTGGTGTTATGAATGCTGTTAAAGACACTAAAACCCTGTCAATATTAAAGAAGTACAGTTAGAACAGAATGTCTTTCCCACTTCAGTGTTTTTATGTAGTCGATAATTAGACTGGGTCTGCATTAGCACTCGTAGAGAATGAAGAGCTGAAGTGTATTTCACACTTAACTGAAAGTCTTTGAGGACATAGATCAACTCTTTGTCCTGCTTTAGACTTGTTTAACTTTAAGAGAAATGGACAAACAGATGTAGAGAATAAATGGTAAATTCCCTTCAGAACTGTACTAAAAGAATCTGCCAACGTTTGAGTCTGTTCTGCTTTGTAACCAATTTATTAGTGTTTTACATATACATGCAGGACATCAGAGCGGTGCAGGAATGAGTCCCAAAGTGAACCAGGAAGTGAGTTTGCATTTAGCATTTCCTGAATCATATGGCCCAAAGTCTATGGGATTATCAAATACCCTTTTCATTTAAATGTCAGAAAAAAGGTTCATGATGCATATGAGATTTTGACATTTAATTGAAAATGATGAAATACATCTTATAATGCCATGCTTTTGAATTTTAAAGCTGTATTGTAAAAGTATGATTGCTAACAAAATGCTAACAAAGACTACAAAAATGGACCCTTCTGCAAGAATTTTTGATTTTTTATAATCAATAATTCACACATCATAGCTGCAACCACAAGGACAAACTTAATCAAGTCATTTGATTAAGAGGTAATTCTAAAACAACAGGTAACATGGCATTAAACACTGCAAATATTATAATTGCTTCTGCTATGTTGTAGTTCCATAATAGCTTTTTACTTTCACCCAGTATGTTTAAGTTTTAAGTTGAGTTTTATCAGAAAGAACAAGATGCGCAAGTTTAATATTTTTGTTCGCTTCATACCTTATTAGCAGCAATGATGCAAGACCACAGTGGAAAATCACACAGGCTTTTAGTCGAGACAACTTATTTGCTAACATCAGCCTACAACAAAAAATCATCCCTTCACCATTCTGTTAAAAACCAGCAGCAGAAAATATGAAAACACTCAAAGCCCATTTAAGTTTAGCTTGGACTGCCTTTAGAGGTCCTCCGGGTACTGTAGCTGGAATAAGGCCTCCAAAGTTCTGGGACTATTTCAGAACAAGTTCTTAGATACTTGTGTAATTAGGAAGATAAATAATGCACTAATTACCCCCACCAAGGAGGCCAAGCTTTTGTTCGTGTTTGTATGTTTTATTTTTTTGTCTGTCTGTCTGTCTGTGAAGACTACGACGGAGGATTAGGGCCATGTTAAAAAAAAAAGTTTGTTATAAAAAAAAGTAAAGTTATGAGAATAAAGTCAAAAAGTAACGAGAATAATCTCATAAAGTTACGAGAATAAAGGCATAAAGTTACGAGAATAAAGGCATAAAGTAACGAGAATAATCTCATAAAGTTACGAGAAAAAAGTCATAAAGTTACAAGAAAAAGTCATACAAGTTATACTTTCGTATAGGTTAAACAAATAAGGAAATTTTTCTTTTTGGCACACCACCGTCCTAAGTATAAGGACCCTGAAAAGATACTGCAAGAAACTGGAGCTTTTCCAAAGAAAGAACCACACCGACTTGGAAGAAATTATCTCCTTTTTGGAAGAGGAAATGTACACTCTTCCGGTACAACCTTTCCGAACAAAGTTTTCTAGCTTAATTTAAATCGATTTATGACTTTATTCATGTAACTTTATGAGATTGTTCTCGTAACTTTGACTTTATTCTCGTAACTTTATTAGATTATTCTCATAACTTTATGACTTTTATCTCATAACTTTATGAGCTTATTCTCGTAGCTTTATGACTTTATTCTCGTAACTTTATGACTTTATTCTCGTAACTTTATTAGATTATTCTGGTAACTTTGGGACTTTATTCTGGTAACTTTTGGACTTTATTCTCGTAACTTTTGGACTTTATTCTCGTATCTTTATGAGATTATTCTCGTAACTTTGGGACTTTATTCTCGTAACTTTATGACTTTATTCACGTAACTTTAGGACTATATTCTCGTAACTTTATGAGATTATTCTTGTAACTTTATGACTTTATTCTCGTAACTTTATTAAATTATTCTCGTAACTTTGGGACTTTATTCTCGTAACTTTATGACTTTATTCACGTAACTTTAGAACTATATTCTCGTAACTTTATGAGATTATTCTTGTAACTTTATGAATTTAGTTTTTCAACTTTTCGACACTATTCTCATAACTTTGTGAGATTATATTTCGCAACTTTCCTTTAAAAAAAAAAAAAAAGCACTTTTTTTTACATGGCCCTAATCCTCCATTGTAGAAGATAACTCAGAAAGTTCTCTGAAAGAATTTTGAGAGTTCATGGTCATGGCAAAAAGGATAAATAATTGATGGTGATTTGAATCTGAATAAAGATCCAGAAATTTTTAAAGGTTTGTTAAAATTAACAGAAAGGATTTCTATAGAAATGATTACAGCCAGTTTTTCGTTTTTTTTCTGGAGAAATTGTTCAGGTTATTTAAAAATTAAACTTAAAAAAAAAAACAAGGAGAAGGACCCAAATGCAGATAAACAAACAGCTTTATTAAAACTAAAAAAGGATCAAAAACCAAAGACTAATCCTTTACAAAAAAGGCACAATGCAAAACAAAAACTCCTAAAAAAAGTACTAAGTCAAACAAGCATCCAACAAAGAAAGGAAACACTACAGTAGAAGCAAAAATACAAATTAAATTAACTTGAAAAAGTACAAACAAACAAAAAAAAAAAATCAAACTAACAACTAGGGGAAAACACTGTAAATACCGGAGACTTACGCAGGAAATGTCAAAGGAAAGACGAATGAGCCGATAAAGACAAGGGGGAACACAGAAACTAAATACACTTGGGAGGGAATCACAATCAGGGTCCACACAGAGGGGAGGGCAGAAAACACAACATCAAATGGAGGGGCTTAAAAACAGGAAACACTAGAAACAGGAGGTCTACACAAATGACTGACAAGAAACATGAGAAACAAGGTTTAAACAAGGAAAAAAACATAGTAAGTAAAACGTAACTAACTACAACCATGAGAGAAATTCAATTTTTGATGTTTTCATGGTAGATCTTTCAGGTTTTCTTCATTAAATGTGTTTTATTTTTATATTTTATGGTGTATAATTGTATGGTGGGCTGCATCAAGATTGAGAGAGTGGGGGCCTGCATATGGTGCACTTGTTGCCCACCCCTGGTGTTGACCCTGATGAGTTGTGTCGTACCAAACCCCTCTAAAGAAGTGGGTGTTTCTTTTGCCTCCCAGGGCTGTGCTCTAATGCTTACTTGACTGTGTGGACATACCTGGAAGTGAGTGCCTGGCTGTGGTGTCTCCCATCTAAAGAAGGTGGCATGTCCCCTAATGACATCATAGGGTGACATTTTTTTAACAAACTGGTCAAGAATACATTTTCTAAAGGTGGGGCAATAAACAGAGCAAGAGGAGGGGTTTTTCCATATGTTGAGAAGGGTTGTAGAAAAACGGGGGACATTATTTGTATCAAAACATTTAAATGTATTTTTTATAATATGGGGCCTTCATAATCGATACAAACCATATGAAATGGACCATGTAATAAATCAATTTAAGTAATCTAATTGTTGATTGCTACATATCTCTATGCTTAGGTTTGCAGGACGCAGTAAAACAAAAAACACACCAACATACTCGTAGCTCTTCCTGTATGATGACTGGTGCATCAAGCTAATTTCTCCTGTCAGGTTAAATACATTAATAAAATTGCTTCATCCTCATTTGGATGACTAGTTTTCCTCCCAGCAGACGACCGGAGGGAATTAAGATCAATCCAATTCAGTAATTGTCTGATGATAAATGATAAGCTGTGTGCACTCAATTAGGATTAGTAACGTGACTTATTTTCTTCTGCAGGGGCCAATAAATAGATTTGTCAGGGGTTATATTTCCATATTGTCGACCCAGAACTGGAGAATGTAAATCGCAGAAGCTTTTGTTTTACATCTTTGCTCAAGCTGATGCCACAAAACTTAAATTACAAACATAACAGTGGTTACAAAGAAGACCTGTCTGTTTAAATGAAGCTTAATGATTAGAGGAGCAAGGATACAGAGATGACTACAAACAGGAAAACTAATCAACTGCTGTCTCGACTGAGGAACATCCTGAAACTACAGTCTCTCTACAGGGTTAAAACTAAGGTTGCCATTTTGAAAAGCAGTAGCCATACCGTGAGGCTGTGTGTTTAATTGAATTACCTAAAATAAAAAACATGTCTTATCCAAACCCCATTGGATGGGGAGGATGATTTCGGAAAGTAATTTTATTTGAGATATAGGGTCACAAAAGGTCAGCAGAGCTAGGAACGTGACGACAGCTTAGCATAGATGCTAACAGCTTCAGTGGCAGTTTTATCGGATCTGGACGATATTTCTTTATTAAATGAAAAACAAACAACCCTGAAAGGATTTCTCCATAGAAATATATTTTTAACTGCACTTGGGACATGATTAGCATAGATGCTAACAGCTTCATTAGCAACTTTAGCAAATCTTGTCTGCATTTTTTCATTTAATTAAAAAAATATATATCAGCACTACAATATTCTCTACAGTAAGGATATTTTTGCTCTACTTCCGACATGTTTTGACAAGAATTTTTTCTGAAGTGGCTCAAGTTTTGCCCTTTACACAGCAACTGTAGCACTGTACCATAAATTTCCTTTAGGTGTGAGCATTAGCGTGAATGCTTGTCTAACCGGCTGGCGACTTGTCCAGGGTGTTCCCTTCACAAATGTCAGCTGGGATAGGCTCCAGCCTTCTGCAACCCCAAAATGGATAAGCGTTAAAGATAATGGATAGATTGATGGATGGATGGAAGTTCATATGCAACAGGAACAACAACAACAGCAGCTTCGGCTGTCTACCGAGCAACGTGTGCTGCTTACTGTGCTCGGTTTGTTATCCAGACAAAAATATCCAAACAGACTTGTTGTCCAGACAAGAAACTCCTGCTTCTTCTGCTTCCTGCGTGCTCTAACACCGCTGTTTCTCTACAGACCTACATCGCCAACTACTGGCCTGGCATGCACGCTACAGCGTTTTCAGACATTCTTGCAGATCCATGTGAATGTGCATCGTTTTCACATCGTCTCCATGTGAACGTGGAGTGACTTTTGAAAACGCAAAGCAAAAACCTTTCCATTTCTAGTGATCATATGACCCCTTTAGCAGTGGCAATAACAGTGATGTGGCCCCTTTAACCATCACAGTGTCTCACCTCTGATCAACACGCGACATATCGCCCTCTTTAGTTTACGGAGCTCACACATGCTGGGAGTGTTTGTAATTAATCTAAATTGTGATATATGTTCACCACCGTTATTTACAAAACCTGCCCTCAGATCTGTCATTATTATGGACCTGCCTGTTTTGGTGTCACAAAGGAAGGTCACCTGTGTGTGCCCTTGGTGGACATCGATAGCATTTTGCCGATGTTAACTAACACTATATATAAATAAAATGTTTACATGCAGACCACATGAGCAGACCCTTACACAAACACAGCTGCTGCCAAGGACATTTCATCCTCTTAGCTCTAATGTAGAAAGTGATTTAGAGCCAATGAAGGCCTCACATTTGAAGAAGCAGCTCTGAAGAACACATACATTTAGAGCACAATCAGCTCAGGGGGCAGCGGGGTAATTTGTTCTTATAAAGACATGAGAAGAAAGTGCACATGAGCACAATGAGGCTGCAGGACCAGCTGCATGTTATTGCCTTCCTGTCAGTGCACTCAGCGGTGAAGCATGTCAGCACACGTACCATTACCAAATGCATACAGTCCATCTGTTTTTTGCCCCTCCTCTGACAGGTCCCTCGTAACCCTCAGATCAGTAATGGCCTCATTGATTGTCAGGGTCTTGTCATGCATCACCAAAGAGTCGATGTCCTATCTCTGTCTAATGATGCCGTTTTAACATGAATCTGTCATCTTTGACTAAACTTCCAGCAGAGAAACGCCCCAAAAATTAATAATGTTAAAAAATGGCAACAAACAGGACACTGTTAGCTCAACTTCTGACAGTTTTTCTCAGTCAGTCACCAAGAATGTTTTTTTTAATTGAACCAAGTATTGAGCTAAATCCAGGCCAGAAGTGTTGTAATTTAAAACAAGAAAGATTGAAAAAATGAAACTAAAACTGAAATTTCAATGTTCTTGATTTTTAAAAAATAAAAGTAACAACATTAAATTGAAATAGAATTATAAATTATACTAATTTTAAGTGTAAGAGAAGTTTTTTTCAACATACAACATGGACAGAAGAAAAGTGAAAAAAAGAAATCTCAAACCCAAAAGATAAGATTTGAAACTGAAAATATTAATCCTTTAACTGAAAAAATGGCACATCACATATTAAATTATATATCAGAATAAAAAATGAAAATAAAATATTTTATAAAAAAAAAAATCAGAGCTGAATTAAAAGTATATTTAAACTCATAAAATGTACTATTGGAACTAGAAATGGACTGACTTTCCCCATAAAAATACACAAAATGACACAAATTAAGCCTTCTTCAAACTAGGGATTGGTACCAGTATTTGTTGTATTTGTTTGTGATGGCCTACTTCGAGTAACATGTCCTTGTTTGCGCACAAGGCACACACAAATTTTTAGGTTACAATAATAATTTCAGTAAGTGTTATACGCGTAAACAATATTGCCTAATTTAAAGTATTTTCTGAAAAATACTCTAAAAGAAGGAAAAAAGAATCAACTGAATATACTGCTTTCTCCAACCACAGCTCTGCCATTATGTAATGTGAGCCGCATCGCTTCAGCAACAACAACAGCTTTTGCGAGGTGTATTTGTTGGATGCAACCTAAATGCAACTTCATCTATCAAAATGCTTCTGAGCTGCTTTGAGATGAAAAAAAATATATATATATTACTTGAAGCCAGCCGTGTATTCTGGCTCATAATGCAACAATGAACCAGACAGCAGTGACAAAAGACCACAGCTGCAGCCCCACCTAGTGGTTGGAGGTTATATTACACATCATTGACAGGTTTTGGTCCAGTGTGAAAGAAACAAAACCAAGAGGAAAATAAAACACTGTTGCAATTTCGCCCCAAAAACTGAACCAAGGCTGGGTACACATGTAAAGATTCTTTCCCCCTTCCCGACCAAGGACAGCAAATGCCAGATGATCTTATGTCTCATAAGATACATAAGACACACACCACACATGACAAGACAGCACTGTTAGATCTCTCTGAGGAGTCTCTGTTTCATAACCTGTTAAAGCCTTTGAGGACAAGACTTGAATTTTTAGAATTTTCAATAGAATAGAAAAGTTCAATGTGTCACTAAGCATCCTTGAAAATTTGAGAGAGAAAAACCATCTTTAAGTTTTTAAAAAATCTTGTTTTCAAACGGCTTATTTTACAGTTAAGTTGATTTCTCATGACTATGCAAGCATGAAGGCTGTTTTTGATGTGAAGAGGCCGATTGGACGCGAGTAAGGTAGAAATGTTGCCTTTGAGTGGGCAGGACATTTTTTTTTTTTTAGCAGTTATCTATCAGGTAATAAATTATTGTCTACAGCCCACCCACTTAACATCCAGTTTCTGAGCACCCTCCAAAACCTTAACTGCTGATATTTTATAAACTGTGCAAAGATCAGTCCAAAGATATTTACAGAGTTAAAAATATGCATATGATTCTCTCTTATGTGGTTCATTTCTCTCCTTTCTTTTTAACAGGTTCAAATATATAATATATTTTGGGGCCCTTGAACTTGCATTTTCCGTCCAGGCCGTATAATGATTGCACGCACATATTCGCCGCAGCATAGATTCAATTCCTTGTCTCTGCTGGTTGTTTGTCCTGCTGTCTGAGCTAAAGGTGGTTAAGACGTCTGCTATTCCCCAGGTGCTTCGCAGAGTAAATAAGCTCTATGTGCTGGGTCGCCGTCATCTGACTTTTATTAATGAGCCAATCAATTCCTATTTGTATCACCCTTTCAACTGCGATCCAGGGCCTCGCAACACTTAACAAATTGGCTGACCTGGGGCTGAGCGTGGGTACGGAGGCCCCCCTTTACTGTTTCACTGACGTCGGGCTGAGGTGGTTTAATAGGCTGTTAAATAAAATGTGTCAGGAAACAGTGATGAATAAATCAAGTTTCCGCTGACGTACACATGGTAAAAATTACAGTGGCTTAATTAGAGCTATAAAGCCAAATGTGCGTCAGCAGGCTGAGTTTTGTGCCCCCTCAGTCTGGGCTGATTATTCATTGTTTGTGATAAATCAGCCAAAAATCTCAGTATGACAACCAGGGGTGTTGTAAAGGGGGGAAACTAGGAAGATTTTAAGGGCCAATGACTGACAGGAGCCCTGAAAAGTATTATATTATCAGACATTTTTACACATCAGTTTATTCACATTCTACCATAGGTCTTTAAGGATGTCTTCTGTCTTCATGTTGAAAATATGCCATACTCTCCTGCTTTTAATTACAAAAATTAATATTTAGGCATCTACTGCATGGGTTACATCCCATAAAATAACTTTTATATGATAAATAAAAACACTTTAAATGCTTAAAATGGTCCAAATGCCAGACATTTCAATAAAGGATATAGTTTTTTTAACCTTTAATTCTATAATATCATTTAAAAGGGGTTTTTCTCACAGTTCGAAGCTGTTTTGTTTTCTTGAACAGAAAAACTTGGCTGTCATACTTCAGTGGTACATTAAAAAAGTAGGTTCTCAAAGTTCCTTTTCTATTTACATATTAAAAACAACACCATGAGTTCAAGTTTTTAATTTAAAGAAAGAAATATTTAGGCTTCTTTTGCACGATTTACATCACATACTACAGGCCATTTTAAACATTTATGAGGAGACATTAGTTTTGCTAATGCATTTTGCTCTGCCAAATACCATGATAAAGTATTTGTATCTTTTTGAAGGTTTACAGATCAGAGCTTCATTAGGACTGATTATCAAATAAAAAAACAAATTTTAAATGCTTTAAATGCCAGAAAGTTCTTCATGCGACATAGTTTAATTCACTGTTGAATTTAATTTAAAGATCATAAGCATATTTCCTTATGAAGTGATGTCCAAAAAATGTATTTCCATACTTTGCAACATCTTAGAAACAAAACAGAAAACTCTGTGGCTTGGTCCCAAAAACTATTGCCCATTGTCAGCTGGGATAGGCTCCCGTGACCCTAAATGGAGATATAATGGATATCCCCCCTAAAAACTGGATTTTTGTTTAAAAAAAATACTGTTTTATGTAGGTATTTTTTCAATACTGAGTGAATTATTCCAGTTTAAATCATGTAAAATGTTTCTTTCTTTTCTGAGAATCATCCTGTGACCCCCACTCTGGAAAACTGACTTCAATGATGCCCAGAGATCTATGATGTTGAGTAATGATGTTCACTCTTAACACTAACTTATGTGACTGTTTGATTGCACTTTGGAAACGTCTGGTTCGTCTTGTCACAGTAGAGCTCCCCGTCCAAAGTACCAACAGTCTTATTTCAGTTTAAGACATTTTAATTGTTCGTCGTGGTTCTGCCTCTAATGTCCCTGAACACACAAAAGGCTGAAACAAATTTCACCCACTGTCACAAACAGACACAAAACTGCCACAAAACTTCATGATTAGGGGAAAACTAGGTTCTTATCCACAACTGGTGTGAGATAACAACAGTGAGATCAGCTGGAGAAACTGTCACCATTACAGGTTCAGCTTTTTAACAATACTCTACTACTGGAAGGATAAAGCCAGACTCAGTCAGTCATCTCACATTTCTGAAGGATTTGATCTCTTAAGAAGAAACACACCGGCCAACTCTGCCCCTCCTCATCCTCCAGGTTATCTACCTCTCAAACTTTTCACCCTGAAAACCAAATCTTATAGACGATTTTACACCTCAGGAGTAAAAACTGTATAAATGGTTTCTTCTGTGGTCCCTAATTGGCTCCATTTCTCCTCATCCAAATCCTGTAACCTGATTTTACTTCCTCATTTGACACCTCCCAGAGTTTTCTTTTGCAAACTTTGTCCATGCACCACCAATTCTCCAAGTAATGAGATAGTTGATGGTGCTGTGAACTACTTCTTCACACTCCTACTGGACAAAGCTGAATCCTTCGTCCTAACTGCTCATATTCTGCTGTCAGATTTGCATCCTTAAGCTTTTTCCTTCTTTATGTCCCCTCCAGTCCTCTCAGGGCAGAGTCAGAATTGTAAATTACACTCTGCAACTTAAAGACTAGAACAATATAGAAATCTTAATCCTGCGATATACCCCAAAACAAGCAGACTTTAAGCCTTTCTTCTAGCAATGGCCAAGTCTGAAATCATAATCTTTACATACATCCAAACATCTTGGTTGACATCTTGTTGTTTCTGTGAACACATAGTTGCAAGAATGATTAAGGATTTTCGTGAAACATTGGAAAATGATCCACTTTGACTGAAAGATGAACAATATAGTTTGGTGCGGGAATAAATCCTAAAACATGGAAGTGAATAAGCATTTCAGCACATCAGACTCCCACATCCTAAAGTCTACTGGGATTTTGGAATAGATTTTCAGATAAATACCTGAAATAAGGTCCTTGTTGAACACATACATATGAGATTTTAATGATTCATTTCACAACATAAAATGCATCTCATCATGTCATGCTTTTGAATTTAAAGCATAACTGTGTTTTATCATAGTATAGTTGCTCACAAACTGCTAAAACTAACTACAAAAATGGCCGGGGTCCCGATGCAACTATCTGAAATCATTGTTGATAAAAGATAATGCTTAAATCACAGCCTCAGCCAAGGCCACCATCTTAATCAGGCCATTTAATCAAGAGAAAATTCAAGAGGTTGTAACATGGAGCTTTACACTGGATGTGGAGAAGCTCCTCCTAAGTTGAACCACTATGTTGTAGTTCTGTATCAGCTTGATAATAGTTTTTACTCCCACCATTAACTTTAAGCACAAAAAATCCCTAAAGAATCAGAGTAATGTTCATTCTGAAGATCACATTATGCACAAAACGTGTAAGTCTCAAGATTTTTTTTTTGTTCACCAAAGATTTTAATATTTACATTGATCCCAGAACACCAGGAAAAATCCCATAGACTTCAAGTGAACCAGCACCATGCTAACTTCAATGTTGGCCTACAAAACTATTTCTGCATCATTCGTTAGATTTTGGGGGTTATGAGTCAAAAATCAAGTTCATTGTGTCACATGTTCCTCCTTTGCTTGTATCAAGCTTTCACGTTAAGAACTTTGAGTAATTTTGAAAAAAATTTGATCAAATACCTTCTGTGACTCAGAGCTGAAATGATCCAATCCAGGAGTTAGTAGGCTAAAGTCTAACCTGTAAGTCTTCCTCCAACTTTACTAGGATGACCCTCTTACCATGGGATAAACTGATCATAAAAGGTCATAGTTCAAAGGCCAAGGGCATACAGTGGTGCAGGGATAACGTATTTTTATAGGCCAGCAAGAGAGTTAGCATCCTGTGGTCACCTTAAATGAAAGCCTGTGGGATTTTTCAAGTCACTGTTGATAATTAACTCTTTAGTGAACAAAAAAATATGAAACCAACATGTTCTGCTCTTTGTAATAACCTTAACAAACAAACTCACTTTCACAGTGCTTTAAGCTCAAGTTTAATACTATGGAACTACAACATGGCGGTTCAACTTGGAGGCTACAACAATAATTCCAGTGTTTAACGTCTTATCCTAATCGCTAATTTGAGGATTTCCCTGTAATCGAGTGACCCAATCAAGTTGGTTCATGGTTGTGGCAACAGTATATGAATAAATGATTATTAAAAAGCAGTTGGAAATGCTTGCCGTCAGGTCTCCAGCCATGTTTGTTAGCAGTTAGTTACCACTTTAAATACACTATAGGCTTTAAAATTTAAAAGCAGGCAACATCAGATGCATTTTATTTGGGCCTGTGTTCAAAATATCAATACGGCATAATATCGTCATGCACTCTTTGACAATACGTGTATCGATACTGATTCTACAAAATCAATACAGCCTCAAATGCTCTAACAGCTGTTGATGATACACTTTGGGAGATGTTAACAATGACACAGTTCAAAGTCGAAGACAAACTTCATGAATGAAGCACATGTTCAAAATTTTTACTTCAGTCTAAAATCTTTGGGGACCTAAATTTAAATGCCTTGAGTTGTAGAACAATCTTTTCTTTTAGCAATAAAACAAACAAATGTAAAGTTGTCAGGAATTCTGATAAAGGCATAATAAATGTCCATAACTTACACTTAACGGGATACATATCATATCGTGAGGTTGCATGAAATATCCAGCCCTAATTTTATTAGTTCCGATTAAACATTAAAATCTCATATGCGTGTGTTCATCACAAACCTTATTTCACAAACCAAACCCATTATTCTAAATCCCATTTACTTTGAGGCTTGGGAACCAGGAAGTGCTAAATACTAACTCACTTCTGGGTTCTTGGACTCTTTCGTGCACCATTCTAGTCTACCTGATGATCCCGTAATGGTAAATGCAGTATGTCAAGATCACCATAAGAAATTCACTTTAATCTCTGCTCTAATGTTTATTCTAACTCAGGGCTTATCATCAGATTTTGTAGTTAAAAAAATCGAGGTCACGAAGATTTCTTTCTTGCGAAGGGGTTTGATTGTAAAAAGGTCTGAAGAATTTTGACAAAAGTTTGCACAGATATCAACTCTCACTCTCTCTATATATATTTTTATTTATAAATGTGTAAAAATTTTCTACACCTTTTGTTTGTTTATAACAGGCTTTGCTAGGATATCTTCTTTTGCTTTTGGATACTGAAGTTCAATTTCAATCTGGTCTTGTCAGGTAATTGTGTCATATAGCAGGTGTGTTGATATATTTCAGAAATACACCCAACAATATTAAAGTTTTTGTTGATCATGAGTACAGTGTTTGGCTTCTAAAGCACCTTTATGTTTTATCAATAAGCTGTTTAAATTCTGTCTATTCAGCCATCCTAAACTGATGTGAAACCCCGTACTGCCACCTAGTGTCACAGAGTCTTCATTACACCACATATCCACAGACTATCTCACAGCCACGAATCAAAGACAAAATAATAAATTGAGCACAAAAACGAGGCTCAAGGACGTGATTCTTTCAGTGATGTACAAAGTTTTATTACTGAAGAAGAAGACGGTGCAGTTACATGATGGTGTCAAACTAAGAGCTACTGTATCCTGTAAAATCCAACAGGTCCTCTCTTTAGGTCGTAGAAAACATGCCGGCAGGTTTGTTCTTTTCTTTTTATGAAAATATGAATCATGGATCTTGTTTGAACAGTCTTACAGTTGAAGTTTAATTCAGTAATAATGTTCAAATGTTGGAGATGTTTTGTTATGACTCGGGGTTAGTTTTAACAACAACTGTTCATGCTTCAAATGCCCCTTTAAATCCCATGCTTTAGTATTACCTGTGGCTAAATTTATAACCCCTAACATCTGCACGGAGGCCACAGAATCTCCTATGTAACACTTAAAAACACACTTGCCTTTCTTTTATGAGATAGTTCTCTTTTTTAATACACATACATTAAAAACACATGATTTTTTGTGTGAAAAAGGCCATTTTAATGTTTTAAAGGATGGTTCTTGATTGCCTTGCTTGCTTCTTATTGCATTTCCTCATTTAGTGCAGGTCTGATGGAGCAGCAGAGCCTAAATGACTGAACTATGCGTTGCAGGCCAAATTCCACCAATTCTGATAAACACGAGTTCACGCAATACAACCTCAACATTCGTGTTTGGTGATAAGAATACAAAAATGAGCTTGTATTCATAATTTTCTCGGTATAAAACTCTTGCCTTTGATTGGAAGCATACATAATTTGTCAACAGAAAATAAGCTACAGAAACATGTAGGGTTTGGCTTCATTGACATGATTGGAATTCAAGCGAAGCCTCATAAAGAAATAAACATAGAGAGCTTGAAACCATTCATGCACGCACGTTGTCATGTTTTATTCATGTGTCTGTTTAGAAAGAAAACACTTGTGGGATTTCTCAGCAGATTCTTGCAGCTGATGTCTGAATTTCTAGCTTGCATAACAGCCCTTAAATCAATAGTTTAGCATGCCATGCTGCAGCTTCATCGGTTTCTTGACTTGGAGGGATTTGCAAAACTTTGAGGAAATTTCTCAGTAAACAAACTGCTAATTTATTAATGCTGGAAGGCAAGCATGTCTCTTTTTTATTCTGCAGGAATCTAATTGATTATCCAAGCTACGGTTCGGCATCATAACACCTCAAGTCATTCAAAGATAAAGAAGTTAACAAGACGCTATGCTAACCGCGTGACAGGACTATCAATTCTGCATCACTAACTCAATCCCTTTTTTTATTTACTTGAAGTTATTCGTGTAAAAGAGGAAGTGTTGAAATGCACTAAGGTGAGTTTCTCTTGTAAAAATAAAAATTTAAAGGGACAGTTTTGCATTTTTGAAGTGGAGTTGTACGAGGCACAGGGCATTAACCTGGTAATTAGCTACAGTGGTGAGAGAGTTATATGTTGCTGCAGACTGAGCCAAAACCACTCTGTGTAATTGAAAGAGTTTGAAGTGAAAACAAGCCACTAAAACAGGTTAGGGTTTTCTGAACACATTTACAGTGACTTACTTTTCCCACTAGAAAGCTGCTTTGTTTTGGCACGACTTTGGTTCACGGCACAGGCAACATGTCCCTCCACCAGCAGCACTGACCAGCTACAGTCTGCAGGCTGCACAAGAGCAAACAACAGCCACCAAATTAGATAAATGGATGATTGTTGCAGCCTTTGATTGGAATCATACACTTTGGACACTTGGGAATACTTGAATTGGAGTACACGCAGGAAAAACGTCTAGAGAAACCCACGTTACCTGTTGAAAATCATGAGCTTATGTCATCAAGTTCAAAAGATACCAGCAGCTTTTATACATACCTCTGCACTCTGCAGCTCTCATCATGCAGAGCTTCCCTGCAGAACAACTATACTTAAACAGATTCACAGTTTGACAAATGATTAGGAAAAACCAAACAGCCAAATTAAAGTTTATCTTCTTGGTAGATATTTGTTTTTTTCCTGATTGTTAATCCTATAAAGACAAAAGCCATGTGTTTAGATCATAGAAGGGCAACTTAGGTTACCAAGAGGGCCACATAATATTATCCTCATTGCCAGAGGGCCAAATTTAAGCAATTCAAAGGATACAGAAAGGGACGAATATATATTGCCGTGATAAAAAACTATTTAAGCAACATTTGTATGTGAAGCTGAATGCAATCAGAAATACTAAATCTAATGAGCTAACCAGATAATTTAAGCAGGTTGTGGCTACTTTTTTAATGCAAGTAACAGGACATTTTCCAGTTAATTAAGTATATTTTGCTTACAATTTCAGGTTGAAACAGACATAAAATGGAGTCTTGCAGGAACTATTTTAGATGATAACAGAAATTGTTTCCTTGGAAATATATATTTTTTTCATTTCATGGCAGATTTAGTCAGGTTTTCATCATGAACATAAATTTTGCAGATAATTTAATCTGACTGGCAGGCCACATAAATGATGTAAAGACAGTTGCTTGTGGCCCCCAGGACACCAGTTCCCCACCTTTGGTACAGATAATAAGTTTACTTGATGAAAACAAGCCATTTGTTTATTGTAACTTAGCTAGAATAACACTCTTTGTCAAAACCATGGTGCTTTTTCAGCAGAATAATCATAAAGCATTTGTAAATGAAGCTAATATTTATTTAGGATGCAGTGATATCAGTGGACTTGGCACAACTAAAGTGAGACTGTACTTTGATAAATATGCTGTTGGTGAAGGACATGTCGGTGGTGCCCTGTGCCAAAGTAGTGCCTAAACATAACAGCGGTAGTGGAAAAGTTACTTGTTGTGAATGTGTGCAGTGCACCCTACACTGTTTTCGTTGCATGTTTCACCTTAAACTGTTCAAATTTCACATGGGTAGTTTTAGCAAAATTGGCTGTCTAAAACTGTGGCTTTTCTGTGCTAATGTAATGAAGTCTTGTTTAATGACTGTGTGTGTTTGTCTAAAACTGTTGAATGTGCTAATGTCTTAGCCGGGACACTCTTGAGGTTTTCCTGGTTAAAAGGTCAATAAATTCCAGAGTTGTGGTGGCCCCAACTGCAATACATAGCTTTTGCCTCTGTGCCAACTATCTTGGTACAGAAACCGAGATGATCTCCTTCATTGTGGCTAATTCTCAGGCTAATGCCCTGGACCTCATACAATCCACCTCAAAAACCTCAAACTATCTCTTTAAGTGTCATTAATAACTTTCTTGCACTCTGGTGTCCCTCTCATCACTGCTAAATTTAACGATAACGTATCAAACAACTTATAAAACATTCCCAAAAATCAGATTTTTCTATGAAATAAAGATCTCGATGGAAACAGTGCAAATAAATATCAAAGCGTCTCCTGTGAAGTGTTTCATCACAAACAAAAACAGGTGTTAAAGGGCAGCTCCATCGTTTTTATGGACATTTAGTACCATCTTCATTATAAACAGCCGATCATAATCACTCACTCGACTTTAATGGTCTGAAATAGCTTTGACAGCAAGAACAGTCTTTTGGCTACGAGGTCTTGTCTCAGGTCTTTCCAGATCTGACAGAAGTCCTCTCTGACCTACTTCAGCCCCGACCACGCCCTTTCTCCACCCAACACCTCCCCAGTGAAGGACAGAGGGGAGGGGGCGTACAGGTCGGAGTCTGTGTCCGATTCTCCCTCGGCTATGAAGGGTCTGACCCGGGCACAGATTGAGGGTCCGGCTGCAGCTTCAGTCCCGGCTGCTGCTCCCCCTCCTGAGCCTGCGAAGAAAGACGGCCCAAAGAAGTCCTCCTTAGCCTGCGAGATGCTGAAGCCGCTGAAGGAGCGCTCGAGCTCCTCGTGGTCGACAGACGGGATGGACAGTGACGTGTCGCTCTCTACAGCGGTGGCGTCCTGCTGACACCTCTGCCTCCTGTGGCGCCTCCGGCTCTGAGAGCTATCTCTGCCGCTGCCGCCCTGACCGGAGGACGACCTGTCATGGACGGGTGGAGGCGGGAGGCGGAATAAGGTGGGAGAGTGATCGCCGCTGCCACCCACCGGTGAGGGCGTGTTGGCCACGCTGCTGTTCCAGGCAGGCTGGCTGAGAGGGTGCTGCAGCTGGTGCTGCCAGGAGGTAGAGGGCCGGCTCTGGCTGCCAGAGGGAGTGCCCACTGAGATCACCACGGACCGTCCCAGCAGAGGATCTCTCTTTTCTAAAGACACATCAGAGCACGGGACTTCTGCAGGTGAGCACGTCTTCACCTCCTTTTCCTCCTTCACCTCCTCTTTGTCCTCCTTCTCCAGCTTGCTCTCCTCCGGGCTGTGGTAAGGCGGGGCGGGGTACGGCTCTTTGGAGTTGAAAAAGGCCTCTGTTTCTGATCGAGGGATGCCCATACGCTGGACGTACACGTTAACCAGGAAGTCCAGTTTCCTGTCCATACAAAGCACCTGCAGGACGGAAACTAGAATTACGGTCTGACATCTGCAAACATCTCAGGAAAAGCTTTATTTTATCACATTTATCTCCAGAAGAATTAGATTTGCTGGGTCAGGATCAGGTAATGATAGCTTTCACATGACAACTCACACCCAACAAACACCATCCTGTCACATAAGCTTTACGTCATGGAGAAATTAAGAATCTCGGTTGCAAACTATGCATTTTTAACAAGTATTATTTATTCATTTATTAAATAAACAGTATTTTATTAATTGTAGGCACTGGCCTATGAGAAGAAACACCTGAATGCTACATCTACAGAATCCATTGGAAAAAGAAACCCCCACTAAGAAGCAAATAGCTGATAAATGCTATCAGGTGCTCCGTTGTTCCTTTAGGTTACAAGAGCACCACAAGGACTTTTCCAAATCATAAAGTACTGTTTAAACTTGTCAGAATACTACTGTTTGTCATGAAAATACTGCCCCAAAACTTTAAATAAAAGTAAGAGCTGGTGGTTATCCCACATCATTAAAAACTTTGACAAGCTAATGTTCTAGTTCTAGTTTCTTGCCACCATGATGAGGGATTCTTGATTGGCTATTGGATTCATCTTGGGTGCTGGATGTATATATTTGTGTGTATATATATGTATATGTGTATTTTTAATATGTATATATTTATCAATGCATATATGTGTATCCATAAAATGAAGAGTTTGTCTTCAGCCTGCTCCATTGTAAAGTGTCATGAGATGGCACTTGTTATGAATTGGCGCTATACAAATAAAGATTGAGATTGATTGACTGATTGATTCTAGTATTGCCATGATAACTACAAAAATAAATACATAATGTTCTTTACTTTAAGCAGCAGCATTAATGACAAAACAATCAATAGTTATAATAATATTGCAGACGTTTTTCCTGTCAGTGGTATAAAGCAAAAGAGTCCCCACTTTCACTATAAGTAGACCCCAGGCAGGAAGTATCATTCTAAGTGATATTTTTAGCCAATCAAAAGTATCACATCTGGCCGATTTTAGCATTTTGTAACTGATCAGTGATTGGAATTTATACTGATCATCTCACCCTGATTATTTCCATAAGTTTTCTGTCAGTTTAGCAAAATTTACAGCAGGCTGTCAATGAGTGAGTACCATAGCAAATGCAGCCTTGTGGCTAACATGTTAACAGTGTAGAAATACTTTAATTCAGAAAACAGTCCACTGGGGATGGGAGTCAAAAAAAATTACAGTTGGGAATCAATAACAACTCTTTATAGGAATCAATATCATTTTCTTTCCACCAACAGGGGTCAGAAGTGATGAGAAGTAGAGAGTAAAAAGATGCTTCCAGCACAACGTTCAGTAAGTGGAAACACCAGCAATTTAAAGAGGCATTTATCTACGCAGCACGGCACTGAATCAGGAGTGACTTGTTTGATATTGTTGCCACTAAAAACTTACAGGCCAGCATTCGCCTCAGCTGGAATAGATAAGGGATTCTTTAAAGAAACGAATCAATTAACAGAAATGGCATTGGTATCAATAAAATCTTATCAATTCCCATCCCTTAACAGCCACTCAGTGTCTGCAAAACTACTGTTTTACATGTAGGTAGTACCAGAGCTTCTTTTAATACAAACAAGTTGATACAACATCCAAAAACAGACATAAGGAGCATATACTAAACCTGCTGAGAAAAGGAGGAAGGCTACCATCCCTAATGACAAACTTTAAAAAGAAGGATAAATATAGAGACAGTGTTGATTTAAAGCTTTGGGCAGCTTTGTGAGTGACAAGGCCGGGCAAATTTGCCAAATAGCACAAAAATTGTTTCACATAATTAATCAAAAGCATCATGAGAACAGTAGAAGAGTAAAAAAAAACTATTCCCTTAGCAGAATTCAAATTAATTGTCATCAGATTTGTCTATCTTTACAGGCCTGTAACAACCATCCATACCTGCTTTTCCACTTTGACCAGACGTCCCATCATGCTCGGGTCGTCTACAGCCTCCCCTTCAGGTTTGGGACCTTTACCAACTATCTGGTCAACTCTAGTGATTGGAAAAATCAATAACTGAGATGAAAAATCAGTCTAAGACAGAGTGTATGTCTTAAAACTACAGAAATTCATGATGCCAGAATGTGAATTAAAAACTTATTAGTGATGAGGACACTCTTCGGTCTGCAGTAACATAATGATTCAAATGAATGGAGGAATGAATGACGGTGAAACACTCGAGCAAATCTTCGGACGTGTTGATTTGAGGAGTGTGTGAATTCATGCTCTATGATATCAGGCAGCTTCTTATTTACACCAGAGAGGATGTCTTATCTAGGGCCAAAATGCATCACTTTGCATGCTTTAGTTGTGCTTCATGCTTCATTTCCATTGCATCCTACGGGGGGAACTCTCCCTCTGTCTCTCCAGTATGAGAGCAAGCAAATGTGACCTTTGAACCCCTGTTGAGTCAGAGCATATGACAAGACTCATTATGAAGCAGTGAGAGGAGCTTGATGTCTCACTTTTTACCATTTATTTTACTCGTTTATAATAATGTACTACAGTGAAAAAAACTAGACAAACCACTAAATTTTATCGACGAACTTGTTTCTTTGAAAAATAAAATACGATATAAAAATTGACCATATGCAGAAATGGATGGTGGAAGTACTGTCAATAGACCAAAACACATTTTGGCCAATAATTACTGTGGAATAAAGTACTAAAGTAACAGAAAGAATTATTAATATGGAACAAAAGTATCATAACGAGTGCTGCCACCTTATGAAGACTCGAAAACAGAAAATAAGTGCAGATCGAACTGAAAAGGCTGCTGCACAGCAGTCAGACAGCGTATGGCTCGGCTGATTACATGGTGGCTCAAAAGAGGAAAAACAACCACTGCCAAGCGACATAATTTGGCGATCTTTCCAGAGATTATGACCGCTGTTTTTTTGGATACATTAGGGGCCTTATATGAACACCGTGTGCATGCAGCAAGAACATCTGCTGATGGATATATAGAGGGTTTGTATCATAAATGGCAGAAAACTCAATGAGAACTGCAGGACATGAGAACATCTAGGTTACCTTTGAATGCAGGTGTATAGATTTTGGGCTTATGTTGTCAAATTCAGTGAAATATCATAGTGACTTGGTGAAAACACTTCAGGATGTTTCAGGATCAGAGGATGCAGCAGCTAATGTAAATCTGCAGTCTGTGGCACTCGTCATGCAGATCCTCTTTGCTGTAGTGAGCATTTATAATTCTACAGACCCAAATCAGTGTTTTTCAGACTCAAAAGACAAACAAGAAGGGCCAGATAAAGGTCAATCTTCAGATGTATACAATAAACTATCAGTGTAAGTATTCAGCTTACACTGATAGTTTATTGTATAAAGACAGCCATGTTTTTATGATAGGTTTACTTGACGATTGCATTGCATTGATAGCATTAGTCTTAGCCTAAGAAGTGTTTCTGCTGCAAATAAGTTTAAGCTTCATATTATGGCTTGGAGATCTATATATATGACATTAAATCTTTATTGGAATAGTCCACAACACAGCAGTAGATTAACCTTGCTGTGCAGATGGATCAGCCTGATTCATTGTCTGTAACGACACAGATCCATTTTGCCAAGCTCCAACCTACGACCACTGAGCTCGTTACTGCTTAAACATAGCGCCCACCTGCTACAACATCTGATTGTCCTGTAATGTATGTATGACTGCAGGATCGTCCAATCACCTGCCAGATGTGCTTTGAAAGGTTCTGCCCATTTCCAAACAGCTTCTATGGACTCTTGCCCAGATGAACATGTGTAATATACTGAACCGTCCAACTGGCGTGTCAGGTTGGCAGTCGATAATTATGGTTAGAAATGTAGGTTTGAGTTCATCAGGGACATTTATAGTGTAGATGTCCATTAAGTTACATGCTGGGACAAAGTGTTACGCCACGTGCAAATGGTCAACATGAAGAGGACGATATTCTAACACAGTTATACTTGTGGCTGCAATTGTAGGCATCTAGTGAGGTATTCCTCATTTCCAAAGACATCATACCGTAGATATTTTGACACTTGTTAGAGGTATACAAGCAAAAAAATATATATATATA
Source organism: Cetoscarus ocellatus (assembly GCA_037902135.1). NCBI lineage: Eukaryota > Metazoa > Chordata > Actinopteri > Labriformes > Labridae > Cetoscarus > Cetoscarus ocellatus. The sequence goes on along the minus strand of JBAMNC010001820.1, from coordinate 412,711 downwards.
TATTCCTTATTCCACAACTGACTGCATATGTATTTACAAAATATTATAAATTCTTAGACATATTTTGAAATGTATAATGTTTTTGCATAATTTGGCCTTAAATGTTCTTTTTTCTTTTGCTTTCTTCTTCCCTGATTTTCACAGAAAACTAAAGAAATGTAAGACTATGTTTCCTGTAATGTAATGCAGGTTCTCCACCTTGTGGTTGAAACATGGTACTGCAACATGACAAGTTTTAAAATGGCCTCAGCACAGGGCATTAGGCATTAATAGTTATGATTGCCTTTATATGGGTGAGTTTTTCCATCTAAATGAGGCAGGTCATGCAGCTTGAGCTCAAAAGGGGTTCCAATAATCAAAATAATAAGGTAGCATATAACTTCTACAATATTTCTACTATGGTACAGAGGAGCATAATGCTGGATAAAAGAGACGATCTAGAGGTGCAGTCTATCAACCTAACCTAGGACCTTCAGTGGACTTCTTATGGCGAGGTGTTGATGGGGGAGGGGGCCCCACAATCATATCTATCCTGGCAAGGCACACAGAGACGATATGAGTGCAATGCAACATGAAGCAACGTGGGAAGAACATCAGCTATGGAGAACAAGTTCCAATATATTCCACACACACAAGACATACATAGTGTCTGACTTGCTTCATGGATGGAAAGTGCGTTATTTCACCGTTGGAATATATTTATTCTACATGTTAGACCTCAGGGGGAGTAAAATGTAGGGGCCTTATTTGTGGAGGGTTAAACTGGTTTATAGAGAAGGTTAGTTATACAGCAATGTCAAATCATATGGTAAAAGATCTAAAGCATTTATCTGAATACAACACATGTAGCTGGACAAATGAAACAGGCAAATCAATGACTTATGTGTCACAACATGTGTGTATCCAGCAACTTTAACAACACTTACATATCTACTATTATCTTAAATTCAAGTTCAGTGGCTCTAAAAATTCTTAAACTAAATACACATCAATATATTTAGGCTTCAATAAAGAGACATTTAAAAGGAGGATCACTCTCAGATGAGTATGGGTCAGGAGTTGAATTGTTCAAATCCACATTATAGAGAGCGTGCACTTGCCTGGACTGCAGGTTCTTAATGCGGGACAGCATGTCCAGGTGACCTGCGGAGTATTGCTCAATCACATCCATGACGTCGTAAGGCCGCAGGCTCTCTTTGAACCTCCGCTTTGACACCAGAAACCTCATTATGCTGAGAAAGGAGAAGAAATTAAAAGGGACAGTTCTGTTTACATGCTGACAGAAGACCCAAGTGTTAGCTGTTGGCTTTAACAGTTCTTAAGTAAACATTTAGCATTTTTATTGACATCCCACAATTGTAATCAGGGTCGTCAATAATGGGTGTGGGATGCTGCAAGATTTAGTATTGATCCAATAGCAAGTAAATAAAGAGCCAGTTTTGCAGATACTGATACAATACTTTTTAATATTAAGGTGGATGCATCATCAAAGTGGTAAATCTGAATGAATTTTCATGACTTTCATTTTGTGCTTTTTCTGTTGGATTCTTGATGAGTTAAAGGCCAGGACAGAGTCTGGGCAAAGTTTATAGGTAAATAAAAAATGCTTTATTATCATAATTTATTCTTTTATTTGTTTATTTAATGTTTATTTGTATAGGGGCAGTATGAAGCAAACTACAGCATTTATAGCCTGAGCTAGTAAAAGTTTTTGTTTTACAATTTTCATTTGAGTAGTTTTACCCAGTTAAAACAGTTGGCACAGACTTGAACAGAGAAAGAACAATGGCAATTTGACAGTGTTTCTCTACACAAAAATCAATCCCTGCCTCTTTTCTGGAGTTCTTCACAGTGATGTGATTTAATCTAATATTAACCTGTTATTATAATGAGAATAGCATTCCTACAGAAGTGGTCTGAAACCATGAAATAGAAGAATGACTGTTTCAAAGGAGTAGCAGTGTCCTTCTTTTACATCACAGTGTAAGCTCAAAGACGTTTAGTTAAGTGGTATCCAGCTTCTGCCCAGCGGCAAAAAATAGCACACAGGTAATGTAGATTTAAAAAAAAACTAAAAGTATTACCTTTAGGTCAAAATTGAGTCAAAATTAACACAATAACTTCAGAGTTATTATATTAGGAAGAGAGGGTTGGTGTGCCTATCCTTTAAATAAGTACTGAAGTTCAGGAGCTACCGATAAAAGTGTATACCCGGTAAAAAAATCACATGATATATTGATACAGCAGTTGTTGTTTAAACCCATTGTTTTCTCTATGTAGGGGAAGTAAGCTTTTCGAATATTAAAATACAGGTATTAATGAAATTTCTTACCATATCGCCCTTATTGTAACCTTCAATCCTGCTGGTAATTCTTGAGGGAGAAACTCACAGTGGCAGCTCTTATCGTCGCCAATTTCCTCCCCTGGGAGACTGGCCTCTACAGAACAAAGACAAGGACACTCTTAGAGAATATTTCATCTGCACAACACCACCGGGGTCTGCAGCAGAAGCATAGCAGGGCTCTTGCTTTAGCTTTTGAAAGGTGCAAAATTCAATTACCAAGTTGGTTTCAAGCCAGTTAGCCAGTTTGTGAGCGTAGTGAGCGGGCTTTGTGGAAAAACAGGAAATAAAAAAAGGACTTGGTGCAGAATTGAAGGATAGTGTTGATGGGATAAAGCTTTTCTTCAAACTTTTATGATACATACTCTCTTCCCACCACCAATTACACTGGACATTATCATAGTTAGCTTAGCCAGAAGATTTCTTCTGGGTTTAAGGATGTTAAATACAGGGCTATGGTGCTCAGGTCATATCACTGTGTATCCGAGCCTGGTAGGAAAAGTGAAGTCTCTTCATGCAACCTAAAGCAGGTTTTTGGTGCAATTTGTTATTGTATTTCGATTTTTTTGGCACCACTTGACTTGAACCCCTTATTGACTTATCCTACCCCTACTTTGAATGAATACTTGATCATCTGTAAGGCATTCTTTGAAATCCTGATTAATATGACATGCTGGGCTAGTATCATGCTTCAGTCTTCATCAGAGGGGAAAAAGTCACAGAGAATTAATTCAACTTAAAAAAGGGTTCATGTCAAGTGAACAAATCTCAGCAGATTTCAGCATGCAGGGGTCTCAGTCCAAGGACTTGTTCTTTTAATATTTCTTTCCAAAAGAAGCCAACCAACAAAATATCCCAATGTCTTACTTATTAAACCTTCAATTGCTGCAAAAAGAGAAAGAGGAGAGACATGGAGAAAGATTTGTTATGGATCCTAGCAGGATGACTATGGCAGAAAAATCAATTCCAAACATGTGGAGCTGGGTTTCAGTAAATATTGTCATGTTTGAAAGGCCTAGTATCTCTACTCGTACATATGACTGAAATCAGCACATTTAAACCTCTTAAGACTTGAAATATAGATTTAGTCATTACTGTGGTATACTGAAGTCTAAATTGAAGACATGTTGTGATAACTTATCTAACCTGGAGAACTCTTCAGTCCAAAGTCTTCATCCTGCATTTCAATCAGCACTTTAACATGCCATGAAGCGGAAGAAGAGAAACAACTAATGAGAGCTGGTTCAAATAGTTGAACGAAAATGCAAAGAAATGGTGAAGGAGAGGAGGTATAGTTGTTGGTAGTGATACAGTGGCCTGGATGACATATGGATGCAGGTTGGCTGTTTAGCAGTAAATAATGACTGGACATCAAACACAAACCAATGGTTTGCCACAGTGAAGAAAGTTTAACTTTAGTGCGTCATGAATAGTCCTTGTGTCGTGAGCTACAGTATACAGCTCTATTAATAAACAGTACAAATTCTAATAGTTTAAAGAAATGGTTCTCAACTGGTCTGACCTTTGAACCAACAACCTTCTCTTCAATGAGCATTCATGACCCAAATTTCAATAAGTTTTAGGATCAAATAAAGCTACAAAACTTGCAGTTTGGTTCTTGGATGTATGTTTTCTTGGTGATCATGAGAAATTAGCAGATGATTATAATAAAACCTGCCATGTTATTTCATGATAACAAACAAAATGTGAGAGTTATCATGACAAAAAACACTGAATCAATTTTGCTTTGCCTTTTAAGGCCTTGTATCTTTACCCACCAGTTGAGAACCACTTGATTACAATACAATAGCAGCCATAAAGGAGGAAAATGCTAATTCTAGCTATAAACTAAAACAAATCTTCGAAAATACAAACACTTTAATTTTTTGTTTTGTTTTGTCTGTGACCTACAGATAATTACTGCCTTCTGTCAAAGCCAGTTGAGAATTAAAAACTGTTCACACACGAATACAAAGCTGGAATTACAAATTTAAATAAAATTAGGAAACAAAACTTGCATTGCCAATAGCATAATAGTTAATTGACTCTGTGCTCCTGGCTTACTCATATAGCCTGTGTGCTAATATGAAGTTAAGCTGGTACATTAACATAAATACTTGTCATATGAGAAGAGGCTAACCTGGCTGTAAATAGGTAGGAAATCGTAATCGTGGCATACCACCAAGCTCAGTTATTTAGATATTTTTTTAATTGTAATAGAAACTATTTTACTGCTGTAATACCCCATGAATGCTAGGCTAATAATTAGCTGCTAATTAACTTTAAATAACTGTTCCCATGCTTGAAGAAGGTGTCTGAAAAATATGCTTTGATTAAAATGTCGAGACTACTATACAAATATATGCTGATGCCCACATTAGTTCATAGAGTATTTGGTAATTGATTTCTTGCTGCTGCTCTACATAGATATAGCAAATGTGCTAAATATGAACTTAGCGTTGCCCCAATATTTGCCACATGGGCATAAAATAACCTGGCCTCGTACAGAGGAAGATATCTGTCCTAGCACACATGAAGCTCTTCTTATCTGCCATCTTTACAGTCACTACTTTGTTACAGTGGCTTTCTGCCTCTTCAATATCAAGGTAAGCATCAGCAGTCTCAGGAAAATTAAAAAATCTTTTATTTAGCATGATAACAGGCAGTTACTGTTAGATATACTAAAGCAAGCATTTACCTTGCAAATACTCTTCATACCTTACAAACCAGGGCTGTTTGGTGCAATATTTTGTATCTAACAAAGAAAAAAAACTAACTAGTCAATAGTAGGCCTTTGTTAACTAGTAGCTTGTTAGTCAGCTTATTTATCATAGTTTGAGCTGTTACACAGAAATTACTGTCATGTTTTTCCAGCTGTCTCTTGTATCTTCAAATCTTACAGAGCAACTTAAGAGGATTTTTTCACATTTTCTTGGACAAGAGGACAGTTTTACCTCCAAAAAGTGCTTTCTGCCCTGATAAGTGATGCATTATTTTTTAAAATGCTATATCAAACCCTTTCCCCCTACAGTAAGAGCTGATACAGAAAACCAGGACCATTTGTAATACAGTGAAAAATAAGCCAGAAACCAGCCCTAAAACAAAGCAGTAGATGTTCTTCCATAGTCATTATAGCCTAAATGTATCTGTTCAGATGTTCTCTGTCCCGTGTGGAGCTCTCTCACCCTCTGAGTTCTGGCGAGACGTGGTGCCTCGCACTTTAAAAGCATGTTTTGGAGTTCCTTTCTTCTCAGTGAAGCTCCAGCTCTTGGTGACCTTGCTGGGACTCCCCTCGGCCCCGTCCTCGTTCCCTGGTGACTGAACCTTCCCTTTGACCATGGGAGCTTTTGAAGGACTGGGGAACACCTTGTCCTTTAGGCTGGCCTTTCGACTACAGACAGCAGGTGATGGGAAGAGACATAAAACCAAGTAAAAAGCTTTTTCACAGCATCTTTAACCAGCTCACTATCTGTAACGTCATGTGCTGTTCCTATTGCTCTGTTGTTTTAAGTTTATAGTCTAGGGATATTTTTTAAGAATTCATCATGGATGTGATTTTGTATCTTACCTGAGCTGCAACTCAAAATGGGCAATGTCCTACAGCAGAAGGAGCCATGTCCACATACCAACATAGTGGAGCATTCAGTGGTTCAGGCAAGCAGCAGGAAGCTACAAGCAAGCATGCACGGGAAGCAAAGTGACACTGCAAGTCTCAAAAGGAGGAGCCGTGGTCTCCCTCTATGCAAAAAGTGAACACAAATCATGCAAAATAATTCACCATCATACTGTTTGTTGTGCCTGATGTACACCAGAATCGGTCAAAGGAAAACGCACTGATAGGTACTCAGCACTATGCACCTCGCCTGCTGAACACAAGTTTAAAAGGGCTGAATGGGCAAAAGAGGCAGCAAGCAAATTAACCGCATAAAGACATTACGACACAGAAACCATAAATCAATCTGACAGGGCGGAAAAACAGATAGATTTGCATTTTATCAGAACGACAGGTAAAGCTCTGAGCAGATAAGCTGTTGAGTCGGGACTAAACAAACTGGTTATGGAGACATTACTGACAGCGCTGCTTGGAGAGATTTTGTGATATCTTCATCAAAAAGCCTAAAATTCTGCTTTCTGTACTTGTGTTAAAAGAGGGAGCAGAGACAGGAGAGTAAGGAGACACAGACTTGCAGTGCATGTTGTTAGTTTCTGTGCAGCAACTATACCTAATGGTTCTCGGACAGCACCCGCAAAGTCTGTCTTTGTGTGCATTTTCATTACTGGAGTGGTGAGCAGGAGAGGAGACACAAAAAAGATAAAATAGCAGTGGGTACAGTCACAAAACAGCAGTGTGGGCCAAACTTTGTGCTGGTAACACTTTATGGTGACCGAGTTTAAGGATGCATGAAGCTGAATGACCTTTTGTTGACCCTCTGATGTGTCCAGTGACTCATATCAGAAAGCCTGTCCCAAAAGCAAAGGTAGCAAGGCTTTCTCTGATTGGACTAACTTTCTTCCTGACATGAGGCCTCATTTAAAAGGCCTGCTTATGCACAAAACGGGGCTTGAAAGTGTTGCGCGCCACTTCCCACACAAAGGTTGTGATTAATAAAAATAAACTTGGCGGGAGAATGTGCACTCCGGTACGTCAACTTTGATCCTGACGCACTAACATTTTGGAGACAGGGGGAAACTGGTGGCCAGATGGTAAGGTAAGGGCTGAAAGATGTATCGTTTTCGGATCGAAATCGCAATTTCAAACAACGCAATCAGCAGCGCAGTGCTCCTGACTGACCCAGGATCTGTTGTGTCAAGTATTTTACACAATCAATTTTACAAATTTGCCGGCAATTTGCATTTAAGAATGTGTTGCAAATGAATGGCTTACTCACAACTGCAAATCAGCTCTTATTGTTGACTAAAAAGAGCTGTTCAAAAGAGTCGACTCGTTCACAAACGTCACATCTCCACCACAGAAGTGCTGGTAAGCGTGTCAGCTACACAAAGTCTCTGTGTAGGAGTAGATGTTGGAGTATCCCTTAAACAATGATAACAGATTATTTATCATCAATATTAAATGATGAATAATGTGTTATGTGCTTTTGATCACTGATTTCCTTACTGTTGTCTGGCTGGAAGAAGATCACGCAAATGGTAGGATCAGGATGAAGAGAGTCTTTAGGGACCACAAAGATTTTCTGGCCCATGATGATGACTGGCTAATAAGCCTATTTAGATTCTCTTGAGCAGTGCTCTTGGATCAGGGTTCCCACTCTTTTCTAGAAATTGTTTTCCAGGACTTCACATGGGTGTTGACAACTACTTTCATTAGAAAGTAGCTAGCTAAAAACTGCATGAAAAGTTGCTAATCTATTTTCTGGGGCTTCTTTGGGGAAATATAAGTCCTTAGATGGGTCTGAAAAGTTTGTAAATCTAGAGACAAAGTGAGATGGAAACACTGGGTAATGGGTGTGCTCTGGGGGGGGGACATGTAAATTTGATTGGCTGGAAGCGTCACGTGAGGAGCTGCACAGGCTAGCCGGCTAGAGGCAGAAAAACTCTGCAGCTCTATTTTGAGAGAACAGACATCTAATCATCTGCGCAAATTATTTAACCTGTTTGCGTTCACTAACAAGGTTAAGAGGGGCAAAGGGAGGCTAAAAAAATTTCCAGGATAATTCTAGCTTTTCCAGGACATTAAACTTTTTGTCCTCATTTTCCAAATGTTTTTCATGACTGGAAAAGTGGTCAGTCATTTTCCAGGTTTTCCAGGACGCGTGTGAACCCTGTGGATCTATGTGCTGAACTGGGCCCGGTGTTAGACAAAAACTACCTGCTGAAACCGCACCATCCCGGAGAGTTTACAGGTGCAGACCACTCTGGGGTTTCTGGCAACCAGCGGGATTTAGCCAACAGGTATATTACCAGTCCTTAATGTTACATTTTCTGTCTAAAGCCCCTTTTGGGTATGATGTAATTCAGTTAAGTTCAACCACTTCTTTTTCACCTCTGCCACAGATCACTCTATGGCACTCACACTTTTTCTTTCATTAGTGATGCCACTACTGTGACCACCAAATAAAATATTTTTTCTTCCAGGAGAACTGTGATTTATAAAGGGAAAAGTGCTTGCAGGTGTGCGCACATACAGTTTTATAAATCAGATTATTTCTTGGCGCACGCCATTTTCAGCTTTTGGGCACACATAAACTTTTAGTATGGATCCTACACAATGTTTTATAAATGAGGCCCCTGGTCTTTCACCACTGTCAAATTGAGACCTTAACTTTTTTACTGCCTGCAGAAGCTAGTTAAGCTGTACCTCAAGGCTCAATATTAGGCCCACCGGTTTTTTGCCTTTATATCAATGATCTGTCTGGAAGCTGTACGGAGGCTGGTTCAACCAATCAACCAATCAAACAATCAATCTTTATTTGTAAAGCACCAGATCATAACAGGTGTTATCTAAGCACTTTACAATAGAACAGACTAAAGCCATACTCTTTATTTTATAGATACACATATATTCATAGATATGTTTCACAAATATCTTTGTGTGAAACATAAGCCACTACAGCTTGTTTGTACCAGACAGAGGTTTTACTATTTAAATTACATTGTCCCTATCAAATAAACTTTCTAAACTTAAAATAAAAACCTGTATGTATGTGGCAATAGCTTTATAATTTTAATCTCTAAGAAATGACATGTTTACATCTCATGAGCAGGCTGTAGGCAAATTGTCATAAAAACAGAAATAGGTACATCTGTAAGACAATGTGGAACAAAATCACACTTTTGTTCATCATGATCATCTTCAAGAACAAAACAAACTTTCACACTTATTTATCCTTCAACATAATGAGCGAGAGGAAAAAGCAATTATCAGGCTGTAGAACTACAATGGTCTGACTTAAAAGTAGCCACTACACTTTGAACACAGAAGGTCATGTTGTGACCTCTTGTTTGAGAATTTCTCCTGATTTAATGACCTGATCAAGTTGGTACTCATGGATGTGGTTGTGGTTTATGCATTATTGTTTATCAAAACAATCAGAGAAGGTTACATTAGGGTGCCCAGCCATTTTTGTTGTCCTTGTTGTCAGTTTCTTAGCAGCCATAATAATACTCTTTTTTTAAAGCTTTAAAATTTGAGAGTGGGAAATATCAGGTGCATTTTACATTGCAAAATGATGCAATCTCGTAGGCATCCTGAGAGAATGAACAGATGACTTAAGTCAAATATGACCAAACCTTCTGCACCTGCATGTTTTCCTGCCTGAAAAGGTCCCATAAAGGCATGTATTAGCAATTTTTTTCGGAGTTGGAAATGGCAAAAAGTCATATGTTAGCATGTCTTTTCTCTCAAAGATCTGACCTGAGGGTGTTCATTTTAGATATCATTTCAGGTATTTATCCTACAAGGTAATCCAAAATCCTTCAGGCTTTGGGACGTGGCCACTGGGATTACAAGAAACCGAACCCATTTCCACAATTTAGGATTTATTCCTGCACCATTTTATAACAGCAATCACGTAGGGCGTGGCTTAACAAAGAGTAAACAGCGACCTATTCCATTAAAAAATGAATACATTTCATTTATTATATACCAATTTGTAAAACTGATTTTAAAACCTGCAGTCAAACAAAATATGCTTATGGGTTATGAAGGACTAGGTCACAATAAAGTGTTACATCATTATCAATAATTTCACTTGTTTCTTCAGTCAAAAACAGTGTGATAAATCTCAAGCAAGCCTTTAAAGTGTTCAGAGTCACTTCTTCACAAGGTGGTGCTGAAAGCTAGAGTATCAAAGAACAGCTTATGGGTGAATATTTAATAAAGCCGTGAGTCGGGAGAGAGGCCAAAGTGAGCTGATCTTTGAGCACCACGTGAGCAAATGCAGCAAGACCGTTCTTGAAGGAGGCACTTAACACACATCCACATCCATATCAGCGTACGCAAAGGACATACAATAACCCCAGACGCACACACACACACTCAAACACACACACACAGATATAATGTGCTCAAACTCCCTCAAGAAGAGTGGCTCAGCAGCAGCTAAGAGCAGAATTGAAGAGAAGCCAAAGGGAGGTGACGATGGATAAAAGAAACAGTCAGATCACAGACCTGGGCGAGGTTTCTGTTTGAGACTCCTTCCTGTGAGGACAGAAGAAACAATCTGTTTAACTAACGGTGTCAGACTTTTCCCTCAGAGCCCCCCTTATTGTCTCCAGGAAAAACTAAACCAAGACCCACAAGATAGAGTCATACAACACAGTCACAAATAACACAAGTTTTTTTTTTTTTTCATTACAAACAGAGGGTTCATTTATGCTCTGTACTGGACATGCATTTGGATGGAGCCTTCTGTTCATGTTCTTCATTCATATCTCTGTTTGCTCTGTGAAAGTTAATGTATGGTGACGAGTAGGAGAGCAAACAGCTCAATCCAGACCAGCAAAACACAGCAGAGAAGAGTCCTTTGAATAATTAGAGGAGTTTTCTGAGCAAAGATTGTGTCAGTTGTCAGAAATTACAGTTTTATGGTACAAAAATATTACTTATCTTATACGACAGTTGGAAGTACAAGAAAAGCAAGGGCCCATGTGAAACTGCACCTTCTAGTGTATTATTTTCTATGCCTACCCCTCTCTAACACAGAAGTCCCCAATATCTAGGCCACAGTACATTACTTCTGCAAATCATTTGGTACCAGGCTTCAGAGAAAAAAGAATTTTATTACCCTTCAAAAAAACAAAGACTAAAGGGTGTTTTATTGTTTAATGACCAAATCTGTGCATTTCTTTTTGTGCAGGCTCTCCTTGCTGCAGGAAAAGTAAGGCCTGAGATAAACCCACTGTTAAACCTACAAACCCCAGTTCCTGAAAAGTTAGGACGTTGTGTAAAACATAAACAAAAACAGAATATGATGATTTGCTGATCCTTTTTCACCAACATTCAACTAAATACACTACAGAGACAAGATATTCAAAGTTAAAAGAGATAAACTGTCGAGTTTTTGCTAAAATATTCACTTATTTTAAATATTGTCACTGTCAGGAACAAACATCTTATATCTAAAACTGATACTTTTCAATAAATAAAACAACCCTACTACTGAATTCATTTAAACTGTGTTGTCCTGACTTTAAATTGCTCTTTTGTATCTTGATTTGGTTAAAAGGTTATAAAATCCCTCACCAACACTGAATGTGACCAATTGCTCTGTTTTATGAAAATAATTGAAAATCATTTAAAAAAATGATAAGAGGTTTGTGCCTGACAGCAACTATATGACTGCAACGTGCTCCAAAAAGCTGGGACAGAGGCAACAAAACACAGCGAAGGTTGAGGAATGCTCAAAAACACCCGTTTGGATCATCCACAGGTGAACAGGCGAGTGTCATGATTGGGTATAAAAGGAGGCACCCCTTAAAGCCTCCATTATTCACAAGCAAGGATGGGACGAGGTTCAATTCTTCGTGAACAACTGCATGAGCAAAATTGTCCTACACAAAAAACAACATTTCTAAGAGAACAATTGCAATCAATTTAGGGATTTCATCATCAAGTCCATAACATCAAAGATTCAGAGAATCTGGAGAAATCCCTGCACGTAAGCAGCAAGGCCAAAAACCAGGGCTAAAGACTATTATCACCATTGAGTAGATCCCAGGAAGAATAGCTGCTGCTATGCAAAAGCTAATGGGGATCTGAATAAACTACAACTAAAACTAAAACCATAAAGTTCAAAAGACAGCATCTGTGATGGTATAGGGGTGTGTTAGTGCCCAGGGCATGGGTAACTTGCACATCTGTAAAGGCACCATTAACAAGGAACATACAGGCTTTGGAGCAACACATGCTGCCATCCAAGTGACATCTTTGTCAGAGACATCCCTGCTTATTTCAGCAAGACAAGGCCAAGACACATTCTGCACGTGTACTTAGTAACAGAGGTTTCCAGAGATTTTAGAAGTATTTTAAAATTCAAATCCCATACTGCATTATCTAGCTTGGCTTCTACTGCCAACAACTGAACTGCATCATGGGTAAAATTGCCAAGAGTGTATTTTGCAAATGCAGTCACAGCATATGAGGCAGTATCCATTCTGTAAACTCGGTATCAATAAATGTATCTGTAATGTGTGTTTGACAATATACTGCTGTATTTTGAGGGGGAATACAAGATATCTGATTTTTTTCCGGTAACTAATACACTTCCAATACATTTCCAAAATCAATATTGCTGATAACAAAAACAATATTTTCGTTAAGAGCACAAAGCCATTACTTTACAAAAACTAACTTGTTGCTTTCAGTGTGACGGCCTGTTTGTGTCAGGAACAGATCTGAAACAATCATTACACATTTGTGTATTTTATAAATATTACAGCTGATACACAGGATGTATATGGCTGATATGTATGACGAATATTATTTGTTGTCAATCAGCTAATATCCATATTCAACTATTTTAGGCCAATGTCTGCTAATACTGATATCATACTGATATTATTGTGCATTCCTATTTTTTTTATTTTTTTCACAGGCTTACTCCAGTGTGTTACTTTTCTCAGTTTGTTGTCCAGTTATGAATCAAATCCTTTTGTTTAAAGCAGTCATTTTGTGAAGAAACAAGTAACTTTATAAAAACTACATTACTCAACTCATCACAATAAGTCATTATTATCACACTCATCCAATCAACACCCTCCTTACAGCCTCGTCAGGACTTCATCATCAGCCTCCTCACGTCTATAAACAGTTATTTGTATCTTATAAAGTGTTGATCAATTGATACCTGAACGACTTCCCCTTCAGGTTCCTCAGCAGGTCCAGCTGATTCAGAGGAGGGATGAATCTGGAAAAGAAAAGAGAGCGTCTTGTCATTCTGTCGAGTCACGTTCACCCACTCACTGCTGAAAGGTCTCCGCTCGCCGTCGGGCTGATTCCATTTAATTTGGCGGTTATTTGTTCTGCTGGTCATCACCTTTTCACCTCAAATTACAACCAGAGAGAAACAAAGCCCTCCTCACTGCCGTCTCCAAACAGACGTGACTGATCCTCTTCTTCACACACATCATTGAGGCCTTTGTTTTGAAAGTCAGCTGCTTTTTTTCTGCTGATTCATTCTGCTGGACTGAGATGTAGGTGGTTAATTTGACAAAGTAGCTGTTGGCATACTTTGTTTTTGAAGAGCATTTCAGAGAGGTTGTGGTGTCACTGCCAACATTATCCTCATTCAGTGAAAATCTAACAGTGCGTGACTGTTTTACAAAAGGCTGTAGTATTTTATTCAACAGGGAGAACAGTGCACAAAAACAAAAGGATCCCCCAAAGAGAAACAAACAAAACCTACACATTACAGATGTGGATAAGGGAATACCATGAAGAGAAAGACAGCCATGTGACTCAGGGTGGAGCTTATGTATGTCGATATGTCATCTGTTGTAGGGATGGGAAGTAATAAGATGTTTTTGATAAAATGTTGTTAATTGGATTCTTCATTGATTCCTTTGTGATCATAAATGAGCCAACACAGCAGGGCTGAAGGATAGTGGGAAATAATAGTATTACTTTTATTTCCCTACAGCAGCATTTTTAGGAAATTCTCTAGAAGACATGCTGTTTTTTAATGTGCTATAACATGAATTTGATCTTAGACTATTTGTCTGACCTCCCCGTTCTTCACACTGCAGCCCTCTGACGAGAGAAAGGAGGGTGAAGCATGTGTTTCTTTTTAACTTAACAAGTAAATTTGTGGTTTACAGCTTCATGAATTGTAGCCTTTGTTATTAGGGATGCAAGTTATTGGATGTTTGCTGATATTCGTATTTATCATTATCACTGATGACAATATTTTTTTGTCAAGAGCACAAAGTCTCCTCTCTCTTCTTCCATGATTACAGCCCATTTGTGTTAGATACAGATTTGAAGCAAGAAAAATATTTTTATTCCTTAATAAATGACACTTTAAATTAATAAAAGTAGACATTGCATGATGATGAGATAAACAATCATGGTACACTGTACATTTTACCATTATTACATCCAACATGAATGGGATTTTCATTGGCTTATAATCAGCTTTTCAGGCAAAAATCTGCCAATATTATTCGATAATATTGTGCATCCCTAGTTATTCACACTTAAAGTTCTAAAAGCTTGCCACTTGGTTAATGCAGTTTATTTCTTGTGTCACTGGCCCTAAAAAGTTTGTTAATCTCTCAAAATCTTATAACTGGAGTCACTCAAGATTATGAGACATCTGCGCCCCCTTCTGGCTCTGTAGTCTTTAGAAAATCTATCGGACCAATCAGGGATCAGTTCAGAGACAGCGCTCCTATTGGACGCTCTACTTAGTTATAAGTGCGTGTCACAGCAAAATGAGCTTTGGCTGCTGTTTAGACTCTACATGTAATGTTAATTTTTTGAAGGGGTGTGTGGTTTGTGGCTCTTTTGAGGCTGCAAACACACTACATTGGCATATGGTAATGGCAGCTACAGGCACACAGACACAGATGATCGTTACACATAAAGGAAGGGACATTGCAAAGAGCACAACCACGGAGGGGAGAGGGAGTAAAGTTGCTTATACTACAGTTTCATTCAAGTTACATACCCCAGCTTTGAGCAAGATTCTGACTGATGCCTCAAATCAGTCAGAATCAGTTCTCCATACCCATCCCTAATTTTTACTGAAAAATCCCTGACCGAAGGATTTAATCAATTTTCATCAAGTAGAACAGAGGTGCAAGGTTCAAATTATGTCAAAATTTAATGTGAATTATTCTTAACTGATGGCAGATGGTGTTTTTTGTAGCCAAATAGTTTTTAATAAGACTGGCAGGATATGGTGTTTTTCTTCTGTTGAGTTAAACTTCAAACCTTGGACGACTGATATTGAAAAATGAAGTTTTTTTCTTCTAAAAAGGAGATCAGGAAGACAATCAATCAAACAAATCTGTTGTTCACTTGATCTTTAGTCTTTCACTGAGAGTAGAACACCTTTTAAAACGTGTACAATAGGGCTGGGTGGTATGGCCTACAAATAAAATCCTAGATTTTATTCCAAAAAAAATTTTGATTTGCCATAGTAAGTAATTTTCCCTCTAAAAGACAAAAACTTCCCAATGACATAGAAATAACATAAAACAAGTTCTGCCTTAATTCTTCCAAAATGGGTCCCAGAATTAAACTGAATTTCCCTCTTAAAATTAAAATTTATGATGTAAGTTTGTTATCAAAGGTATATTATGTATTTTGGACATAGGTAGGCTTGTCTATATTAAATCTAAAAGCAGCACTGTTTTCTTCAAAATATTAACACTGAGCCTTCCTATCAGAATTTAACTTCATTTAGAAAAAAGAAGCCTAAAATGTGCTTGTGCAAATAATGGCAGGGCTCACCATCGTGAAAACAGTGAAAATTTTCAGTAAATCTATCTTCAAACATGTCACAACTTACAAACTGTTTTTTGCGTCACTGATGGAAGAAAACTTTAGCAAGGGTTTTAACTCTTGGGGTCCAGGAAGGCAAAATATGAGTTGAGGGCAAAATCTCTATTTGTATTTTTTAAACCTCCTGCAACAAAAAAATTGGATCAAACAATGAAAACAACAGATTGCCCAGCCCTGATTTACCATGTTTGACTTGTTTCTGTCTTGCCTCTCACGGTTTCCATAGAAAAACAGTTGCGTTTACTGTAAATGTAGAATTATAAATGTAACTGGTTTATCACTAACCTGTACATAGGGATGGACACAGTCTGCTCATAAAACTCCCACGTACACAGCAGATCAGTCCGGGAAAGGTTGGTGGCATAAAACCTCCAGGCAGCCTGATGGAAAACAAACAAAGATTTCTCAGCATTTGGATAGAAACACAAAAACTAGATTTATGTTTAATTGTAAACATCTGTGTTGCAGTTTACTAAAATAAACACAAACCTGTATGAGTCCTGCTGCAGGGTTACGCCTCTTCTCAAAATGTTTCTGTCTGTGCTGCTCCTGAACTTTGAGGGCAAAGCCTGAACCCAGGATGCCCTGAACAGAAACACAGTGACAAACAAAGTTCACAAATCAGTGAGTATTACTGCCCCCTACAGGCCTGGAGGTGAAACAGGAAATAACCAGAATATCTCAACACTGTTGTCAAACCAGAGACAAACACAAAAAAAATCTGTTTGGCATCAAACTGCACAGACTTGTTTATCTCAGTGCTTTGAGGCGGAGGTGAAGAAAATGCTGATCTCCTCTTCTTATAAATCAGAAGTCAAATGACTACTGGTGAAGCATTTGATGTTTCTTAAAGTGTGATAGACGGAGCAGGTGTTAACTGCTTACTCAGAGCTCTCTGCTGAGTCTGATATCTTCAAACCTCTGTGGAGGCCAAACATTCACCAGCAACTGACGAATACATCAGCGACTCGAGCAAATGCATCACTGAATAATGAAATATAATCATAGCATTAACAGCTTCACGAACATACACAGGACAAAAACAGTGTTTTATAGATTCAGAGGAAGCTTTTAGCTCGTACAGTTTGTCTAGTTGTCTGATAGTGAGCAGTGTTTCTTCTCTGAGTCACCAGGAAACATTTCCAACTGAAAACACCTTTAAAATGGAGAAATGGCATGACAGTCTAGTCTGGTTCAGTTAATAAAATTAATATTGTGTCCACTCTCTTTGGTGTTCAGGTCTGACAGGGTTGCAAAGGGGCAGAAAATTTACAGTAAATTTCCAGAAACTCTCCAAAGGAAGTTAAGCAGGTGAATTCTGGAAATATTCCAAACTGGAAACTTTCCATGGGAATTATGGGAATTTGGGGATTAACTGGAAATTGGGGGTAATTTAATTTCCAAACATTTTGTTTTGTCACAGGCAGACATCCAGGCAAATAATACAATTAACAACATCACATCTGAACAGATTTATTTGTAAGTATAACTTTATCAAGTTTTAATTATTTAATTGAAAAATCAGTGTAAACCCCTGCAGTAAGCAGTGAACTTGTGCATGTGACTGAGGAATAGCAGAGATATTCTCAAGTATACTTGCATGAAATCTGGTTGTTTTAGTAACGATAATGCTAAAATATTCCTGCTAACTCCCATGTTAAGTTCCAGATCAGAACATTCCTAGAATGTTGCAACCCTACGTCTGACTGAGCTCAACTGTGGTGGTAGATTTGCCTCGGCTTTATATTTAACCCTGCATTAATGAGCACTTAACATGATGATGGATGGACAGCAGTGTTGGCAGACTGGACAGTTTGGGCTTGCATTGGGAAGGACACCTTGGTATGTGGACAAAAAGAATTGTTTTTTCATAAATTTGGCAAGCACTTTGAATCATGATCAGGGCTTGACATGAACTTTTTTAATTACTATTCATAAAATTCATTCATTACAGTGACTCAGACTCTCCCGTACTTTTAATATCACCTTGTCACACTGTTCTGTCTGAGACCTTGCTGTGCCAAAAACCAAAAACTGAATCAGTGTTGTTTTTTTTTAAGGGGACCCTTGTTGGCTTACCTTTGTATTAGCATTTTGCTACATTTGTATAAATGTACATAAATATGACATTTATTTCTGACATGTTCAAAATAAACTACTACTACTACTAACCTACTACTACTACTGTACAGGGCTGTGCGTTGATAATGTGTAACATCAAATGTTGTTCACCAGTTCTTGGGCTAAAGAATTTATACCGTGCTGAGGCCCACCTCTTCCAATCATGCCAGGGAGAGGAAAATGTGCCCTGGTTGAGTACAGTACAGAGAAAAATGCAAAACAAACTGGACTTTGAGGGTCAAATGTGCCTAAACACGGTGCATATCACCTACCGTGAGTGTGCCCTAAATTAATTAAAACCAGCTGCTTTAAAGTCAGCAGTTTAAGCAGTTTCTTTGCCCACACAGTGGCTTTAAGTCCCCCTGATGACTTCTTATACTTACAGCAGGAAGGGCAAAGAAGGCCACTCCAATCATGCTGAATGTGGCTGCCAGCAGGCGTCCATTCCAGGTCTTCGGCACCTTATCTCCATAGCCGATGGTGGTGAGAGTGATCTGGTGGAGAGACCAATCAAAGTCATTTCATCAGACTTAAAGTTTCTATGTACTCAAACTTGCAAATAAATGCAATAACGTCTTACCAGACCCCACCACAGAGCATCAGCATAAGTCTCAAACTCATCATTCGACTCCTTTTCCACTGAATAGACCAAAAATGAAGCCAGGATGAGACACAGGAAGCCGATGTACCACGCCGTGATGAGCTCCTGCAGAAAAAAACCAATACAATCAGCGCCAGGGGAATGCAAAGTAATAAAGTGTCATCCCGGATGCTGCAGGGTGTGGGGATATAACCTCTGCAAATTTGTAAAAACGGCGTGCTGTAATAATATTGGACATGATTGTGTGAGACTGATGGCCTCTGCGGCAAACTCAGTATTTCATAAACATCTTTATTTCCCCTGACTCCACGCCCGCTGCACAAGCCCTTCCTCTCTGCATCCAGAAACATCACACAGAACTGCATATTTCCCATAGCTTATTAGTGCATGCAAATAATTTTATGTGAGAGCTCATTAAAACCTCAGAGAGAAATGTTTTCTCCACAGCGTGACTGGATTACTTGGAAAGGATGTGGTCAGAAAGTGTGGCACCAAAAGCTGAAAAGTTTATAGATCTAAACTCATCTGATCATGAACTTTTTGTGTTGCTTTAAAGGCCCCGTCATATACCCCCTGCAAAGAATTTTGGTGTGCAGCACAGGTGTCAGTCCTACTTTCCACCTGATGTAGTTGTCAATTTCACTCTTAGAGATCACGCTGTTTTACTTGCAAATGAACATGCGCTACCAATTAATGTTCGTCTTAAAATGAAGCATGGTCAGGTGCAAAGCTGGTATGGTCTTATGTTGAGGATGCAGAAAATTTGTGTGCCTTAATTTACCTAAAATAATAGATAAAGCAAGGATGGGCATCTCTGGTAACCTAGAAGGCCACATTAATTTTGTCCTCAGTGCCAGAACGAAAACATGTTGAAGTTTGAATGATAAACTCTGAACATTTTGAGGATTTAAGGTACATTTTACCAACAGTTGTCTTTTTATTCAAACAAATGCATTTAGTAATAAACTAAAAGGGAGTTTTCCAGACAGATTTGTGGCTAATTATTGCTTTATTTTCTTGAAAATGTCAGTATTTTAAAGTCTTCATAGCAGATTTGACATTATTCCTTCATTTATGTGCATTTTTTTACTTTTTAAATTGACTGAGGGAGCAGAGGGACTGCATGTGGCCTTTGGGCTGCCAGCTACCCACCCCTGGTATAACATCTGGGGCTCAGAGTGTTCCTCCTATTTAGAGGACACAATTATGAAAGGAACATTTTTTATCAATACAAAGTGAGTTTTTAATGGGATAGAAGGCTAAGAGGCAGCATGCCTTTTGATTGTCCCTGAGCATCTTTCTCCATTTGCTCTCCAGCTTGACACTACACACAAAAACAAGCAAAAACACACACACAATCAAAGGCTTGAATGCAGCACAGCCCTTGATTTATACTATTTTTCACATAATTACATATAACGAGGAGGTTATGATTTTGCTGGTGTTTGATGGTGTGTTTGTTTGTTTGTTTGTTTGTTTGTTTGTTTGTTAACAGGATAACTCAAAAAATAATCAACAGAATTTGATGACATTTTCAGGATTGGTCAGAAATGGGCAAGGAACCAGTCTATGAGATTTTGTTAGTGACCAAAGTTTATTGAGATTTTTTTCTTGTAATAGATTATAATCCATGGCACTTGACGGAAAAATTGCTCGTAAAGAACCATATCTGCTCATAAAACTGTTTTAAAGGAATTTTATTTCTTTAATTAAAGCATCTAACAACCACTTCATGGTGAATTATAATAGTGTATAAATGTGCTGTATCTAGATGCTATAATCCATTAAAAGAGAAACAATCTCAATAAAATGTGGTCATGTCAGTGGACAGCAAATATGTTTTACTAACACCAAACCTAAGTAATCATTATAAAATGCTTCACAGAGTGTCAGTATTTTGTAACTAAGTATTACCATTATGTATAGTTTCTTACAGCTATATGCACAATATGACACACTATAAGCATGTTAATAAGATGACTTATGATTACTATTATGGAGCATTATAAGTTATAACAAGTGCTTATAATTCGGATTACACACATTACATGCACATTATGATGCATTATAAACATGCCTATTATGTGTTACAGAGGGGGGTTTTATTAAAAGTGTTAACAATCAATTAATCTTTATTTGTATGATGCCAATTCATAATAAGTGTTATCTCAAGATACTTTACAATAGAGCAGGCTGAAGCCACACCCTTCAGTTTATGGATACACATATATGAATAGATACATATACATATATAAAATACACATATACATTTATATACACACACATACATCCAAAGCCCAATATGAATCCATCATGGCGGCAAGAAAAAACCTCTGTTTAGCAGTAGGAAATCTTGAATGTGGATCCCAGTCTCATGATGAACATCCACACTATGTTGTGTTGGGTTTGTGGGTGAAGGAAGGCAGGTGGGCAGAGACAAGTGGACTAAAGTAAGAACTAAAGCTAGTGACAGATTCATGGGCCAATCATAGACCTGCCTTCGTCATATTTGTCACTGCTGCATACAAACTTATCAGAGGTTAGCCCCTTGGGATGCAGCATCTCTTTTTCAGGAGGGTCCTCATGTCTGTATGATTGCAGTGATAGTTTTTATCGAAGTATAATCAACAATAATAATCATGAAAAGAGTAATAATCTAATATTTACATTAACATTTACCACAGCTCGCATAGGCTTTTAGTCGAGGAAAACAGTGCTATTGTAGGTCCTGGTTTGCCCAGAAGAATTCATCTTCCCTGCCGACTCTAGTCAGGACAGTAGTTAGCCCCAGGGCTGGCTATCTGTAGCATACTCAGCAGGGATTTAAAGAGTTGCAACGATTTCTGTCTCCAGATTTTTCTGCCCACATTAATATGGCTTTGAGGTAATGACATGTTCAAGTAAATTAACTGAATTGATTTATTAATAGCCCTTTGAGTTAAAAAATCTCTTCTTTGAGGGGTTAAGACCCAAAATATAAAATACAGTTCAATACAAGTGACTCAACACATTCAATATCAACAAAAACTAAGTCTCTCATGCACTAAAACCCCCACAATTGGCCCCCATAGGCAGAGTACAGTCCTCTGGTGTGGGGCAGGCATCAGAAACCCGATCATGGACAGCACTGAGGCTGTACTTAGTCTAAACAAGCATAGAAACAGGCCATTTAGGACTGGAAAGCCATGTTCAGTTATTGTGCATGCTCTCTCAGTTAAAATGCATTAGAGTGGTTTAAGCTTTACATTTAGTTGTTGTCTTTTAATGGAGAACAGAAGAAGCCGCATTTCTTTAAAATAAAAAGCAAACAGTGCTTCTGAGATTGTAGCAAAGATGCAATGTGATTAAATAACTGTAACCATTAATGTATTTTTAAGAAAAACACCTATGATGCAATATCCAAAATTATAATATCCTTTAATATGACAAACTTTACAAAAGGAACTACTGTATGACAGAACTTCTTCCCAAAGATTGCTGATAGTCATATGAAGATCACCTTGCTGTGGGCGTAAACGACCGATCCGAGCAGCTTCCAGGTGCCTCCACGCCGGTCCATCCGCAGCATACGGAGGATCTGCAGGAACCTCAGACTCCTGATGGCCGAGGTGGCGAAGACATTGCCCTGAGAACCAGCAGCCAGTACGGACACTGAAGCGATCAGCACCATGATGTCTGCAGAGAGAAAACACAGTCATATAAACCTGCACAAACTCACAAAGCGAGCAGCCGGGAAAGCAGGAGATAGTATAACCTTAATCCAATCAGACTGGATTACCAACACATCACCGTGTAAGATGAGATGGATTTTGATCACAGTGTGAAAGATGCTTCTGTTACTCTTAGAAGCAACCAGATGTTGAGCTACAGATATTTTTAGTGGGTATAAAGAAACATGAGGGTTATCAAATTCTGATTCAAATCCTCCCAAGTTTAACTAGAAAAGCACTCAGAGAGCGCAGACCTCCGCCAAGCAGCTCAGTTCTGGCAGTGGCTTTTCCACAACCCTGTAAATTATACAATTCTGAATCACCAGATCCAGAACAGAGCCAGGATCAGGACCAAACTCAGTACATACATGGGGGTTGTGTTCTGTATGAACACAACAAGTTTTGGGAACATCACTTAATATTTTGATTTTATATGAATTACTGAATGCTGTCAATGGGATTTCCTGTTATAAAGTTTAATGTTTTTTTGTGACATCAATCTGGATCAGATTCAGCTGAAATTTACTTTAATGATAGAGACATGGACCCCATATTATCCTGTAAAGTTGGACACAAATCTATTAAAAATGGCAGAGATATGATTTTTTAAAATTCCACCCAATGCTAACCTTTGGGATTTTTTTAATTTTTGGAACTTTTTGCATCCAGACAAGCATCCGTATCACCACCAAAATTTTATGTCTTTTTCCTTGGACCAAACCACACCTCTGGTAAAATCTGCATGTAAACCCATGCAAACAGACAAACAAACATACACTTGCAAAAACATACCCTCCTTGGCGGAGGTAAAAATGGAAGAAAATGGTGTCTGTGTGTGAGCAGAATGAGGAAAAACAACAGTCTCTGTTTGTCCTCACCTATGACACAAAAAGGCTTTCGGGCAAACTTTAGCCTCCCTCTCCATCCTCTGTAGCGACAGCAGCAGCCGGCAGCCCATATCCTCACTATGTACTCCACCCCGAACACCACGATGGTCACAATTTCCTGTGGAACAAGACATGAACAGTGAAGTTCAGCATGTCATACAAATGCATCTAGAGCACAGCACTGACTTGTACTACATAGCTGTTAAGCCAGAATCTCCTGCCTCCAAAATCACTACTTTTCATGACATAAATAAAAGTGAATCTCTTTTACAGTAAGTAAATGTCATGCTGTAACGGCTTGCAGTTGATGTTAAGCTTCCTCTCTGGTTTTCTATTTATAAAACTCACTCAGACATGGAGGGTGACAAAAATCAATGACTTAGAGGAAATACGAAAAAGTGAAAATTGAACGTATACCGTGACAGCCCAACAGTGACCATTGTCTTGAGCTGTTTGCCTTTTTCAGAGACAATCTCACTTGAGATACACCAAAACAGTAGAACCCTGAATTAACAAAATAACTCTTGCTAATTAGTGAAATAATGTTAAACCTCTGCAACTATCCTACAATCATTTAAGACTTTCATCTCTAAAAATGAACCTCACACCTCTGGGGAGCAACCAAACAGTGACACAACTTATCAAACACACCACTTTCATTTAAGGGTTTAATGTAGAGTTTACATCACAGCTCAGGACAGAACTTCAGGCTACAGCTTAACGATACATACCAGGATGTACAAGGCACTCTCTGAGCTGTTTTTGAACTCCTTGATGGTGGCAAAGACTGACAGGATGAGACAGGAGAAGACCAAGAGGAAGCTGGAAGAGAGAGGAGAAAGCAAATGAACAGTTATTCAACAAAAGTCAAATCCAACTAAGTGTATTTGTCTAATTTCTTATCAGTAAGATAAAATAATACGCATTTTTAAACTCATGTAATCCTGTCTCAAAAAAAAGAACGTTTAGGTTATTTGCAAAAGCAAGTAACTCTGCCTAAGAACATTTGTTTAAACTTCTTCTAAAATGTGTGTATAATATCAATCAAACTCAAGATCTATGGCTTTGACAAAAAAGGACATAACAAATATGAAAATCTCCAAAGAGTAAACAATGATTGGGAATACCAGCAGTTCATGGGTTTACTGGAAGTATAAAGAAAATTAATCATGAAGTTATCAGCTTTTGCAAACAAAACGGCCTAAAGATAAAATAACTCTTTGAAAATCATGCATGCATGGTGACAAATTTCCATTTGTCAAGTCAGCTCCTTTGACCATAACATCAAATATACGTCTTGTTTTAAGAGATGTCTCCAGAAAAAAAAAGGAAAAAAACATTTCCCACTTTCCAATGCATGTTGCAGCTGGTTCCCAGGCTCCAAAAATCAAGCCTCAAGGGCCGTGAGGTTAAGATAATACATCATATATGATTATTTGTTTTTCGCTATGGGGCTAAAATCTTGTATCACTAAAATTGCTAATCTGTAGAAAATTAAACAAAAACATTTATTACTGATAGGGATGCATGATAGTATTGGTCTGATATCGGTATCGGCCTATATCAGCCTAAAAAGTTAAGTATCGTATCAGCCGATGTTGAAATTTCTGCAGATACATTTACAGCCAATATATCGGCCACACATAGCAGCCATATATCGGCTGGAATATCGGCAAATTACACAAATGTTCAATACTGATGCACCTTCTCATCACTGCATGGGTACGTTTGAATATCAAGGGCTTCATTTTTGCAAGAGTTAAAAGCTGTTTTTCTTGTTTTACATCTGTTCATGATCCTGATCTCAATGGGACTTATCTGGTTAAATAAAGGTTTAAAAAAAAAAAAAAATACTGTGACACTAAAAGAAACAAGTCCATTTTTGTTAAGTACAGAGCTCGTGCTCTTGACCTGAAATATCGGTATTGGCGATAATCAATCAAAAAAATATCGGTATATCGGATATTGGCATAAATCCAATGTCATGCATCCCTAATTACTGAATGAATAAATATTTATCATCAAAATTTGGATGTGGTTCTATCTACATATACATAGTGCTTAACACATTTATTAGACCACCACAAATGTAAGGTTTATGCCACTGTTACCCCAAATTACTACCTTTGGAAATAACCATAATCATTTTTAATGTTTATGTAATGGTTACATCACCAGTATGTAGAAGCTCTTAAGCCAAATTGATATTTTTAATGATACAATATAATTATTGATGTTATCAATGAATTTTCACAATCACTGTTTTACAAAAAACAACAGAAAATATTGAAACAACATAAATACTTCTTGATTAATACATCAAATCAAAGTCATTTACCTCATTCCTGAACAGAAAAATAGTTTTAGTGGTTTAATAATCTGCTTGATTTTCCGAATTTTAAGAGAAGCCCTGTGAGCCAGTGAAAGGTGAATGCAGTCTGAAATTCCTTCTGTTATTGTTATTGTCTAATAACAATATTATATTGTAAGTTTTAAACACGTTTTTTAATGATTTCTAAAGTAAGTATGTGTTCTCCTTTGAATGACAGGTACTCTAATAAATTTGTTAAGCACTGTAAATATATATATACTTTTACTTTCTTTAAAATTTTACAAAACCCACCCTTCAATGGGAAACGAGACCGGTGCACTGCCTTAAATCAAAATAACTAACTAACTAAATAAATAAATAAAAATGATTTAAACAAGAGAGATCAGAAATATTGGCACAGCGGTTGGTCTGTTAGCTAGCGTTAGCTCGCGATGAGCTATCGCTTAAGTATAACGGCTTTGTTATACTGACTTCTGTCTCATACGCATGATGAGAATTCAGCATTTTTGACTAATTAAACTATTTATTCAACTTTACAAACACACTTGATTAAGAACTTACCAACCATTTACATAAAATCTTCAGAAAACAATCTATCATGTTAAAGTTAGCACTGCTTTCTTCTTTTGTCATAAAATAGCGTTTAACAAACACTCAGACGTGCTGCAGCACCACCTGGTGGTGAAGGAACTGAATTACACCGCGGTGAGCGTAAAGAAAATGATCAAATCTATCTTTTTATTTAAATTAAAATTGTAATCTTTCTATTTGGATGAATTAAAGACAGACAAAACATACAAATAATGTGAAAATACATGTTTATGTTGAAAAAAACCTTAAAAGTGTCTTAAAATAAGGTTTTCTAATTATGAACACTTCATTTCAAGAGGTGTATCTCTTTTCATTGTTTTTTGGTGTTTTTTGGGCAGTTATGTCTAACTGCTTAATTTTTACAATTTAGAAACAGCCACAAAATCTGTTATAATGAGGTGTTTTTGAAGTATTTGGGCAGAGCTGGCACCTATATCCATGTCTTCAGTGTCAAGAAAGCTGTCAATCCATCAGACCAAATGTCTAAATGTTAAATGACTGTTTGCCAAACGTCTGTCAGAGATTTAAATCTAAGGTTTAATATTCAGTTCCTGCGATGGCTGGGATAGAATAATGAACCATCTGCTTATCTGTAGCTAAAGCTTAAGAGGGAACATTTGGGGACAGAATGAATAATTAGAGCTGCAGACCACAGCAGTGCCTTTATTGGTGGAAACAAGCTAAACTGCAGCAGCTCAGATAAAACAAGTAAATAAGTGAATTAAGACTAAGTAAGAGTAAAAAGAAGTGGAGACAGGCAAGCACAAAAACACAAAGAGAGCACAAACTCACAAACCCCTCATCTGACCCTGTGTGAACACCTCTGCACATTCACACCAAAAATCCAATAACCTGTAAGCGTAAAACATGAACCAACATCAGCAAACAGTGAACATCGATAAACAGGCTAATCCTGTTTGCTGCCTGTATCAGCAGCTTTTCTCAGAAACACAAAAACTCATGAGGCCCCTCCTCAGAGTCCTGACAGAAAACCTGTCCTCTGTGATAGTCATGGCAGCTGCATGAAAACTAATGATTTAATGGGTAAGTTGGGTAAATGTTTGCAGTTAAGTTGAGTGTCAGTGTTGGACAAGCTGGGACTGTGCACTGGCTCGCTCTCAGTCACTGTGTCCATGTTCATGTGGAAACATCAAGGGTTTATGTGTACTAGAGTGTTTGTATTTCATAGGGTCTAAAGAAATATTATATACAAAAATATTGCAATATTTTGTGGTGCAAGACTATCGATATTTTGAGCAATGTACAGTTTGGTACACTAAGCATCTGTTAGAGCCATTTGAACAGTACAGATAATTTGATTTATAATTAAGATTTTGTTGTTATTTGTCCTGATTAGAACTTGGAATTTGGATTTAACAATTCTAAAGCTTTATTTTAAAAGTTTATTTGAAGCTGATGACTACTGCAGCTTTCTTATTGGATGAGACATGTAACATGAGGCATGTGAGGGTTTTTTTGTGTAATTAGTGCAGCTGTGAAACTCAAAGAGCACAATAGTTTTTGACTGTTTTTACACCGACTCCAGATTTGTTTTTCATCATCTTATTACACAGTTTTGTAATCCAAAGAAAACCTTCAAGTAAATACTTCAAATGGAAGATTAAGGACTACGGTGGTTTATTATGGAAATACACATCAACTCCATGCTCTGGTTCATCATCTCAGAGGGTCTTCAGTCATTAGACGGAGCCGCACTCACAGTATCCTTTCAGAGGAGTGTCAAAAATTGGGATGGCACTGAACGGTTATTTGGGTTCTCCTCATATGACTGTGAAAACATTAATAATTGCGTACCATACAGAGCAAAACTGAACTGGACTGCTTAGTGGGAACACATTTCATGGTACCATCTCATCTTTCCTTAAATTCTTCATATCCCAAAATAAATCTGCAAAAGGTGACAAGGTTGAAGCCCATACGCCAAACTCAAACCATGCTCTACAAATTGGCCAGCAACCAGTCGATGATGTACCGAGCCTCTCGCCCAGTTTTGGCTGGGATAGGCTCCAGACCCTGTGACTCCAAAAGCAGTAATGATAATACATGTACGGGTGGACAAGCATGAGTTGCCGAACTGAAATGAAGCTTCACCTCCACAAGCCTGACTGACATCATCAGCCTCGTGTTATGTTACATGGTATTTAACATCAATCTGATTCTCTTCCACTGTAAAGAGGGTGAGGCTCAGCAGGGCCTGACCTCAGGGACTTCTTCAGAAAAGATCTTCTGGGCAATCTCCAAGCAGAGTTAATGGAGAGAGCCTGTATGCTGAAATCCAATACTTGGGCTATACAGGTTTACTAATGCAACCAACATTAATCATAGAGCTACAGTGGACTGAAGGCAGGGACAAGAGGAGGTAGTCCGGCCATCCTTTATCTATACAGTTTATCCTGCTCTGGGTCATAGGGTGCTGGAGATAATCCACAGTGTTATAGGGCGAGAGAAGTGGTACAACCTGAGCATGTCAGCAGTCAGACTCAGGGCAAACAATTAATCAAACTCACATCCACATCTACAAGCGATTAAGAACCACCAAGCATGTACTTGGAGGTTAGAGAGATTATTATGATGTCCACACATCCTGGAAAACCCAGAAAACAGTAACAGACAAGATGTAGAAATAGATAGAAAAAGTAAACTGTCCTGGAAAACCTTGTGCTGTCCTGAAAAATAATTTTTAATTTTGTTGTTTTTTAATTGTTATAAGAGACACCCAACAATGTCAGACCGTTACAGACAGGTTCATTTTGTTGTACAGCCACATTGCATTCCTGTCATACCAACTGAACTGTCCCTGAAAATGTTCTGCAAAATGAAAACAAGAGAAGAGTCAGGACCCTGAATTTGCAGACACTACATTTTTAAGGCCACTTACAAGGCATCAGTTTGACCTTTTGGAACCACTGCACCACCGCACAGCCTAAAAGATGAAAGTTTTATTTTAAAGCTCAATGCACTTTTTCAGGAATCAGTAACAATTATGGTTCTGTTGTAAAATAAGAATACTGTTCAAAGGGTAAATTTAAAGTTAAGAATGTTCTGATGAGTGAATCAATTAAAGGCAGATGACTGTTTTTATTTGTATCAAGTTAATAATTATAAACCTTCCCTTCCTTTATTTCAAAGAGGCATTATTAAAAAAATGGTTGCTTTAGTTGCTAACAAAAAGTAAGAGCAACATCCACCATCCATTATCTATACAGCCCATCCCTGCCACTGCAGGGTGTTGGAGCCCATCCTTATTGTTATTCGGTGAGAGGTGGGGCACACCTGACTGGTTGCCAACCAATCACAGGGCTGATATGCAGAGATGGCAAGTAATGAAGTACAAATACTTCGTTACTGTACTTAAGTAGATTTTTCAGGTACTTTGTACTTTTAGAAGTATTTATTTCTCTCACGACTTTTAACTTTTACTCAGTTACATTTTCAACATAAATATCTGTACTTTCTACTCCTTACATTTCCAAGAAAGGCTTGTTGCTATTTTTTAAAAAGGTTGATTAAGAGATGGGCCTATGAGCATGAATTGTGACACCATTGTTTAGAAGCTACTCCTGGTCCAAAATTCAGTGTTCAGTGTGATGTGTTAACCTTAAGTGTACAATACAAATGCCTAAAGGTCTATATAGTGAAGTATATTAGGATACTAGGCAGGTAGTTTTTGTTCAAACAATAACATTGCCAAAGTAGATTCCACATAAATTATCCTGTATTTAATAGCTTTGCAGCCAGTGAATCATGCAATAGAAATACTTTTTACCTTTAAAAGTACTTTTGAGTACATTTAAGAGCCTGTACTTCTTACTTTTACTTGAGTAGATATTTGGATCAGTACTTTTACTTTAACTCAAGTCGTTTTTTTACATAGGTATTTTACTTTTACTCAAGTAAGGAATCTGGGTACTTTTGCCATCTCTGCTGACATGTAGAGAGAAACAACCATTCAAATCCACACATCTTGGGACAATTTAGACCCTGTCCATACAGAAACGAAAGCCATTCTGTTAAACGCACCATCATCTCAAGAAATGAAAACACTGAAAGTGCTGTAGTACATATGTTGGGCCTGTGAGTGGCGCTGTAACACTGCCACAAACATACACCAAAATCAGAGAAGAAGTCATGGAGTATGGACATTAAACATGTGCAATGTAAACAAAACCAGATGTGGAGTATGTTGTTCTCCATTTCCTCTTGTTGCTCACAGTGGTCGTAGAGGAGCAGAAGGTTTTGCTGTTAAAGCGAAAAACAAGCTCAGTAGCTTCTGCAACCCAAACGCAACATTGTATTACGCCATCGTTTCTACTGTTGTCGCATTCATGCATGCAGTTTAAGGAAGAGTAGGGGCTATGGCATCATCTTTTCAGAAAATGTACAGTATATATTTGTTATATAGACATGCATTGTTATATAGGATTCATCTTTAAAGACGCTAGTTCCGTGTGGACAAAATGCAGATACAATTAAAACATTTGCAGATACCTGAACTCGTTTCCTCGTGGACAGTCCGAAAGAATCACTAGGACACCTAGTCAGCACTTTTTGGCCTGTGAGAGGAAACTAGAGTACCCTGAGTAAAGCCACCCTTAGCATAAAGCAGTATACTTAAAGTTCATTTTATTAAGTATGCTTGAGTATAAGTATAGCAAGTATACTAAGGACCATGTACTTGTAGCGTACTAGAAAGTATACTAATTTAATACTTCTTCGGAATTAAATTGGAACACTTGTAAGTTTATAAAAGTATACTTTAAGTATACTTTATAAGGTCAGTTTTTTAAGTTTACAAAAGTACACTTTCAAGTATACAACAAGTATTCTTATCTATATACTGCTAGCGTACTAGTAATATACTTTTAGTCCACATTTTAGTTTATTGAAGTCTACTTTAGGTATACTTTTATGAACTAAAAATTACTATTTTTTTGCTATTTTACCAGTTTACTTGTTATGGTTTAAGTATAGTTGTCAGTTCTACTTTTGTGTAATTCCCCTTCATGCACAGATTAAATAAAAAAGTTCTGCATCACAGTCAAAACTCTGACAGACTAAAGAAGAGACACAACAGTGCTGTATGCTTGAAAGGTGGTACATTTTGTTTTATTAATGACTTGGTTATTTTTAAACAAATGTGTTAACATCAACTGTCTGCTTTTTGCCCATGTACAAAATTCTGTTGTGCTTTAGTTGAGGTACTTCCTAAATCAGACAGGCCTGTATGTAAAGATTCACAGATCAATGTTCTAAGTACTTTCATATATGGTTAAAAAAATAAACTATAATGCTAATGCTATGATGCTGTCTGGCCTGATCTGATTAAAACAAAATGTGTTCTTGTTGAAACAGATGACACTGTGTGCATAACACCATTGCCAAACTCTTATGACAGGGGCTAGAACTTGATCAATAAAGTCAAGTCAAAAGTTTCTCTGTTTATGTTTTAAAGATACATAAAGATAATGTAATTGAGCACACATACTCTTTACTGCAAACTTTTAAACTCCAGCACTATGTGATCTTGAACATGTAAGTTTACAACAGGGGTAATACCTCAAAGCAAATGTGTGTAGTGAAAAACATTTTTATTCAGTTAAATTAAATGTAAGCACAATGACTTGACCTTATTCTGTAACTGGATCAAGATAAACTAAGTATTATTACTTTGTGGCAGAAAGAAGTAAAAGTATTTGTATAAAAGTATAAGTGTAAGTCTTGGTAATAATGTACTTAGTGTTAGACTTTTCTTCATAATGCTCAGTATAAGACAAGTAGGCCTATACTTCACTATACTATTCTTAAGTACACAAAATATAGTATACAAAAAGTAAACTTCAAGTATACTGCCTCTGTTTTAGTATAGAATAAGTATACTTGTAGTTGCTAAAGGCATGCATGCACAGGCGGAGCACACAAACTCCACATCGAAAGACCCTGTCCGACTTCAGTGTCTTAAGTCCTGCCTCAACACAGGCTCTCTGTCTGTGAGAAAATTAAGATAAAGTTTGGTTGAGATAACGTGCAGTATGAAAGCATCCATTACAAAGCATCCACAACATCCCAATGGCTTCTTTGATAATAAAATGGCTGACTTCACACAGCTTTGTCAAATTCTCTTACAGTCTGTGCTCATAACACCACAAATCTCCCAATAAAGGGATCAATCAAAGTTTATTTTATTTTACTTTAAACACCTTTTTCACTAAAGGAGACAAATTTTGGTTCTCTTGGCTTTGACTCCTCGGTTCACAGCAACTGGCTTCTGCATCAAGACAAACTTTCCTCCACAACCACATAAATTCAGTCCATTTCAGTTCTATGATAGTATCAGACTCTTACAGCCTTTTAAGGAGGGTCCTTCAAGCCTCTTCTCTCCATTTTTCTTCATTTAAATCTAATCAATCTTCATTAAGGATACTCATCTCTCCTCATCTGACTCCCTTTACATTAAGTCGAATAATCTGAGCTCACTGCAGCTCACCTGATTTCCCTTTTTTTCTGCTGCTGCAGTTTCTGTTCGGCCACGTCAAACTCCTGGCAGAGGCCGCTGGCTGTCAGCCAATCAGGATAAAGCTGCAGAGATCCAGTTATGCAGCAATGATAGATGTGTGGATAAGCCGATTCTTTCTATTCTTATCGTTCTACAGGAGACATAAAGACACGCCAACATGAAGTCAAAGGTTTTTAAATGTACGGTTTAACAGTAAACCATGTTACATTAGGACCTGGTGGACTAGATTTAAGTCAGTCACTTACATTTACAGTACAGTATGTGTGTTTTCTTTCCTCTCATACATCATTGATGGTTACAGCAGTCAATGCGTGCTTGGTTAAACCGAGATGTGCATGCACTGAGAGCTTTTTCATATATGCCCTTAAATATATTGAGTATTATCACTTGAACATAAGCTGTTAAAAGGTTTCTCTTGTACATTAGAATAACGGTTAGTGCACATGTTGTCAAACAAAAGTTAAAACTGAGAGGTGGAAAAAAAATGTAATGAACGTGAAATTTCATGGCCTTGGATTGTTTTCTTTTAAGTATTATAAAAGGTTAACTAAGTTCATATGCGAGAGGCACACCAGTACATCAGGTAGTGCATGTGACATCGGGTCGATGTCAGTCAGGGCCTTTGTGTGCAGAGTTTGCATGTTCCCCCTGTGCATGCGTGGGTTCTCTCTGGGCACTCTGGCTTCCTTCCATAGAGAAAAACATGCTCATTAGGAAAACTTGTGACTCCAAATTGCTCTTAGGTATGAGAGTGTGTGTGAGTGCTTGTCTGATGAGCTGGGACCGGTCTAGGGTGTACCCCACCTCTTACCCAGTGTCAGCTGGGATAGACTCCAGCCACCTCCAACCCCAAAAAGGGATGAGCAGTATAAATGATGGATGATGGATGAGAGTTCATATGCAACAGTGTCCACCTTCTGCATTATCTGATTGGCCCATAATTGACAGAATGACCTTTCAGTCACCTGCAGGATATACTATTAAAAGGTTCTGCCCATTCTCAAACACTTTCTATGGGCTGTTTCCCAGATGGACTAGTGAAATTTATACTGTACAGAATATATTGAATGGTCCATCTGGTGTCCTTCTAATAGTCTTTGTAACTCAAACAGATAGTGAAGCAAATTAGGAGCAGTAATGCTGCTCTTGAAAGCTGTACTCAGTTTGTCTTTATTCATCAGTCGAGAACAAGCTCTGCATTCTAACACAGGCAAAATTTTTACTATTTTAAGGAATTTGCTGCAGGCGGTGGAAAGTAACCATAGGCTGCTCTTGGCCCAAGGGCCATAGTTTATCAGAGCTAAGTACCAACTTTGATATAAACTCAGAGAATCCAGATAAGACTTCAGAATAAGGACCTGGAGGATGGTAAATTATCACAAATACAACAGGCTTGGAGGTTTTTGAATCAGTATGCAATAAGCTAAGAACAAGGCTTTCAAAAGAAGTGTAATTAGCCTTTAGTTTAGGATTGATAAGGAGACAGGAATGATAAATAGCTGCTACACCACCACCACGGTCTGTGTCTCATGATATATGAGTATTTAAATGGCAAAGCCACGTTTCAGATACACAAAATAAATCAGTGTGATTTTCTGATATAAGCAGCCAAATATTAATGCAGCCATGGAGTGCCATTCTAAATGCTTTTGCAGAAGTAAATAATTTAAAATAAACGCAAACAAAATGTAGACATTACTCGTGTTAAAAGACAAACAGTAACACTTGAAGAGATGTCTCTTAATAGCTCTGAGATAAAACTGGATTGTGTGCACGTGTGGGTCTGAATTTCAGTAGACACTCACTCGTGCCTTACCTCTGAATGTTAATGAACACATTTAAAACAAAGCTGTCTTTTTAAGAGGACTGAGGCAGGGAACAAGATATATCACACACACAGAGCACAAACATGTCCCAGGAACCCAGAGTCTCTCTAAGAATTGTGAGTGGGATGCAGGTAGATGCTGCTGTCTCACCTGAGCAACCCACACACCCACAGCCAGCAGTGTGCAGTGCGCGAGCCCTCACAGGACATAAACGCACAGGCTGCCTGTGGTTACTGCAAAAAATATACATCAGAGGTGCACACACTGAAATTCTGTGCATCCTAACCTGAACTGTGTTGCATAAAGGCAGGTTCATACTGTTTGAAATGTTTTGTTCAGAAGTGTTTGTCATTGGCAGGAAGACATTTTCACAGTTTATTTGTGTTTGTTGTAGATTATCAACAACTGCAGTTACATTTTTGAGAGTTGTATTTTACACAGCAGCAATCTCTTGTTATTAAGACATTCCTTAAAATATTTTTTCTTAATATTAATTCTGCCAAACTAAACAGTATGTTTTATTTAATACTGTCCGACACAAGCATAACAAAGAATTTAATATAGTCTTTTAATTAAAACTACTCTATGTAGCAGGAGCAAGTGTCATTTTCATTTTTTATGTGATCTAGGAATTGCAAATAATTATCAAAAATATTTTTTATGGTGATTGAGATATTAGGACAATATATTTAAAGGATTTTATCAACTATTTGATTTCATAAGACCACAGTCATGCCCCTAGATAACTATGACCCGATCAGTGCCATCGATAACCAGACCTTATCCCAGCTGACATTGGGTGAGAGGTGGGATACACCCTGAACCGGCCACCAGCCAATCACAGGGCCACACAGGGAGACGGACAACCATTCACGCTCACACTCATACCTAAGGGCAATTTTATAGTCAAGCATGTTTTTGGTCTGTGGGGGGAAGTCAGAGTGCCCAGAGAGAACCCATGGAAGCACAGGGAGAACATGCAAACTCCACACAGAAAGGCCCTAACTGACACAAGGACTGAACCAGCAACCTTCTTGCTGTGTGCTCTACCTGCTGCACACCATACTGCCCTCGATCAAAGTGATCACAATAACTGAGTCAACTGCCAGTTAGATTTTTTCTTTTATTTTTCAAATTGAGCTATTTTTATGGTATATTTGCACCAAAGGTGCAGCACAGTTAAGACTATGCTGGGAGGGGGTAGCTGGATACTATTCAATGTGGCATCTTCTTGCTTACACAATAAACTTAAGGACACCACCGCTCCTTTGAAAGTCTCATTTTAGTTTAAAAGACTGGCCTACAGCTCAGTGGACACTTTAAACATACAATAAGAACTCCAAAGGATTGTAAAGAAGCATCAAAACTGGGCAAATAAGTGTAAACAAATAATAAATGGTTTGTCTGGAGTGCAAATTCTGTCACAAACATTTATTTTTTTTGTCAATCCTACTTTGTAATCTTTTGGCTTTAAGGTAGTCACTTGCCACTCTAAGCTTTTCTTCTGTCCAGAATAATATGGCTGAGACTCTGAGATGTCGGATGTTTCCTCTGAAGTCTGGAGTGACATTTAGGTCAGACTATCAAGCTGTCACACACTTGTCAGTCTGAGCACTTTGACTTGTCACACTGACTTGTAAAGCTGACATCCAAAGGCCAAAACATTAAACGTAATACACACAATATGACTTTTATATAATCTTTGTTTAGACAGGCTTTCCCCACTGAGAAAACAGATCTCACCTCTTCAAGGAAGAGCCAACAAAGGGACACATCTACCACAAAACACTCAAACACGTGAAGCTAGTGTCATTTAGTGGCCCATTTGTTCCTCTCATCCATTGCACTCTGCCCACCTCCTGCACAGGTCACTCAAGCACTGAGCCAACCAGATTCTGCCACGACCCGTTCAGCCAATCACCCTGCTGCTGTCATATGTCTTAATGATTAAGTGTCTTTGCTCCTTCACAGTCAGCGTCGTGCTGTGATCTCTGCAACCCTCCTCCACCACAGGCACCTCCAATCATCTCATCTGTGTCCAGGTCCAACTCCTCAGAAGTCTAGCTCCTAACTTCATCCCGAAGGCCTCATAAGCACCTCAGTCCATCACATCAGGGTCCCAGCAAGCTGCTCAGAAGTCTGCTCCTCATCTAATCCTCTATCCCTCACCACTGTATCCTATCTCGCAATCGGCCTCAGTGCCCCTAAAGTACATTAAGACACCATGATGGAGTAAAATCACCAAAAAGATTCTATCATTGCACATTTTCATTCATCCAAACTTGTACAATAAATAATTTTTCATTCAAATTTGGTCTCTCTTGATTGAAATACAGTCAGGGCTGCTTCAGGTCAAAACAGGGCCCTAACGGAAACTGTCCTAGAAGACAAGGCTCTGATTGGCCCACTAGTCAGATTCATGATGGGCCAATCAGAAGTCTGTGAACGCCATAGCATTCATTGACTGTGTGTATAATCTATCACACTGGAAAAGCTGTGAGAGTTATATCAGTGAAAAACCAAAATATTTCTACTCTCACCTTGTGTGCTTGTCCCTGCCTATGTGATGATGGATTTTCATTAAAGGGTTCGGCGTCTGTGTCACTGATATGCCAGTGGTACTAAAATGAAGCACCAGGATCTTGTTTTTTAGTTCAGTTGGTCAGATGTGTTGGCACCGTACATCAAAATCCACCACTGTTCAGAGTGCATTAAGCAATGCATCTCCCTTTATATGAATTTCTCTATTTGGATGATTTTTCTGCTTAAAGACTGAAAACTTCTGCATAAGAAATCAACCTTTACTGACTGAAACTAGACTGGCAGGTTTTTGCGTTTTCTCCTGAATGAAACATTAAAGAAATAATATTAGTTTATCAGTTTTAGTTCAATAACATGAACCTAAAACTGATTTACACGCCTTAAGATAAAAAGCCTGTAGAATATTTTTTAATGCAAATAATTTGCACATTTTATTTTCAAACCTACAGCAAGTCAATACAAGCTTACAGGGACCAACAGAATTTTATGACATTTTCAGGGAATGCTGATCATGGCACAAGGAATGCGTGATAATATTTTGTAGGTGTTCCTACTCTGAATGTTGATCCTGGAATTATTGAAGTATTTCTCAACTTTTCAAGATGGATAACTCTCCAGACAGTTTTGGAAACGCCTTGGTGGAGGTTTGTGCCCTCAAAACACTAGTTATTTTGTATGTTTATTTGGGTCCCCAGTTGTCACAAGTAAAAAGGTCTGAAATTAGCCAGAGAGCTATGCACTACATGGTGGGTAAATTCATGTTTCTAGACAATTATGGATAAACACATGCTCACCTTATCCTTTATTAACCACTTCTATATTTCCTTAATTGATAAAAAAAAAAAAAAAAAAAACTAGAAAAGCACCCAGAGAGCGCAGACCTCCGCCAAGGTGATCCGGCTCAGTCCCAAAATTTAATCAGTTCTCCCATATCCCATTTCAAACAATTCCTGAAAATTTCATCCAAATCCACTCTGAACTTTTCAAGTTATTTTGAACAAAGACAAATAGACAGATAAACACCGGCAAAAACATAACCTCCTTGGCGGAGGTAATAAATTGGTAGAACATAACCACATATTTAGTCAGTTGGTAAAACAAATATGTACTGATGTTTTTGGGGTTTTTACTGTCAAGCTGCTACTTGTGTGAGTCAAAAGTTCATTTTGAACCTGGTAGGAAATTCTTTTTCTGGGGTCAAAACATGCAAACAACAAAAATACACAGAAAATTGAATTTGCCGAAATTCTGTGGGCCAAATGGGAAGATTTGGGTGGCCTTGGGCTGCCAGTTGAAGATCATTGGATGAGGATTGCTTCAAGGGTAACACTCTACTGACCAGCCTGAAATACCTCAAATAGTTGTGTAACCATCAGACAGCACGGTCTAAAAACTGTTCACTAAGGCTTTGGAATATCAGTCAGTACTCTCATGGCAGCAGTGTTGGTACCGGGGTGCTGAATCCTGACAGTCAAAAGACTAAAAAAATCAGGTTTTCTTTACTTTTGGAGCATTAAAATCAGTAACATCATGAGTACTGAGGATCCAGTGATGTGTCATTTTTGTTTTTGTTTTTCAATTTTGTTGTTTATGCTGCTATTTGTCTGATTTTGTTGTTGCTTTTTGTTGCCAACTATATTATTGGCTATGACCTGAACAGTGCTTCAGGGGGAATTTAAGTAATACATTTTAAGAAGGAATATTACTTCCTCCTACACCCTTTTCAAATGAAATCTGGTTTTGAAAGGATTAATAGTATTTGTGTTTATGCATAAATGTATACATATATTTGTATGTTTTCCATTGAAGTTCGAAATAAACATCAATCATTAAAGTTTAAATTTGTCTTTACCAAAAGTTAATTTAGTGTTTCTCACAAATCTAATAAGCATTTTGAGACTGAAAAATGATTATCTTGTTTGTTGTTTACACCGATGAGGTGTTTTACTTTCTTCCATTAATGAGCTCCATGTAGTTTCAAGATGACAAAGAGCCTCCATTGTTCTGAAACGGCAGTACAGCAGATCTCCTTAAGATATATTAAGTACATGTAACCAGTGAAATTAAGTGCAGACAAAGGAGCCGGCTGTAAGTCTAATCAGCATATGCAACTTCCCCGACTCGACCTTGCCAAGCTCATCAGCACCTACTAATGAGGACACTGGCTGATAAAGGAGAGGGACAGACCCTGCCTCAGAGAGCAGTCAAACAATTAGCTTTTACAGCGACTCGCCTTTCCTCTCTGCTCCGCCGTCAGCAGAGAGGAGCCTGAAAAGATTCATTTATACCCCCCCATCATGTCGACTGTGGATACACACACAGCAGCTCACGGTTAGGGAGAGGTCGGCTCGGAGAAACGGTCAAATATGCATGAGGTGTTGGTCATGAGAGAGCGAGGAAAAGAGGGCAGCAGTGATGGCTGAGCATAACTGAGTGGATGTTCTCATCTGTTTGGACACAGCAAATCTGAATGTTAGAAAAGTCTGAATACAGTGACTGTGCAACTATGCAAATGTGTCCTCAAATGTGGGTCTCAGAGATGATTTCAGTGGGTCACATATTTGTACCTGATGCTGTGCTCGGGGTCTTCTCTCATATATTTGCTCACGAGAATATTTCACCTGAAGGACCATCTGCCAAATGCACGTGTTTCTGTCAGTGTCAGGTTAATGTGACCAACCTACCAGCCAAAGTGGTAGTTCATTTAAGATGAACCAATTTATCACAATAAACAAGATGATTGGTGCTCTGATAAAATAAATAACCATTACAATGTGTGTAAACTGCAGTATTGAGCAGCTGAGAGTGTTAATCCACATGTTGTTATGCTAAGATTAAAAGGATATGCTAACATAATTTTTGTTTTGTGTCATGCCTCACTCACCATAACAAGCAGATACACACAATTTTTCGACTGTGCATGCAGTAACAAGGAAGAGACGGGCAGACGGGCTAGTTAGCTTTACTCAAACACTGGGGTCAATGGGAAGCATTAGCATGCCTTTGTCTACTGTCATCAGATTAACTCTTCAGCAACTCTAAGTCGCCCTGTGTGCTTGTAGAGACTCGTTTTGTTTACCGCCTTATGTTACGTTATCTATTTTTAGACAAAGATTAGCACTTTACGCATGCTAATCTTAGTATAATACATACTTTGTGTTGAAAATAGCTTGCACCAGTTTCAGGCCTTGTTTTGTGCTTAGGCAACATTATAAATGAGACCCCTGCTCCTTTTGAGAGCACTACCTGTGGAGCAGGATCTTTCAGAGGGTAAATTAGAGACCCTAAAACTAAATTTAGACCCAACTGTCTGAAAGAGTTCCTCGAAAGGTCCCTAGTCCCTGGGGAAAGTTCCCACTATCTTAAAGGCCTTAAAGTTACCGCCACCAAGGAGGTTTTGTTTTTGCCGGCGTATGTTTGTCTGTTTGTCTGTTTGTCTGTTTTTCTGCTTGTTTTTTTTTAGCAAGATTACACAAAAACTACTGGACAGATTTTGCTGACATTTTTAGGAGATGTTGGTAATGGCCCAACTTAAAAATGATTCGATTTTGGTGGTGATCCAGATAACCGCCATTAGCAAACAATCGTTTTTGCTAAATAACTGTCTGACTAATAACGATATCAACATGATTCTGAGTGCTAAGTGTGGGTTCTCAGGGTCAAGGAATCATATTATGATGGTAACTTTATCATGGAACTATTGTTTATAGATGTAACAGCAATATGTGAGCTCCCTTGGCAGAAGTTTG
The DNA here is from genome assembly GCA_037902135.1 of Cetoscarus ocellatus. NCBI lineage: Eukaryota > Metazoa > Chordata > Actinopteri > Labriformes > Labridae > Cetoscarus > Cetoscarus ocellatus. Next base: position 372,009 of record JBAMNC010001820.1, on the reverse strand, counting down.
CGCTCTCTGAGTGCTTTCTAGTTACATCTGTTGTATATTGACTGAGAGAATGAAGAACTACTAGCCTACCTCACAGCAAATAAATGTTAATGGTATTTATGTACACAACCTGTTGATTGTGAACTTTTCTTCACAGATTGTTGTGGAGTCATTGGGCACTGTAGGTATGCACAGTTTAGCTTAATTTACTGTTACTCTTTTCCAAATATCGATTCTAATACCCCCAAAATGTCCTGACTTCGGTGCATTTGAGACTGCTGGCACAACAATTCAATTAGTCTCGTTATTCTGATATTACTCTGCAAGAGAGCAAATAAAGTTGGGTCCAAAATGCTGAGCAGGTCCTTGCATTTCTTTTGCAAAATTCCAATAAATATCTGACTGGTGTCATATTTCCAGTAGACTGCAAACCGTAAAAACTGCTGTCATCACAGTCTTGACTTACTGTAAATGGATCTTTTGTTTTTTTATATTTATCAGTTACACAGACAAATGGATGTATCTGCTACTGCTGCATCAAAATATCTCTGCGGTCACAAACACATGCAACACTTCTCTATTTTTATGCTCCCTCGTTCGGACAGCCACCTCTGTCCCCAATAAAAACCCTCTTAGTGTGAACAGCAGATCCATTCTGCAGTCATCAAGCAGCCACAGGCAGCGACATATAAAACATCCACCTGTTGCCCAGACGGCATCAGTAAGAACCTGACTATCGATCAGTCAAACTGAGGGGGGCTGTTGTTGGACGCAGAAAAGCTTGCATTTCCTCCTGAGCTGCAGATAAAGAAACATTGATTTGCCCCGCTCAGCACAACATTGGCTACCCAGACGTACTCATCATGCTAAATTTAGACTGCTACAAGCTCAAGGAGAGCAAAAGTGGATTTTTTTCAGCAAGCAAATAGTGCCTGTAAAGACTGTGTGCCAGCACTGCAGCGGGCCGCCCCTCTGAGAACAGCCTCCAGAGAGGTTTGGGAGTGATGATGACTTTCTGGGGCACTCATCCTGTGTAAATACATACAGCAGTGACCCCGCCTCTGTAGTTACCCGCGTTCACTCTGTTCCCTGGGAGACGCAGGTACAATATGGTGCAGGAGGAGCTCAGTGCAGGAGGATATCAAAGAGGTTTTTCTTTTTCTGGAGGACAAACCTTCACGGTATTGTCTCATGCGCAAGATGAAGCAACACCATTCTGCAATCTTATGATTAAACAGGAAACACAATTGTAATACATACTCAACTTTCACCTCAACATGATGCAATATTACATCATTTTGCTAAGTAAAACATAATGAGAAAATAATTTAAACAAGTACAATGAAGTTAAACTGTTTGCAATGTAGGCGATTTTAAACCTGAAGATTCTGCGGAGTCTAAAGAAAGATCAGGCTGAATTAAGTCCAAACCAAGATAACTGGGGCAGTACCAGAAGCCTCTAGATGCTCAGTTATAGTTAATAATTCCATATGACCAGCAGATTAAGTCTAATTTAAGAGGGTTACATTTCAACACTGCAAAAACTCAGATGTAGGTGAGAGTATTCTGCCAGTTTCAAGTTAAAAAAATCTCTCTAGACTTATCCTAATTTCCTGACATGTCGGCATTAACATCTTATTTGCAGATAACAGAACTAAAAATAAGGCCTGAGTTGCTTGTAATAAGTAAAATTATCTGCCAATGAGACGAGACAAAATAAGCCAAATAAAGAGACTCAACCATCCAAGCTCACACTCATATCTAACAATTTAGAGCAAGCAATTAACCTAACAGTGGTGCAGCAGGTAGTGCCAATGCCTCACAGCAAGAGGGTTGCTGGTTTGATCCCTGGGCCTTGATCTGAGGCACATGCACCAATTTGCTGTGCCACTATGGCCATCCCAGTATCAACACCTCAACAGGCTTTTATATTCACTGACACAACAGCAGAAGCAATTTGAGGTTAAGGGGCATGCCCAAGGACACAAAGACATGTGACAGCCAATTCTGGGCTCACACCTTTTGACTTTCAGATTGGTATTTCTCCTGTCTGTGCCACTGATGCCCTGATATCTATCACACTACCTTTAAGGCTTTCTTTAATAGCTGTATAACAGTTGTAACCCTTTCCCTGCAAGACCTGAATTAAAGACTCAGCACTCAGACTGTAGTTTTCTCCATCCATCTTTGCTCCTAAAGCAAAACCACTCCATCACGTCTCAGCAGTTTGGCAGCGAGCATCTGTCTGCTTCTGTCCTCGCCTTATTTTCTCTCCCAGTTTGTCTCCAGCCAGCTCAGCAGAATGGTGACTAACTGGAACATGTCGTCCATCTGTCTCTGTGACTCACTTTGTAAAATTCAACAGAACATTAGTTTTGATTTGACTGACTGATCCCTTTACAAAGGTTTTCTGCCCTCCTTCCTTTGCCTTTGTCTTTTTTACCAGTAGTATTTTTCTTCTTCACTTTGGTGCAGGACTGGCACATTTCTCCATCTTACATCTGCAGAGGCTCCTCAATTTATTCACACAACTGGAGCTCCCTGTAAGAGCACACAGTAATGAGGCACTCTGGAGCCAAATGAGGGAAGATTTTGGAACCTTGATCTCTGAATCAGTAAGAGAGTGTCCCACCTCTTAGAAGAGATGCTGAGCTGCACTTTGAGACAAATTAAAAGTTTTTTTATGCCTTTGGGCCAGCGACAGCCAAGGCCGGCTGGGACTTAACAAATGATGTGAGGGGCTTTAACGAACGTTGCACAACCATCTTCTTTGACTGAAAGATGAGATGAGGTATTTCCAGCAACCTCCTGATACAGAGGCCACAATATGACATGTATCACAATATGCTTACAATGTTGACATTGACTACAACTTTTAAAAACTCCTGTCAGTTTTTGTTCAAGGCAACAAGGACAAGGTTTTAAGAAGCCTACAAGTTAAGACACTTAGGGTAGGATCTACTAAAGGTTTGTATGTATAAAAACAAACTTGATAGTTCGCGCAAAGCTGATCTACTAACCAGGTGCACCGAAGATTGCGTCTGTCAAATGAACAAAATAGCACATGCAATCCATTTAGCGTGTTTGCCTTCATGAATATGCAGATAATCAGAACGTGCAAAATACTGGAAGGAGGAGATGCAAATGTGATCATTACCCGTTATGTGATTTTTGTCAAACCCAAAACTGATTGCGCATGGTGTTTTTGCGTCTATATTTAGTACGTTTGAAAGGCAGGTGCAAACTGGCACAGTGATACGCGTAAATGGCTGCGGTCATTGTGGCAAAAAATGAAAATAGTAGAGGCATATTGTTTATCCAGCAATGCCATTTTTGAGCTGTGTGCTTTTCACAGATGGCCTCCTGAATTGTGTTTCTTTTGGCACCGTAGAGATGTCTCTGCTAGAGTTCACCAGTGAGTTTATTTGCTTCCAACTCCATGGCTTCAAACTTCATTTTTCATTTACAGCACAAGCAAAATTCTCATATTAATAGGGCAATCCGCTCCACTTTTGCGCCTGTAATCAACTGCACACGCAGTCGCAATATAACCCCCTGAGCCCACTAATGGCTCGTGCAATTTTTTAGGTTGCACACACCAAATTTAACTCTTTATTTAGGGTCTTAGTAGATCAGGCCCTTAACATTTAGGTCTTTTGATGTTATTTTAAAATGTGAAATGTGTGCTGCATTGTGTAATTTGTCTTCTACCACCTTCTGAAATGCACTCTTGATTCTACACAAAGTTAAGTCCATTAAAACCTGCAATTGGCAGTTTGAAAAACAGAGTGAAACATTTTCTGAAAGATGTTCAAATTTTTCACCATTGAATTGCTTTTAATATTATTTCACTGCTTTACTTTGAATAATCTTTGTGTGTTAGTCTTTGAGGTACATCATTGTGCTATGTTTCCAATTCCAGTTGTTTTTGTGATGTTGTTTACATTGTGACCTGCCAAGGGACTGCAGATGTAAATTAGCTTCAAGCTAACTCTGGTACAATGTATCAAATAGAAATATTCACGTTCAATATTGTACATGTTCTCTTTACAAATAAAATTAAACAGTAATAATAATGAAAAGATGTATTTTACAACTGCTTTAAAAATATGTTTATTGGCGAAAGGTAGATGACATAAATTGCCATATTCATTCTTCAGCACAGGCCAAGGATAAGGACACCACATTATGAAAGTCAAATGTCAGGGCTGATGGCATCATGTCTATCATTTGCGTATTAAAGTGACATTTCAAATTAGCTCAGGGGATTTGTTTTTCCAAACTTTCTATCAATGATTACACCGACAAAGAATGGACTGATACGTTTTTAGAAACGTGACATCTTTAGTATGCTTAGGTATTTTTCTTCATATTTTGCACTAATTTCTGCTCCTACAAAAAAAATCACAATTATTTTTGTAACTTCAGATGTCAAGGTTTTCAGACTCCATGTTCATCTCTAGCCTACAAGATGTTTTACAAATCCCTGTTCTTCTGGGACCATGTCAGCCATTTGGCTTTTGAACACAATATATTAAAATCACTTAATGGGAATGTGTTTGTTTTTGCTTGTTTGTTTGTTTCTATATCGACAAATCTCCACTCTGATATGCAAGTTTTCCAAATAACCTTTTCCGAAGACAGCACCCTGCATTTTACAGGAGGCTTAAGATTGCCTTGGTTTCAAACTGCAAGGCACACACAGGTGCAAAGATGGAGGGCACCCTGGATACAAGTCCTCATGTTCCACATATTGATCCCTCACATGCTTTACAAACAAGACAAAGAAGAAGACACCTGCCAAACACCTCAGGAGCATCGCCGTCTGAGAGAAATCAGCTGTGTGAGCGTGAATACATCTCACCCTGCTGTGTTTGTCAGTTCAAGGCAGCCGTGTGGCTCTGTTTGCCAAACCTTGAGTCTTTTGGATCAGAGATAAGTTTTAGAATGAAGGATGAGGGGAAAAGATCCAACCCAAGTCAGCACATGATAGTTTTATAAATCAGCTGGCTGGCTAGGAGTTAGGAGAGTTGGGAGATTAAATGAAGAGCGTTGACTATGAATAATGTATTGAGCAGACAAATGGAAGAGAGGCGGGGGTCATGGTTACTCTATGCAGATGCTTCTCAAACTTTGTCTAGATCTGCATTTGTTAAAGGTTTGTCTGAGGTCTGTGCTTACATTTCCATACACAGACTGCTTTTATGATCTTTTTTTGTCTATATGTAAGGACTGGACATGTTATTCGCCCTGTCCTCACCTTTAATGATTCATTAATCAACAAAATAATCACCTCTGCCTGCACTATATCTAACTATTAAACTACCACCCCATTCAAAGAGGTTGAGGATCTGCAAAAACCCAAACAAAGGTTCAAGGAGGACTTTTAGCGAGCTGCTGTAGTATTCAGTTAATATTTTAAAAGCACCCACAGGCTAAGTGTGTGTTTGTGTGTGTGTGGTTTAACATTAAAGCAGCCGCTCACTTCTGGGCATTCAGCCGTCTCAGGGGAATCGATATGCTGTGCACAGTGAATTCCTTAATGATGAGGCCGATTCAGCGCCTTCCTAGCAAACATGTAGTAACAGCGAATAAGAGGATAAAGGCATTATTGGAGGTTAAACTACTAACTGCAGTTTATCTGCCCTCATAACACAACTCATATACATAGACAACCACGCACCACATACACTATCACATCAACACATGGTAAATAAAACTACTTTAACAAACACGCTATGAAAAAAACCCTGCTAAATCTAAAAACAAAGTCCACTTCACAATGAAGAGTAGAAGAAGGTAAATGATTGATCTTGTTCTTGCTGAGGTTTGACCCTAACACTACGCTGTAAGGTAAGCAGATATTGCAAAAATAGAAGCAAGCTAACTACTAGCTAAAGGCATGAATTGGCAGGAATTTGGCAAAACAAAACAGGTCAATGTATCATCATTATTTCCCTAAAAACTCTTTATAAAGCATTAAAATCCAATAATGCTGTATGCATAAATATAAAGTTTCTAATCACCCATCCATTCATCATCTATCATGGATGCCCTTTTGAAGTTTGGAGGCTCCCAAGGTAAGGGATGCCGACCCCTTTCAGCTGCGTTACCAACAGTCTTAACCGTATCTGGCTAACTGAATGTTAGTTGATAATTTGGTTACTGGTTAGCAAGCACTTAGTTAGCTTAGCAGTGATTTGTTTATCTTTTATACTAGCAGCCATTACTCATTTCATTTGCTAGTAGTTATTTACATATTTGTCTTCATGTTAAACTAGCAGTTATCTTCCAGTTTTAGCCCAAGCTAATTAGCACAAATTGTTATTTGTTTTTCTGGTGAATGAGCAGTTAAGTACTCATGTACATCCGGGTAACTGGCTAGCAGTTATTCATTTGGTTGTCAGGTGATGAAGCAGTTAGTATTGATTTGTTAATCTGGTCAACAAGCACTTAGTTACAAGTTTGTTTGTTTTTTTAAAGCATTTTGTTAATGATTTGTTAATCATGAATACAAACAGTCAGTTACTCCTTTCTTGATATGTTAATTTAGCAGTTTGGCAGTGATTTGTTTATCTTTTATACCAACAGCCAATTACTCATTTCGTTATAAGCTAGTAGTTATTTACACATTTGTCTTTATGTCAAAATAGCAGTTTTCTTCCTATTTTAGCCCAAGCTACTTAGCACTTAAATTATTATTTGTTTTTCTAATTAATGAGCAATTAGTTTCTTGTGTGTTCATCCAGCTAACTGGCTAATTAATAATTACTTGTCAGGTTATCAAGCTGTTAGTAACTTATGTGTTTATCAGTTTAACTAGCAGTTAGTTTTCTCTTTATATGTAATCCATTAATGATCTGTTAATCCTGTAAACTAGCAGTTAAGTACTTATTTGTTTATCTTTCAGACAATCAACTATTAACTAATTCGATTATCTTGGTAACTACTAGTAAGTTACTTGTTTGTGTATCTTTTAAAATAGCAGTTTGGCAATGATTGTTTATCTTGCACACTAGGAGTAAATTACCCATTTCTTAACCTAGTTGGCTAGTAGTAATTTGTTCAGTTGTCTTCATGTTTATCTATCAGTTTTGTTCCTATTCAAACCCAAGTTAACTAGCAGTTAAGTTTTTATTTATTTATCTGGCTGGCTCATAGTAATTCACTCATTCATGGCCAAGTAGCAGTTAAGTTCTTATTTAAACCTGATTGAGAAGCAGTTAGTTGCTCATTTGTTATCCTTGCTAGCTTTTAGATAGTTAATGATGTAAGTCCTTCTTTGTTTTGTGGTTAACTCGCAGTTAGTTACCTTTTCCTCAGCAATTTAGGTGGCTACTGGGCACATTGTTCTAAAGTACTGATACTGGTGGCTGCTTTCTTAACGGTGATAAAATTAAAATGGAGGATTTAAAGAGTTCACTCAGAAAAACCTTGAATATCAGACATTTCATCATCCTCCTCTGGTGGGTTGATTCCACTTAAGCTAACACCACAATAGAAAATGGAGGCACTGTGAGTCTGTAAACTTTGTCTACTCTTGTCTGTCTGTAGTTTGACCCTGACTTAGTGCAGGTTTATCTCTAATTCACCACTGTGATATTTCCAGAAACTGCTGCATGTCCTCCTCAGAAGATCCCTCTCAGGTGGGGTCACACTCAGCAGAGGTCTTATGACCGTCCTTCATTATTCATGGGGAATCACTCGAGTCTATAAAATCTATTCTTGCAGACTGTTTTGTATTTCACCCAAACCTCACGCAGAATGAAACCAGATGGAGCAGCATGTTCAGTCTAGAACATTCAGCTAGTCTAGGAAACATGGGTCACCATAATAGTTCATTTGGCCCCTGAAGAATTCAGTAGAACAGTGTCGTCACCACAGTCAACGATTTAGCCCCATCCTCAAGTTTTTTCCTGTTTCTTTCCTCACCTTAACCTGACGGGCTGTAAAACTTTTTAGGTTCTGTCAGTGGTTCCAAAACTTGTTCTGCTGGCAGATACAAACATTTTCAAGTCCTCAAAACCCCCACTACCCTTCGTGATACACCACAACACATTCATTGATAAACAAACATTGTCAGTCATAGGGGTGTAAAGAAATATCATTACACTGATATATTGCAGTACTTTGCTGCAATATTTCTTTATGTTATTCAGTAATTTCTCGAAATTCTAGACATTTGTTTTGTACGGCAGGTCAGCCTCCTAACACCAGTTGGCAGCAGACATTTAGACATTTATTAGGTCTTGTATGATATTTATTATGTGTGCACTATAGAAGATGATTCATATACCTATCAGTATAGGTCTTAAAAAAATTAAGCAAATAATATCTGTATGGTATTGATTTGAAATAGTTTGCTATTTCCCATCACTATCAAAGAGGTGTAGTCAATAACCTTGTGTTTTTGCAAGCATTTGTTCGTCTGTTACCAAGATAACTTAAAAAGTTACAAATGGATTTTAAACACAATTTCAGGGGTTGTTGTTTTTGGCACAAAGAAGAAGTGATTCGATCTTTGTGGTGATCCAAAAATGGATGCGGACCCAGGAATTTTTTTCAAGGATTTGTTAACATTGCAAGACAAGGCAGTTTTTAGCATTTTGACTAACAACTCAATAAATTCTCAGTAGATTCTCATGTTATTTTCAGGGAATGTTGGTCATAGCACAACAGAGAAGTGATTAGATTTTGGTGGTGATCTGAATCCAGATGTGGATCCAGGATTTATTTAAAGGATTTGTTAATATTGTAAGATAGGGCAGTTTTACCCTTTTTTGTTATTTTTTGCAAATAACACAAAAATTTCCCGACAGAGAGAAGTGACTAGGTGGTGACCCAGATCCGGATTCCAATACAGTTTTTTTAACCCCTTAAAACCTGTTGTATCGTATTTGATACATACTTTTATGATACCTGTATCTAATCAATATGATCAACAAATTACTAAAAAATTAACATCTGAATACAATCAGATAAATAATAAAAATGTCCTGAAGTGGATTATCAGTTGCCAAAAACACCCAATGTGTCAAATAAGACACAAAATAATATATATATGTTAAGTTTTATGGAAATTTTGATTTTATTTTTTATTTTTTTTGGATTTCAGTAGAAATGGAAATAAACATTACAGCTCCAAAAAATAGAATTTTTCGACTATAATTTGTGTTTTCAGACTTCAGAGGTTAAAAGGATTTGTTAACAATGCCAGACAGTTTTCCACATTTTTGCTAATAACTCTATAGTTTCTCAGAAGATTTTTATGACTTTCTCAGGGAATGTTGGTCATGGCACAAGGAAGAAGCAATTTGATTTTGGTGGTGATCAGAATATGGATTTGATCCAGGGTTTTTTGGTTGTGCTCTGTTAACGTTGCGAGATAGAGCAGTCTTCCACATATTCACTTGTAACTTAATAAGTTTGTGACTGATTTTGATGACATTTTCCAAAAATGTTGATTAAATGTGGTGGTGATCCAAATCCGGATGCAGATACAGGATTGTTTTTGAAGGATTTGTTAACATTGCAAGATAGGGCAGTTGTACACATTTTCACTAATAACTCAATAAGTTTTTATCAGAGTTTCACGATATTTTCGTGGACATTGGTCTAAGCACAAGGAAGACATGATATGATTTCTGTGGTGATCTGAATCTGGATTTGGATGAAATGATTTGTTAACAGTGCAAGATAGGGCAGCTTTGCCACATTTTTGACAATAACTTTCCTAAATGGAATATCACCATTTAGACAAATAATACCCACATGATTTATGGTCCCTCTCGCCCAGCTCTGATCTAGAAAATTCTCTCAGCTTGCACACTCCCATAGACTGTGTAGAGCTGGACTGAACTGCAACGTCAATTAGTGAAAGTAGTGATGCGGCGCAGAGCTGTCCACACTCCGCGGTGCTGAAACGCTGCTGCTGCTGCTGCAACAACTGGAAACTCCTCAAACTGAATAAAACGCCTGCACGACTCTTATCAGCTCTGACATTTAGGCAGACAAAATCCAGCCTGGCAGGGTGTCATAATGATGCAGGCGTGAGTTGCATGGGCAGAGTTGTAGCACAGTCCTGCAGGTGAAGTAACAGCCCTCCTACAGCTTTAGCAGCCTGGCAGCATGACAAGGCTTCACTCCTCAATGCACCACCTGATTCTCACCATTATAACACAGACTGGAAAACTCAGCGTGAGCTCCTAAACAGTAAAGACACATCAGGAGGCCAACACCTCAGATTGAACATGCATCACTCACACATAAGCGTGGTAGATGAACGCCCATCCCCGCGGTCTCTCCAACGCATTGTAAAGGAAATTCTGTAGTTTCCGATAGCTGGCGTTCTTCTTGCTCTGTCTGGGTCTACCTGCGGAGATGCTGGACCTCGGTCTGCAGAGGATGCCGCTCTTCTTGGTGCTCTCGGATCCCGCAATGAGCAGCGCCCCATCCCTGCTGGATTCCGGAGCTCCCGGGTCCAGACCAACGAAGCCCACCTTGTGCTTCTTCTCTCCGGCCTGAGCTGGGTAGACCCCGCCGTTCAGAGATTTCTTCACCATCCTAAAGTGGACTCGACTCTGACGGGGAGCTGTCCGTGTCCGCGGGGCTGCATCACTGGAGCTGAGGGGTGTGTTTCTGCTGCTGCTGCTGCTGCTGGAGGAGGATGCGGTCCGTGTCGGTCCTCAGAAAAACCAACTGCAATCCCCTCCAGGAGGATGTGCACAGCGCACAGTCTGCCTCTGCCTCAGACCCTCCCGGTTGTTTGACACTCACAGAGAAACACTCCAGATTCTCCCTCACTCAGTCCAATCACGTTTAACATCAGCAATTAGGATAATGGTCCAGAAAGAGCAGCACTGCAAAGTTCAGTTTTACATGCAACCAGTCCTTCTCCTGGTGCAGCAGCATCTGAGCAGGGATTTCACTTTAGAGCCTCCAGACTGAAAAATGAGGGTGTAGACCAGGGGCGGGTTTAGCATCAGGTAAAGGTGGACAGGCACCAGGGGGGTCAGCTCAAGGGGGCTTCAGGGTTCTGAGCATCAAATGCCTGATTTTACTAATAATGACTAAAACGTGTTTTAAAATACACAAAATGTTGGCGATGCTTGGAAGTGGGTGTAACTGGCAAGGAGAGGAACAGCTTCATCTTTTCCAAATATTACCAGATTATTTTTGCTTTTCTTTCTTCTGGTCTTAAATAATGTAAATGCAAATCAGACATACTGTTTCAGCTGCAAAATGTGCCTGACAGTGTTGGAGAAACAGTTAAAATGTGCACATATATTTGGATAGTGTCAGGTTTTATACTTGTTTTTTAAAAATCAGTCAAATTCCTTTTCCAAAATTGTTTGGTCTTCCTTTCATTAAATGTTGCTAATTATTTATTTAAGAAACCACTATATTATTGCTAATAATTACTTAAATTTGAGGCAATCCCCGTCACTCTCCAAATTCCCAAAATAAATTGCCACCAGACACTGCCAGAAATTTAGCGAGTCAGGGTAATTGCCTGCAAGGTTTTTAATAATCTTCAGTAATGAATGAGAATTTTCTGAGTGATACAGCAGACAAACTCAAGCACAGGCAGCAGGTAGTGCTGGCACCTCACAGAAAGAAGGCTGCCAGATTAACTCCCCAGGGATTAGGATTGAAAACCAATTCAAGGACGCCTTGCATATTAAGGAAGTCAACTCTCATCAGAGGCAGTCAGTATGAATGACAACAAAGAAGCCAAAGATATGATCATATGACAGAGGACAGAAGTGGTTAACAGACAGTGTCTCTAAATTTTTGAAAGGAACATTTAAATCATGTGCATAATTATTATTAAAGTGTGTCTTAATTTAACAAATGTCCAATGTCTGTGTCCTACTATAAGCTTCAATAACATGTCTTTTTAAAAATTATTTATCCAGAAAAAAACAAGATGTTTTTCAAACAAGTATGGAAACAGGAGGAATTTGTTGTTTATGTAGATAATCACTGAATATCAGGAGTGTCACGTATAATATTGTTGGCCCTGAAAACCTGTGCAGGCTGTCTTCAGAAAATTGGAATAAAAAAATAAACCCGGAATTTACTAAATTAAAGGCTGACCCTTAACAGGGATTTTATATATAGCTAGGAATATATATTTTAGCATAACCTTGACTAAAACAAATGGGTTTCACAATATCTTTATTCCTCCATGTGCACACATGATTTCTAGAAACCTGGACTATTGAGCCCATATTTTTTGAACCCATAGACCACAGAGAGTGAAATTTAAACTGATTGTTCAATATAATAATTAAAGCTTTATAAAGTTCAACTTACAGATAAATCTGTTGAAATGTAATTTTTTTTATTGTATTATTTTGCATTAATGTCTGTTTGCCTGACAAAACAAAATGTTTATGCATATGTTTGGATATGTTATAGTTGTTTAAATTACCACAAATTTCCAGGTAACTCCCATAATTCCAATGGAAAGTTTTCAGTTCGGAATATTTCCAAAATTCCCCATCTTAACTTTCCATGGGACTTTTCTAGGGTAGTTTCTGAAAATTTAATTGAAGTTTTCTGCCCCTTTGCAACCCTCTACAGTGCTCCATTTCTTTTAAAACAACCAGGGGTACATTCCTGCAACTTGTTTTAATTGTACAAATATTACGACATCTCGAAATGTGGTCCAATCTGTAAAGAGGTCCATGCTCAGGTATCAGATGTAACAGCTTGTTTTTGCAAATTCATATAAAGATAGACTGAAAGATTTAAATCACAATAGATACCAAAAAAATGGAATTAAACTCTTGGAAATGCCCAAATTTCACTGAAAAGTTTGTCATGATTGTACCCGTGGGTGATACTACCACAGAGGGTGGATTAGATCCACCGAACTGTCCAAACATTGTCAACTTATTACTAAAGTCCTCCTCTGTTGGTCACAAATAACAGACAAATATCAAACTAATTAAATAAATAGGCTCTTTAAAGTGTCTCCATATCAAGCATATTATAGTTTGATAGATTCCTTTAGACATGTTAACCTTTGCCTGAGGTCACACTTTGTCACGATGAGATGATCTTAACTAAAAAAGGTCTGCGTGCTATTTCCTTATTCTTACGGGACCCTTACTGTAGCCTTCTTCCTAAAATCTGTCCTGAGATAACCCTCCACCCCTGCCACTCCAGCGCTGCCCCATATGAGAGGCTGCAGAAGTGACTGCATCATGCAATATTCACACGTGCTGCTTTCTTCAGTCTGGATGACTGGCAGACACCCCACACTTTGTAAAGCTGAGTCTTTGGGGTCTTCACTCCCTCAACGAGCAGTCGTAGTAAACACTTTTAGTGGGACGGATCACTTATCTCCCCCTGCAGTGCACATTAGTGTCGACTCTTAAACAGCTAACAAGAGAAAATGATAAGGACGGGCGATGCAGAGGCATGTGAGTGAACTCTATTTCCTGTGATAAGGATCATGTTAGCTGGAAAGCAGGATATGCGTTTATGTTTATGAGCCTGATCGATAGACGGATGTCAGACTGACATGGATACAGATTCTCAGGAGGAAATATTGACTGATTATCAGTAAAGGAGCAAACATACTGGGAATGAAAACTGAATATTAGATGTATATGTGGATCAATATGTTGATTTTGCAGCAGCATGCAAACATAATCAGAAAACTGCTTCGGGAGAGAATGTGTAATATTGTGCAGCATGTTCTGGACACATAGCCAATCTGATCTACAAACAGTGCAAACACCATAGCTGATTATTGTTTAATAGGTCACACTTTAGGATACAAATGGGTAACTAGCGGCTGGTTAACTTTCCCCAAAACTGGCATAATTACAGAGTGATCAGTGGGCAAGTAACTGTTTGTTAACCTGGTAGAGAATTAGTGAATATGAGCTTTAATCTACATCTACATTAACAAGTGAGTAGAGTTAATTAAAAAGTTAAAAGGTAGGACGGGGTAACCTTGCACAGCAGCTGGATCTGCCTGATTCAATGTCTGTAATCAGGCAGATCTGTCCTGCCAAGCTCCAATCTACGACTGTGACCGGTCCAAAGCAGGATGGCCCAATCAGAGTCCTTTGGAGCAGAAAGAGGAACGAGCTACGGGTGAGACGCCAGCAGGAAGTGACTGCACATACAAGGATTAGCATAGATGCTAACAGCTTCAGTGGCAGTTTTAACACATCGTGATCACATGCCTTTATTAAATAAAAAACAAATACCACCACAAACTTCTCTTTAGTAAGTATATTTTTGCTCCACTTTGTTTTACAAGGGCTCATTCTGAAGTGCAGTAGCTCCTGCCTACAACATTATCTGATTGGCCCCTAATAAATGTTGATTGATGGAACGATCATCCAATCACATGCCGGATTTGCCTCTTAAAGGTACTGCCCTCCCAAACACTTTCTATGGGCTCTTTCTCAGATGGACTAGTGAAATAGATTGCACAGTCTATCTTGTGTGCCAGGTTAAGGGAAGGGTAATGTAGCCTAAAAACAAAATCGCACATTATCTCATAAAATCTTACTCCTGATTTTAATTATTTTTCCCCTCCCATAGACAAATAAATAAATAAATAAATAAAACTCCTAATGAACAAAAACTGCATAAAACCAGTTTTGCTTTAATTTGATTACAATTGGGTGGGGGGTGTATGGTAAAAGAAGTCTTGATTTTTGTTTTGTAAATCTCCTGCAACAAGACATTCAAATTAATCAATAGAGTCAATGTATTCCCCAATCCTATTAAAAGGTAATGAGCAAATAATTAAAAAGAAGTACTATTACATAATGATGTTTGCAAACATGCAGGCAGGGCGCAGCAAGGAGCTGCGACAAAAATAATACATTGCTCCCCCAAAACTGGGCCTAAACTGACTCAGAGCAACTGTTTCAGTCACACCGCTGTCTTGCAAAAAAATGTATATTGTGCTTAAGTTCAAACTCCATGTAAACCACATAAAATAGGTGTACTTAATAAAGTGACCAGTGAGTGTATGGCCTCAGACAAAATTATGATTAACTGGACTGAAACATAGAATATCAGTTTGTTTACATGCAGCTCTTCTGTCATCACAGGCCGTTTCTCACTTGGGTTGAAGGGGAACACCTTGAAAAACACTGACAAAAGGAAAGTCTCTACGACTGTGTGTGGGACATCATGTCCTCTGTTTGGTCCCAGCTCCTGCCTCCAGCTCCACAGAAAACAAAAGCATCACTGTACTGTGAACATTTTATTTACTATCTTGTTAAGATTGCATTTACAATGATAATTTTAGAAAGATTCAACAAAGATCCTTTGTACAGTTATTTTCAGGCAACATAAAATTGCAAATAAAGTATATACAAAAACATTAGAATAATGTAAATAATGTGTAATCAGTGACATGTTTGTCTGTCCAGCTACACCCACATGCTGCAGTCATTAGCTAGATTAAACTGGTAAAACACTTTAAACCAGGTTACGATAACGAACGCTGCATTCTAAATTTATACAATATACACCGCTCAGATTAAGACACAATTTGATAGGCTGAGTTAAAATGATGCAAGTATGCACTGGGTCTTTCCACAGTGAGCATGCTTGTGCAGAAGGATGCATATTTGAGCATGCTTTTTGGAACCAGACGTCTTTTAAATAAATAAAAAGGTCTAAGTGATCTGCTTAATGAATGCAGCATGTCAAGACGGATACTCGAAACGCATGTCCAACCTTTTAACAGTCAAAAACGATAAGTTGTCAGTGAGGTTACACTTCGCAAATAAAAAGAGCTTCTCCTCAAATGAATATAAAATGCTTCATATGTTATAATATCTCCATAAGTATCAGCTGACTTAACTCAGAGCTGCTGTAAGATACGTCCAGACCCCTTTTCTCTGACACGGTTACAGACTGTATGTACAAAAAACTCAAATAAAGAGAAAGAAGGTTACTGTGTTTCAGTCCTGAAACAATCCCTTTGTTTATGTCATCCACAAACTGTTTACAGTACTGTCTGCTAACACTGCAACTCCAATGGACCAATCATTGTGCTTACTTTAATGCCTACAGCAATTAGACCCAAGACGATGTCAAAACAAATTAAGAATCAAATGGCGTCTCAGATAAAAGAAGGAAGTCCTTCAACTACATTTGAATTAATATATTAATAATTTAATGATTTAATTCCCCAGCCTGTATGTGGCTGTTAAAAGGCAAGCAGCCTAGTTTGTTTTAGCTACCTTTGTCTTGATTCTGATCAGCTAGCTTCTGTCCCTCCCTGAAGATTAATGAAACACTTCCTGACATGATAAAAGTCCATACACATAAATAAAATACACGAGCTGTTACGTCTTAAAACAAAAACGGCATGCCTTGGTCCTTTAAATACTGTTCAATACTTAGGCCGGAATGCTTAAAGATTCTTTAATACCTGATATATTATAAGTGAGGGATAAAAACGCTCCTTCCAGACGCAATAAATAACTATCCTTCATATAGTGCAGTAATACAGTACTCACACTAAACCTACAGTAATTGCACAGAAACCACATGCAACAGGCTTAAAAAGAGCAGCACCCTGCTCTGATCCATCTTTTCAGTCTTTCTTTAATCCCAACTTCCATCTTTCTGTCTTAACTTTGACCTTCAGCATCTATTCTAGCAACTTCTCTCAGGGTACAAGCAGTAAGCCCTGGGGAACTCCTACAGATACCCAAACAGAGAAAAGAGCAGCTGTCCTCTAACTACCTGAACCTCCCTGCATCTTTACTTTAAACTACAGGTAACTACTTATCTCTGGGTCCAAGAATTGAGCCTTGGGGAACTCCAAGAGGCAGCTTCACATTGACTTTCAGGATCTCCTCAAACTACTTCTCTTGGGGTGCAAGCAGTGAGCCCTAAGGAGCTCCAGAATATACCCAAATGGAAAAAAGTCAGCTGTACTTTGACTAAATGCACCTTGTCTTATTACTTTGCTTGTGGTCCAAGCTTTAGGCCTTGCGGAACCCCAAAGAGGCAGTTTTGATCTTTTTTTCAATGCATCTCTCAGAGTCCAAGCACCAAGCCCTATAGAACTCAGAAGGAGGCAGCATTACTTGAGGTTCAATGTCTAATTAATCACTTCTCTCAGGGTCCAAGCATCAAGCCCTGGGGAACTCCAAACAGGCAGCTTCCCTTTGACCTTCCGCATCTACTCTAATTACCTCCCTCATGGTCCGAGCATAGGGCCTAGAAACTTCAAAAGAAGCAGCTTCTCTTTGATTTTCTGGACCTAAATTAATTACTTCTCTTGTGGTCCAAGCATCAAACCCTGAGGATCTCCCACAGGAATCCAAAAAGAGGAAAAGGCAGCTTTACTTGAATTTTCTGCATCTTGTGTCCAAGCTGTGGGCCCTAGGGAACTCTAAACAGCTAGCTTTGCTTCAGATTCAAGCATTTAATTTAATGTCTTCCTTTAGGGTCAAAGCATCTAGCCCAGGAGAATTCTGAAAAAGGCAGCATCACTTGAATTTCGGCATCTTCTCTCTCTACTTCCCTCAGGGTTTGAGCAGTGAGCCTTGTGGAACTCCGAAAAAGGCAGATTTACTTTGACCTCCAGCATCTATTCCAACTGCGCCTCTTAGGGTCCAAGTAATGAGCTCTAAGGAAATCCCACAGAAACCCAGAGAAAAAGGCAGCTCTACTTTTACTACCTGCACCCAGTCTGAGTACTTTGCTAATTTGGGGCCCAATGCCTGGACCCCAGGGACCCCCCAAAAGGCAGCTTTACCATCACTTTCAGAACCAAATTTTATTTGAGTCAAAGAATTAAGCTTAAAGAAGCAGGTTCATTCTGACCTTAAGCATCTGCTGTAAGTCCTTCTACTGGGGTCCAAGCATTAAGCCCTGGGGAACCCCCGCTATGACTTAAACAAAGAAAGAGGCTGCTTTAATTTGATTACCTGGACTGACTACTTCAGCATATGTCCAAGCTCTGGGCCCTAGAAAACTCAGAAAAACAGGTTAACTTTGATCTCAAGCATTTATACAAACAACTTCTTTGGTGTCCAAGCATCGAGCTCTGTGGAACTCCAAGAGTGCTTTGACTTTCTGCATCTATTCCAACTACCTTGGTCATGGTCCAAGTATAAAGCCCTGGGGGACTACAAACAGGAGAGCTTTACTAATACACTCAACATCTATTCTTCCTTCTTTTTTGGGGTCCAAGCACAGAGCCCTTGGAAACTCTCACAGAAACCCACTGCCTGCATCTAGTCCAACTGTTTTGCTTGGGGTCCAAGCATTGGGCCCTAAGGAAGTCCACCGGGTCAGCTTTTCTTTGACTTTCATTACCCATTCCAACTACTTCACTTGGAGTCTAAGCACTGAGCCCTGTAGAACTCCAAAAGAGGGATATTTACTATAACTTTTTTCACCTGTTTAAGTACTCTAATAAGGGCCCAAACATAGAGCCCAGAGGAACTCCAAAAGGCAGTTCTACTTTGACTTTCCTTATGTACTCGAACTACTTCCCTCAGCATCCAAGCATTGAGCCCTGAGGAACTCCAATAGGCAGCTCTACTTTGACTTCCACATTTTTTCCTAACTATGTCCCTCGGGGTCCAAGTATTGAGCCCTGGGGTTCTCCCAAAGCCTGAACAGAGACAGAGGCAGCTCTCTGGAGTTGCAGTCCAAGGCAAAATGGATAACAGTTGCATTTCAGATGACAGTTTGCTACAGGTAGTTTGGTTAATCCAGTTAATAGTAAGAGCATAGTCATGGTGGATGTCTTCGTTCTGAGGCCTCTGGCTTTAAAACACACTGATGATAATCTGCACCATTATTCAAGTCAGTCATGACAGCTTTGTGAGGACAGACAGCCAAAGCAATAATACTTTAAACACGATGGCATCCCAGTAAGGTAGTCCCAAAATAGTCCTCAGGCATCAGAGTCACTGTCGGTCTTTATAAATGAGCTTTTATGACACAGTCTTGTTTACGGTGCTCTGAAGACTCCAGCTGTACCACAGTGGAGGGATCCCTGTGTGTAACTGGGGCAGTGGGACAGTGGGGCAGCCTGTTTCCAATGGCAGTGTGAAGAAGAAACTGTCCTCATCATGTCCTTTATGAGCCCTCTCGATGAAACCACAGGTTTCTTAGAGCTCCCCGTCTGACGGTGGCAAACACAGCTTGAAGAGCCTGTAGAGAGGAATAAGTTTTAATGAGGAGGATCTGTCTGGTCTATGAAGTTATAATGACTGTGTGGGTGTGGGTTTATACTCTACCTTGGGAATGATGGAGGCATCTGGTCCATTACTTTCAGATTTTTAGCAGAGAGCTCGACTCGTGCCCCCTAAACAGAAAAAACACAAAGAAATGTTGAAGCCTAAAATAAGCAAACTGCATGTGGCTCATCCACCTAATAAAACAAAATATCTGCTCGAACATGTTCATAAATACCTGTTTTTATGGTAGCACAGGCTTCACTTGATAAGAGTTTACAACAAGTACTTTTCATCAGTGAAATGTATTTCGAACCAAAGTTAATTAGAAGTTAGAACCGAAACATACGGTGAAACTTCATTTCATTATTAAGGCCCTCATCTGTGGAACAGTCTACCTGAAGACCTGAGGGCAGCACCTACTGTTCACGTTTTTTAAAGCAAACTCAAGACCTACCTTTTTAATCTGGCTTTTATCTGATTATATTAAATATTATTATTTCCTCTTATCTATTTATTTATTATTATCCTCTTAATCTGTTTTATTTCTCCATTTCAGTCCAGATTTATTGTTTGAAATTTTGTTCTCTGTGAGTTGATTTTCTTTTCATAATCCTACTTTAGCAGATTTTATTACGCATTTGGTGTCTGGCTGTCTCATTTTACCATGTTATTATTTTAAATTTTATTTTTTTTATTTATTTATTTTTCCCGATAGTATCTTTATCTAATTTCTTATCATGATTTTTCATTTTAGTCTTAGCTCCTGTGTTGCTTCATTTTTAATTAAAGATAGTGTTTCCTCAGTCCTCTAATTCTGTTTTCTGTTAGAATCTCTTTTTAATGTCCTTTTGTGTGTGTGTGTGTGTGTGTGTAAGTGACTGTGTGTGCTGTATATGGATTACGAGGGTGAGTGGGGTCTTGTCTTTTCATTATATTCAATTTTCTATTTGTTCTTTTCTTTTCTTTATTTTGTAAAGCACTTTTCGCTACAAGACTTAGTATGAAAAGTGCTATCCCAATAAAATTTGATTGTTTTATAATCTACACTTTGGGCTGCTCACACTAATATAATATGAATTTTAGAACAATTCAACTCTCATATAAGCCTTCTTTTCATCGAGTGGTTCGGTACAGTTCGGTGCAGTTTGGTGCACCAGCTGTTCCTTCACTTAAGGGCATGGATGTGAGACAATAGGAGAGGGTCGTGGCGGCTACGTAAATGTGCGACATCACAGTAGCGCGACACAATGAAGCAGTTTGAAGTGGCATGCGAATGTAAGCAAAGAGCAACAGTGGAGGACCTCCAGCACTCCCTTACTCCATGGACAATGTCAATGGACGATTTTTGTGACCAATCAGTTGCGTGTTTACCTCCGACCTTTAGGGTCAGTTTGGACTGCTAGGCCACCCCTCAGAGAGGCGCCAAAAAAGTGGAACGGCACAGGTTGGTTATTTGGGTACCGTTGCTATAGTGGATTGAAATTTAAGAATAAGAGTTGATAATTAGCTGCTTTAAACTTTACAAACATGATGGGGGTTGGAATATAAACCATAATAATGTGTGAAAATAAAATGAGCAGATAAATACAGTTGATTTCAGGGTTTAAGCAGGACTAATAAATGGATATGTTAGGATTTACATGCTTGGATATACTTAAAAAATCTTAACTTTGCCCTTTTTAGTAACTTCTTGTGTGTGGGGGCACAAAAATATTTTTATCTTGAAGGGAGGGTGGCAAGACAGATACTGCTTTACACTGAAAATTCCTAGAACTGTGCCCAATTATGATGCAATTTCTTACTTTACGATGGTCTGACGTATTTTTGCTCTTTTGTTTCACATTGATTAAAAACTGGCCTAAGATGCTGCCATGCTTCCACCTTTAGATGAATCTGTATATAGACGGGTGGCCAATTCCAAAACTACTCACAAAAACACACAAGACACATCTGTGAGGACCCTTCTGGATATTTATACAGAAGCAGCAGGCTGATATTCATATGAATAAACCATGTTTGACTCTCCTGACAGTGAACAGTAAAGATCTGCATGGATGCATCTCATCCTCTTTTGGAGGGATTTTCAGCCACTCCCTTCAAAATCAAAACCACTGAAGCAAAAACTAATGTATCCCCCAGACAGTAACTAAATAATTAAAGAAGATGTAAATCCAGAGGGAGTCTGGGGAAATACAGAGCCTAAAGGATGAAGAGGACACACGGGGGACGCGCAGTGCAATCTGTTTTTTAATAATTTTTATTAGTTATAAGCAGTACTTAACTCTGGAATAAATCCTGTCAAAGCATGATGAATTCTGATAATATGCTGTATATGGAGATATTGTTGAAATTAGTCTTTGCTATGGAATTATCCATCCATCATCTACACTGCTTCCCCTTTTGGGGTTGCAGGCTGGAGCCTATCCCAGCTGACATTAAGTGAGAGGCGGGGTACATCCTGAACTGTCACCAGCTGATCACAGGGCCACTATCAGATTAATTATTTGATCATTAAAATTAAACTGCACACACTCAATGAAAATTAAGACAGAGTATAATATCTTGATGTCTGCTTTTGGAGATTCTTACACAAATATTATTGTTGCTAAGTACAACATGTGTTTTTTAACTGTACCACAAACAACCTCTTAAAGGGCACTCAAGCATTTGAGTCAAAGCCTAATAAAATAATTTTCTCTTGTTTATTTCACTTTTTTTCTATCTATCTCTAATTCTTCTTTTCATCACTATCCAAACCCAAATACAGTCCTGGCAGATGTCTCTTTAAAATGACTTTCACTCTGCTCAGGATTTCTGCCTTAAAACAATTACTGTATAATGACCTCTGCTTCTCTGCCAAACAAACTATTTTTCCTATGGTGGAATATGTTGGGTCACCAGAAATACTAAAAAATACAGTTTGGGTTTGTTTTTTTGGTAAGGGATGTCATTTTATAAATTATTTATTGCTTGAGTGATTGATTACAGAGCATCATTAAAAACTTTATCAGGAGGCCACAAAAGCCCCAAAGATCTATTTCAAGCTGTACCTGTTTGCGCATTATGTCCATGGTTTGCATGATGCAGCGCGGCATGAGCCCGTGATTCCTGGCCAAGATCATCGCCTGCTCCAGCGTCACACTGAGGGTACACCTGCAAAGAATCAGTGAGGAGGAAGGTGAGTGACGTGTGGACCTTTCTAGAAAAATCCTTTCTACAGTAAGGCGGTTCTTTAATTGAGGGATGTAACCCAAAAGTGTTTTTTTCAGAGAGTTGTGAAAATGTACCTGAAATAAAAAGATGCAAAAAATAAAATAAATAGAAGCCCTCAGTGTCCATTTTACATATTTTACTCTGTTTTGCTGTTATGATGATAAAGTAGGAGTCATTATTATTGCATAGAAACTGTTTTTCTTTTGTAAAATATGGAAGCATTTATGTTTCATTAACCCATGGAGAAGGGGTGAGACTTGATAAGTTTTACTTCCTCCCACTCCTTTGGGAATATGTTGTATGTAACGAGTAAACTATATTTTTTTCTTCTGTTTCTGTTTTTATCTCTCTTTTGAATATTTTTTTTAAATAAATAAGGTTTCATTTAAAAAAGTTCAAAAATTATTCTTGAGGACTTGACTTATTAATCAAGTTATCTTCAAACAACAGAGCTTCTTTTCAAGGTTATTTGTCAATTTCCCAAGATCTCAAATAAAAAAATAAAATATCTTTCGCAACTTTCTTTTTACATTTTGTAGGCTGTGTTTGTATAAGGAATGTCTTGTCCTGCAAGTATACTGCTGTATGGAAATAAGCATGCTTACTCTTAAAAAACACATTTAATAACTGGAAATGTAGAAAAACAAAATGTCTGCACACATCCTCCTAGATCTTCTGTAATGATGTCCTTTTTAAACATGTTTATTTGTCCTGTCTCTTTGCAAAATCATAGATTTTGGTCCATTTAAGGTCTAACTTTCACATTTTTTTTACAACACTGCAAAAGCTCAGATCTAGGTCAGTGTGTTTGTCGATTTTCAAGTCAAAAATATCCAAAACACTTATTCTAAACCATATACACTAAACCAGTTGAGATAAATATCTTACTTTAAGGATTAAAATGCAAAAATAAGGCACTGAATTGCTTGTAATGAAGAGAAAATATCTGCCAATGAAACAAGGAGAGTCTGACTCAGCCAGGGTCTTAAATGAAGGTTTACTATATGCTTAAGTTAAATTTGTCTTACTGGCAGATTACTTCACTTAATATTACAAACAACTCAGGCCTTAATTTAAGTTTTTATATCTTCAAACAAGATCTTAATCCAGAAATGTAAGAAAATTGTGGATTAGAATAAGGCTAGTTTGATTTTTTTGTCTTGAAATAAGTCAAATACTCTCACTAGGATCTGAGTTTTTTCAGTGTAAATAATCTCTGCTGGTTTTCAATCTTCAAGAATTTAGGTTGAATTTTCATATTGTTTGGCCAAGCCCTTTGTAAACCTCTGTTTTTTAAAGTGCTGTACAAGTAAAGTTACTATTTTTATTATTATTATTATTTATTATATTGGAGGTGGTAGTGGGTCCTAAGTCTGGACCAGTAGAGACCCTCTGCTTCAGTCAATATCTGCCCTGCTGGACACCTCCAGCACAAATTAATCCAGACAATGAAGCTGGGCAGCACTTTGGTGTGGAGCGGAGCATGTCATCCACCCTGTCTACAGCGTGTTAATCTTTATTCCAGCTGACGTCTGATGATACAAAACAAGCGGCATAATGTAGTTGGCTCGGGGCCAGGCTGACCTCTGCATGCCCGTGGCACACATGGAGATGTGGCAGGCTCCCAGGCGGTTACACAGCTCTGAGGACACGCACAGGACGCTCACACCTGACGGGTGACCCTGGGCGTTCGGCCGCACGTTGACGTACGACTGCATGAGTCGACAGAGGTCGTCCAGGGTGTTTAGAGGTCGCAGCAACTGTGAGGAGGAGACAGTGAAGGTTAGAGAGGGACAGGGATTTATGGACTCCTGATGTGATGATATGAGGAAGACCACAGTTTGTCTCAGTACTTTGAAAGGCCCTGTTGACCCATGCAGGCATTAATGAAAAACCTTTGATTATAGGACTGTGTGGGTGTGGCTGAATTTGTTTGACTGACAGCTCCAAAACCCTGTGACATTTGCAGAACCTGTACCTATAGGAGGACTTGTTGACCTGTTTGTATTTTAATTGTTCCTTAAAAATTATGACATCAAATTGTTTCATAGCCCCTCCTGTTTTCAACATCTTCCAGGTCTAATCATCAGTCATTAAAACACCTGCATGGGAGACCAGGGACTTTAAGCTGAATGGTGACACTTAAAGTTAATCTTGATTTTGAAGAAATAACAGTCATCACAGTTGATATGATTAAAGTAAAAATCAATCAATATTGATACCTCTTTGAAACCACAGGCAAGAAACATAACACATAGACACTCAATTGTAGGGCATTTTTATTTCTAAATGACCAATAATTGCTTTATTTTGAAAATAAATCAATGTATCTTTAACACTGGTTATATTGCCCAGACCTGACATGGTGGGATATCACAGGGGCGGCCATCTTACCAAGTCATTAAGACAGATTGTCTAGAATTAATGTTAATTTTTATTTAATTATTTTGACATTTCTGACAATGTTATCTCAAATTATAGGAAAAGTCCAAAATAATTCATAAACCTCATCAAATTCAAAAGCAATAAATAAAAGAAATAAAGAAAACTTTGACTATCTGACTTGTTGAGATGGAGCAACAACATTTCAACAGTGATGATTGAGGAAAACGAACAAAAACACAAAGGTGGGTTATTTTTTTTTACATTCTCTTTTTCTGACAGTGAAAACCTGATGATAAAATAAAAACTAAAACTACTGCACGGCTACTTAACTTACCAGGTTTAATCACTTGAATTTATTTCAGGTACAGTTAGTTTCACACACTATCTATTCTCTGCTCTAGGGTTCAAATGGCAGCACTATAAAATGATTCACGAATGGACAAATAACATTAATACTATGTTGAGGTTAGTTTGGGTTAATGGGGGTCTTGACCAGCTAGTGAGGGGGAATGGGGGGGTCCAGTAGAGTAAACAGGACTCTGGTTTATCTTACTTTTGAAATGTTCGGTCGCAGGTCTCTAACTTCAAGGCCCAGTATCTGTGCTTGCATTTATATTTAGTCAAAACATTATATAAAAACGGACTTATGTCACAAGAACAAGACAAAACAGCAGAGCAGCAGTGCATGGATAACGTGTCAGAGCCTCCATATGT
Source organism: Cetoscarus ocellatus (assembly GCA_037902135.1). Lineage (NCBI taxonomy): Eukaryota > Metazoa > Chordata > Actinopteri > Labriformes > Labridae > Cetoscarus > Cetoscarus ocellatus. Next base: position 346,522 of record JBAMNC010001820.1, on the reverse strand, counting down.
TTACCTGGTCTATCTTCATTGCTGTGGTGTTGGAGTCTGTAGGGAGATTGGACTTCTCCAAATAGAAAGCCCTGTTAGGACGAGAACATAACCATTTCAGTTTAAAAAACTCTCCATCTTGTTTGGGAATCTAGAGATTTTTCAGCTCTGACTCAGTCGCTGTGAGAGCTGAGTCACCCTGAGCACTTCACTTTATAGAATATGCATCTGCTCCAGCACATACTGTATTCCATCATTTATTGATGCAGCATGAGTCATGGGAATGAGCGTGCATATCAGAAATCACGGCCTTGATGACAGCCATTAAAACATGTACACTGAGGGGGCAAGAAGAGGTAAGATCAGGGATTCTTTATAATTGTCAGTCAGTGAGAGTGCAGTGATGGATCAAGGATGTAAAGCGATGGAGCAGCTGGTAAAGACCTCATTCCTGTAATAGTGTGGGGAATTCTGACCAAAGGGGTGCTCCCAGTGACATATTTAATTTACAACTCAGAGGGCTTTCATGGTTCTGGTTCCCAAACCTAATTTTGAACCGGTTTAATTGGTTTGGAATCAGAAAAGTTGTTTCACGGCTGGAACCAAAGAAAGTTAGTTCCAGCTCGCCAACCGTGACATCATCATTGACATGTCGTATTTCTGTTGATAAAATGAGCAGGAAGTCGAGGAAAATGGAGAAGAGTAGCGTGCAGTGGTCGAGTGAGGAGACGAAATGTTGTGTGCTTAATTGCTGGATGAAAACAAAAATCCCTCTCAGACAATCTGACTCCCAAAATCAAATTGAGCCCACCATAGCACCTCATTTTAGTGTTCAGACACAAAACAAGAGCAAACTGCATAAAGCTGCAAAAAACTGAATGAATGCGGGTGCTTGAATATGGTTAGCACTTAAGGCTTTGTTCACTGGACCCTGGGTCATAGCAGAGCAAACGAGCTTCATCTATTCTATTTGCTCACACAATCAGTTCCTCTTTACTTATCAGTCAAACAAAGACTCAAAGTTTTGTGGGTTAAACTATGGCTATGTTCACACGGCAGGCAAAATTTGCCCTAATAAACTTTTTTGCTCATATGTGACCCATGTCTGATTTTTTATGACAGTCTGAACGGCACAAACCTGATTTTTTTTAAATCAGACCCCGGCCACTTTCATTTGTCATCCTAAATCAGAATCATATCAGATGTTTATCAAAGAGACCTCACTCTGAACAGTCGTGTCGCATTTCATCAGAATTTTACGTAAATGAAGTGAGACGGACGTCACAAATCTGCACCAGAGGAGGCGGGACGCAGCAAGATCCAATGTAAACAATGGATGTAACAGTTATGGATGAACTCGCGTCACAATTCCACTCCTCCTGGCTCAGACTCTACGGCCACTGCTCCACAAAAGTCCATCGTTAAAATGTCTGCTCTCTTTTTTCTCATTCTTCCTCTTCTCCTCTTCATCACGTTTTCTTAATTCTGTTGGCTCTGATCGCACAACAACTTAAAAACTGATGCACGCTGACATGTGTAGCATCCAAATGTACTTCCATAATCACATCTCTGCGCATGCGGGTCACTTCAGGGCTGTAGACGGTTCATACTGACGTCTGATGGCGGTTACATTTAAATTTTAAAGCGAACAACCATGTAAAACAAACAGAAAGAGATTTGAGATCCGCAGTGTGAATGTAGCCTAATTTCAAATTGCTAAAGGACGATAATTATGGGCTGCAGTTGGGCCCTGGGCCATGGTTTGGACACCCCTACCATGTGAAGTGCGGTTCTTTGTTTGACAGTCTCCCCAATTCTGAACATTAGAGTAATGCTACTGTTTTGGTTGAGAGCCTTTGGAGGAAAAATGTACATTATGGGGGTTTAATTGCAAAGTTGGACAGCAATTTGAGCTAAAACAGATTTGCTTTCTGATAGAAAAATATATTTACTCATTCCTTCAGCCCAATTCCATTATCATTACAGTTCCTGATATTAACTTTAGAGAGATCAATAAAATTAAGTACATGGTAGTTCCTATAAACAGCCGGGGACCTGCTTGACTCCATGTGCTGCCTACATCAGCCATCAACAGATTTTAGACCAGTTCAACCCAATTTAATATCAGTTCGGTTAAATGCTATATTAATCAACACCATTCCTCTCCAGATTAAATTCATTATAGATATTAATGTTAACATTAGATTGATCTCTCTATCCATGGTTGTATTGATTATACATCCATAGTAACTATCTTTATCTCCATATTGACATCAGGTCTCTCTTGAGAATGAGATGCCACAACTCAAGGGGCTAACCTTTAATACATTTATATCCAACAAATAAGGTGCTTTACAGATAAAGATTGATTGAATCTAAATTCAGCAGAGACAAATGTGTGTCTCTGCCTGGATGGATACATCTCTGATGTATGCATGTGTATATACAAATATACATATATATATCTAGGTGTATTTTTATACATGTATATATGTGTATCTATAAAATGAAGACTATGGCTTCAGTCTGCTCTATTGTAAAGTGCCTTGAGACAACACTTGCTATGAACTGGAGCTATACAAATAAAGATTGATTGATTGATTTTTGCCATGCAGTGCCCTGTAGTATTCAAACTATCAAATGGTAAAATAGGCAAAATTAGCCTCTTTCTATCAGGTCTCTATCTGTTATGAAATGTTATTCTTTGCATTTGACACCAAGAGGCATCATCCATATATTATCAGACATAATTCATAAATGTAAATTGAAATGATGTTATGATGATTGTAGCATTTTGTTTCCTGAGCATCATGCCTTTAAAAATATAACCTCAAAAAGTAATCTGACCATTTTCTTCAGCTGTGATTGATAAATAATGAAAGATAAGAGCTGTAGTAAAACCACACATGCTGTTGCTTACATAAGCGAGGATCTAAAAATGCCACGAGCTTTAACCAAACCCGCCTCTCCTGCAGCGACTACACCCTGTTTGCAGACGCGGGGCAGTTTCAGAGATGGCTCTTGATGAATGATACGCCCCTCACCTTGAAAATTCGAAACCTTCAAATTACTTGGCGCTAAAGTAAAACAGCCATCGCAGCAGCGTAGTTTCTGCTGGCTTATGCAACAGCAGAGGGTGAACTCTCCCTTTAAGGTGAAATCTATCCTGAGCGTTGGTGAGGAAGCCGCCGGGGGGGCTGTGATGCAGTGTAGCAGAGCGGACCTGAGTCTGCGGTAGTAGGCCTTGACCCTCTCCAGTGAGACGGCGTTGGTGCGCTGCTGGAACTCCTCCATGTCTGCATAGTCCTGCTGGGACACTCCCTCCGGACGCTCCAGAGCTGCAGGAAACACACAAGGGGAGTCTGGATTAAAACTAGGGATGGGCAAGATGTAAGATACAAATGAGATTCAAGACAACACTGCTTATGATAATATAGTTATACAGCTTTTTTAAAGCAACTATGTGTAGCTTTTTAAGTAATTTGTGAGCTAAAAACAATGTCTACATTCATAAATACGTCTTCATTTGTGTCAAATTACCTCTGCCAACAATCTGACTCGTCCTCCTGAGCGAAGAATTTCTTATCTGTGTTTACACAGAACGGGTAAGTCCTATAGAGGCTTCCATGTCCTCCCGGTCTAAAAAAACTATGGACAACCACAAGGGACATAAAGCACTAGGTAGTGCTACTGGCTAAGGCTAAACGTGTTTTCGCTGCCCCAACAAATTTGAAAGCCTGCACTGCACTTTCGTTCATAATGCAAGATCATACTTATGCCACGTCACAGGAGAAGGAGTCCTCGTCGGCAACAAAAGAAAAGTGAAAAAGAGAAGACATAGCCACACACCGGCTACTTTAGAGTTCAGCAGTTGCAACGCACATTTGCAAAAGCGAGGCGCTACAGAGCGCTATTTGCAAAACTACACAGACTGGCTTTAATAAATGTTTGCTAGGCCTCATGGTAAAATGGCTGCTCACAGTAAGAACCACACTCCAATGTTTGATATTTTACTGAGCACAAGATCATCTATTAGATATGTCTGTGCTGAAAGGGAAATGATTCTGTCTGATTCCAGATATGGAATAATGGGACAGGCCGGATGTTTGCCTAAGTGTCTACTTGAAGTTTCTGCTTTTCCCAAACACTTTTTATGGTAGGGATGGGCAACTGTGGCTACTAAGAGAGCTGTATCAGAATTACTCTGAGGGCCAACATTTCAAAATATGAAAGGCAAAAGACAGAACAAAAATATGTAGCTGTCTTAAGAAGTTACTTAATCAACATTAATACATATTTAATCTCAAATACAGTAAAAAAATACTCAATCTAATGAACCTACTTCAAGACAGTTCCTGCTACTTTTTGATGCAAGTTACTGTCCATTTATAAGTTGATTAAGAGCATTTTTGGCCGGTTTTTGACAAATGCATATAATGGATAACCTAGCAGTGCAGCTGAATCAGCCTGAATCAATGTCCATTATTAAGCAGATCCATCTTGCCAAGCTCTAATCTACAATGATTATGGCAGCCCAAAGTGGCACGGCCCAATCAGAGTCCTTTACAACAGGGAGGTGAAGCTACGAGCGAGATGAAAGCAGGAAGTGATTGTTTGTACATAAATTAGCATAAATGCCAACAGTTACAGTAGCAGTTTTACCAGACCTGGACCACATTTCTTTGTTAACAACATTTTTGCTCCATTTCTGACATATTTTGACAGAATTTGTTCTACAAAGCTGATCACGTTCTGTCCTTTACACCACAGCAGTAACGCCTGCCTAAGACATTATCTGATTGGCCCGTATATAATGTTACTGACAGAACGACTGTCCAATCACCTGCTAGATATGCTTCTGAAAGGTTCTCCCCATTTCCCAAACACTTTCTATGGGCTGTTTTCCAAATGAACAAGTAAAATATGTCCCATGGATAGGCAGAATAAGTTATTCCAGTGTCAAACTGATCCAGTAAAGGGCCACTGTGGCTGCAGGTTTTCATTCCAACCAAGCAAGAACACAGCTGATGCAAATTATTCAATCAACTGGATTGTCTTTACACAGTTGATTTGTTGGATCAGGTGTGTTCTTGCTTGGTTGGAATGAAAACCTGCAGCTGCAGTGGCCCTTTACTGGATCAGCTTGACACCCCTGTTCTAAGGCAATTCAACCCAATTTCCAAATGTTGCCAATGAATTTGTAAAATATTGACCGTGCTCTCCCTTGAGTTAAAAATATCACAAGAGATCTCAAAGCTTTTGGACTTTTTGATGCCACCTTCTATCACATAAATGAAAATGTTATCTTTCTGAGACACAATTCATGGAATTTGGGATCACATAATATTTTGACCGACTCAGTATGGTAAATTGTTGAAGATGCATTTTTGAAGGTGTTTGTTTACAATTTTCTATTATTAAAAACCAAAAACTGCCAAACACTGTGTGTCCAGGACTTCCATTTTTGTTGCTTTGATAAAAATAATGTGATGTTACAAGAATTATGCAAAATTTAGTTATTTTGATACAAATTTGATATTTCTTAACAGAAAAAAAAGACATTAAGGTCCTGTATGGCCCCACCTAAAAAATATCAGGATGTAAATTTTGGTCCGTATAGTCCTATTGTAGTTGACATACATGTGTGATGAAATTGATTACCACACCCAGTTTTAACCTTCGTTTTGTTCAATTATATAACTACTCTATGTAAGTGTTTTTTTTCCTGAGGCAAATCTACAATCAAGCCAAAATTTCAAGGCGTAGCATGTTCAGTTCTACTAAAAACAGCCTCTCTAACAAGTTAGAATTTTTTACCACTCTGTAAATGATCTTTTTTATTCACAAACAGTTTTATAATTAGAAAATATATATTTTCTAATAATATTTAAGACTCCATTTGAAACCACAAATTCCATTCACTCAGCAAAACAATCATGACAGGTCATAATATCTATATATTTGGCGAACCAAGAAATGGAACAGATCCAAAAATTATAAGCTCCTCATCCATTAATTATGTTACAGAAATTTAATCTGTAAATGGAAAAAAGCACCTTATGTACTGATAGAGTATCTGATAACATTATGTGATGAGATGTTGTAATAAAAATGTATGATTGTGCAAATTTTAAAGCACACCTAGACTTTACTCAAGGAAGAAAATCACTTTACTGTTACCTCTGTTAAACAAACACATTCTTACTTTAAAACCATCCTTTTAAAGAATGAGTGGTGCACCAATTCCAACAATAAGTGCCATTAAATTCCTCACTTTATATCTTAGTTTTGTAAAATAATTATGTTTAACTAAAATTCGTACTGCTACACACAGAAACACCATTTCCATCCCCGCGCCTGCATTAGAGATCATGCTCCAGTAGGTGGCAGTGTTGGTCTGCAGATCCTGAGTGCTCTCCATCTGTGCTGCAGCACTCTGATCCACATTTAAGTCAATGAGAGCATCTAAGCTCTCTTATTGGGTTAGTGTTCCAACTGGCGCTTGTCAGGGGAAAATTAGAGCTATTTGGTGAACAGACGAGATGCATAATGCTGCTCATTCATGACAGGCCAGCACAGACTGATGGAGAATTAGAGGAGCATGGCAGCTCAGGAGAATGTGAAGGATGGCTGGTTTATATGGGCAATAAATAGTGTCAATCTGTCTTAATGAAGCTCATAAAGCTACCAGTGAAAGTGCTTTTATGAGACTCAGAGAGGCCTAGAGTGTTTCTAAAATAGACAGTTTAAGGTAAAGGGTGAGGGATTTCATGTCCCCTGTGTTGAATATAACCTTCCTAAAGCTTAACTCAAACGGCCTGACAGTGTGACATTCAAGCAGATTAGATTTTAACCCACATACCGCATAAGTTGAGCAATTGTTTATTTGTATTTCACCATGACTGAAACTTCCTAAAGCTATCACACTCACGTAAGCCTCCTCTTTGTAATGCTCCCACCGTTCCTTTCCCCGGTCTTACCTCTGGTGAAGAGGACAGTGTGAAGCTTGAGACTTCCTCCGTTTTGTAGTCGACTGGGCAGCTCGCTGAAGTGACAGCTGTCCAGGTACAGGGTGACCCTCAGGGCCTGTCGGCTGCCCTCCACTTGGTAACACACCGGTGTGTCTGCAATACACAAACAGACATAAGAGTGTTAACAAAACTGTGCTATTATACTCTTAAACTATGATCTTACATGTTTTTAGTCATTTCTGCTTCTATGCAAGACTGTAAGAGACTATACTGAGTGATCTGAAGGCTCCTTGGATATTTTGTGATTCTTGTCTGTGGAGTGACTGTCTTAAAAATTCACACAGACAGATGCATACTGGATGAGGAAGCTAAATACTTAAAGTTAGATACTATATACTTCCCTGAGGTAGTTTTTCCAAAGGGATTAATAAAGTATTATCTAATCTCTCTAATCTCTATATAACTGACACAAAATATCAAGGAGAATTTTGAGCTAAACTGCATTTAGTGATTTAATGAAAGTTCATAATGATATGATAAGACGATAAGGGATGTTGAATGTGGCCACTTTATTAGAGACACCTCCCAGTGCTAGGTTTGGCCCTGTTTGCCCTCAGATTTGCCTTATTTCTTCATGGCACAGATTCAACAACGTGCTGGAAACATTTCTGAGAGATTTTGGTCCATATTGACATGATAAAAACACACATTTGCTGCAGATATGTTTGTTACACATCCATAAATCTGAGAGGCCGCTGGAGCCAATTTGAGATGGTTGGTGTTTTGTGACATGGCAGTGAGGCCACACAGATGTTATCCTCAACGCAAGAGGGCCAAATCATCAGGTATACTCTTGACTTTTAGAATATTTACTGGTTATTTGAGTTTGTTTTTTCCAGTACTTTTATTTTCATCTTAACTTATATATTCAGTAATGCACAAAGACAGGTATCCAGTTACAATTACAGCCCATTACTGCTCTGTTTTCTGCTAAATATTTATATTTTGGGTGTAGCTAATGAAGTGTTTCTGACATGCTAATTAAATTGTTCAAGTATTACACCTGTAACACTCCAATAACTGTATTGTTGAGAAACAACGTCATTGTTTTTTCATCTAGATGCAGGTGGGTAACCTTTTTTATAATCCTACAAATATTACATGAATAGCAATAATTCATGACTGCTGCGGTTCGTGAGCCTTTCCCAGAAAATGGATTTAATGACCTTTCCTGAGCGACCTCTAGGGTCAGCGTCTTTTGCGGAGAGCCCATCACAGCATAATCCTGTGGAGATGGATGTGACGCTTCAGGCTGAACTCAGGGGCCTTGGGCTCTTACCTTACCTTATCTGGTACGGCTCCCAGCATGCTTAAGATGCTATTAGCAAATCAATACTGCCCTATGATGCTGCCGCCGAAAAGCATCTACCTGCACTGCAGCAGTCTGAGCCTAAAATGCAGTTTCAGCGAATGTGTTTGTTATGAAGATTTATTTGCACACATTTGTGCACGACAAATGCCCATGTTCAACTAAATTAATGCAGAGAGTGAACCCCTAACTTCATTTTCTGCTTCAAGCAAAGCTTTACCCCCTAAAATGAAAGTGCGTGATGTGCTTTTCCTTTGAGCCGCAATCTCTGCCGCCCATATTGAGGCTGCTGAAAGAGAACTGATTCAGGATGCAGTCATCCTTTTGTATCTGCAGGCTTTAAGGCTTCAGCTCGCCTGCAGCACCTTCACTGAATACAGATACTGATGTGATTAAAAAGGCACAAACACAACCGGGTCCTAAACTTTGTACACGCAGTCATGTTGAGATTTACACAATAGCCTCAATGAATGACCTGCGTGTACTCAGCGCTGCTTACTCTGAAGGAAATGCAACAACCTTCATCTGTTTGGAAGGGCAGGGGCAACGCACGAAATGTTTTCATGTCCCTAAAGATTCATTCATCACCTCAGAACAGGCTGCTTTTTAAGCTCAGAGATTACAAACATGTTTTCAAGTCAGTCTGAAAAGGTTCAAATGAAGTGTATGTGCACACGTGTGGATGTTTTAAACCAGCAGCTCCTGCAAGGAAATCTATTTGGAGTGAAAATGCATGGTGGTCCTTGACAGAAAAAAGGAAATAATGATGTAATTTTAAGCAATGTAACATTCATATAAAAGACTTAGAGGGAACACTATGGTGCACTAAATAAAACATGTCCAGAAAATACATATAAGTGCTGTGTCTCTTTTCAAATCATTAAAATAAAACGGCTTTTGTTGACATTCTTTCTAAATACTCACTCATTCGCTCATATCAACACTTGCTCTCCACATAATTTTCAGAAAAACTTATTTTTATTCATATTTTCTTACTTTTTTGTTTCTATTTATGATTCATATTTCTGCATATTTTACATTTTTATATCTTTATTCTACAGAGTAGAATTATTTGTCTGATATTGTGAGCTACTGGATACCCAAATTTCCATAAAAAATGAATAAAGGATCTATCTCTTTACCTGCATACTAATCGATCTATCTGTCTATCCTATCTATCTATCTGCTGCAGCTGAAGTAACTTTGGGTTTGTCCAACAATATTTGCAGTTTTATGCAGATTGCAAAATAAAAATACACTTTGGTGTGCAGACTGAATGATGCTGTTTGAACCTTCTTTTTTCTTTTTGGGGACAAATAAATATATTAAGGAGTTCTTCTTCACTTGGTTTAGGATTTATTACATATCCTAAAATGTCTGATTTGTACTAGACCTAAGAAATGATCACAACTATTAACAAGAAAATATGAGAATCATATGATTAAGTGATATAACAATCTAACTACGCCCCACATTAATGGTGCCGTTGCTTTGTCAACATAGATGTCAGCGTTTGATTTGTCTGAAGCAGCACAGGAGTTCAAACAGAGCCCCTCACAGTCTGTCAGGAAGGAACCTTCTTGTCCTTTATATTAGGACAATGAGAACTTTAACAGACTTCATGCTCTGCTCTTGTTTAAAATGATTTATGGAGCCATTGTAGTGCTGTTTCAGCTCTCTATTCAGCCTCTTTCTCCACTGAAAAGAAAATTGAATCTGAAACGGCAAAAATGTCAATTTCACCCTCAATGGCTACAACACATGAACATAATGGAACTTTATTCAGAGTTAGTGAAACCATACAGCTGCTCATTAAACGCTGTCTGGTTTGAATGACTCCAGTCAGTCTTTTCTCCTGATAGGGGCTCTTACTTGCGACCAGAAACTCGTCCTCCATTTGCCTGAAGAACACAGTGACTTTGTCCAAGTCCAACAGGGCTGCCTTGGTGTCCTCCAGCATGGTGCGCTCCTCTTTCTGCAGGAGAGAAAGAAAGCTCAGAGGTCAAACTAAACAGAGGGGCTTTCCTTGTAATAAGACAGCTGCAAGGACGATTTAAAAACAACTTCAACCCTGAACATTACTAGAGAGGGTAAACAAGGTTGGTACAGCTTACAACTTCTCAAGATCTTTCAAGGTGATTTTTTGGCCAAACAGATGATTCTTTGAACAGCATTTTTCATGAACTGGCACTAAACAAAGAAAAATCCATTAAGACAGAGAGTTAAAAAGACTGTTGAAGGACTGTAGGACTTCACTTTAATATTGGGCTTTAATATTTGGCATCTGCTGGACATTATGGACGATGCCAGTCACCCTCTGCACACCGTCATCAGCTACCAGAGCAGCCTGTTAAGCCAAAGACTGCTGCTTCCCAAGTTCAGGACCAACAGACTGAAAAACTCTTTTGTCCCTCAGACCATCGGACTGTACAACTCCTCACTCGGGGGGAGGAGGAGTAACAGGAAGACAGAGGACAGGAAGGGGCAGTAGCCAGTAGCCATATTTTTTATTTATATTTATATATTTTTTTTTAGCTGAAAATTGTTTTCACTTTTGATATCTTGTGTTTTTTTTTACCCTGTGTTCTATCTTAATTTCTCTGATGGAGTCTCCCCAAGGGATTAATAAAGTTCTATCTAATCTAATCTAATCTAATCTTTATTTTGGTAGCATGAATATCCTCGCAGGTCAGAAGGTGTATGGTTAAAAACATTTTCAATGGGGTGAACTAAAACATGTCACAGATTCCCCAAAGCAAATTTGACTTTCACGTCACTGAAAACAAAACCCGTCCTCACCATGTGTGGCGCTAACGTAGACTGGAAGTGCAGCAGAACCCCGATGACAGATATCTGCTCCAGCCACTTCCTGCTGGTCTCTTTGCCGTCTTCCTGGTACTCGCCAGCGTTATTGAATCTGCACCGCAGCGCTGCCAACAGCTGCTCTGCGAGCGTGCAGAGGGCGCCAGTCGCTGCTTGGCAGAAGATCACGTCCCGTCTCAGCTGCAGGGATGTGTCTGGTATGAGGGGAAGGTGAGGGAGAGTGTCAGACATGTTTACCTGCACAGTTAAGTGAAGATATGGTCATTATTCTATCAGGCTGGCTATGGACTGATATTAAGCTAATAACAAGATATTAAAAACAATATTTGTCTCTTAAAGAACTCAACGGCATGACGAGATTTAAGGCTTGCTGCGTCAGGCGGTTTGTCCAAATAGTTCTCAAGTGTGTTGTGTTAATATGGTCATTTTACTTCTATCAAATGGGAAGAAGCCTCCTAAATATATCATCAATACCACACATGGTTGATTGTTTTATTCTTTCAGGTTAGGCTGCCTATGATGGAATACCTCCTACAGCCAAGGAGAGCAAGCACACGGGGATGCATCACCAGTTGGACGTTACCACTGAACTCAATTATCATCTTAGACAGGATTTAATCCACTATCCTTTCATGCTTTTTGTTGCAAAACCAAAGAAACGATGGAGCAGCCAGCTGGCAGCTGAGCATGCTCCAGGTTTTTTTTCCTGCTGAAGTCATGAGCTTTCCTGAAGTTCTCTTGTCTGCACAGTAATTGGACTTAATCATGGTTGAATTCACACCTTAAGGGAAGAGTTGACTCCCTTATTGCTCCATCTCCAGAGGTAGTATCAGAGGCACAATATTGGAGAGAAAGAGGCACACAGAATGGTTGGATGATTAAGAGGGACATCCAATCACAATTGCCTTAGCTTCATGGTGGTGGGATAAGCTGGGGAGCGATCCAATCAGAGCTACTGTCTTTATGAATTTCTGAAGTCATGTTTTACACTTGGATAAAATGAAACATCTAATAACCCTTTAATGAATGCTAGTAAAGTTTGAATGTATAAATGAACAGAAACAAATTGAACTTTTGTGTGAAATGCAGTCACCTTTATTGAGGCTACCTGGCAGAGCATCTCAGTTACAATACCAGAACTGACAACAAACAGTGAACCTGCTCTACATGAATATATCAATTCATAAAGAGAGGAGCTCTGATTGGATCGCTCCACAACTTATCCCGCCACCGTGAAGCTGAGGCAGTTGTGATTGGATGTCTCTCTTAACTCATCCAACCTTACCAAACAACCAAAGTAGCTGTGATTGGATATATTCCTAACTTGTCTCTACTTTCTACATGACCAAATTAGGTCTGATTGGATTAAGCCTCTGTCAAACATTTTCATATAGTTTTTATTTGTTGAGGAAAATGTCAGAAAACTTAGTTTTAGTTTTTGTCCATGTGCACTTGTTTTTATTCGTTACTGTCTAGTTTTTGTCAGGTTGTTGCCAAAAACTATGACAAAAAAAATAAGTCAACAAAATGAACACTGGTGAGAGAGGGATACAGAAAGTTCAAAAAGTTAAAGCAGCCCTATCTCCCTCTGCACACCCCCACAGCATATGAGTAAAACTGGAGCTGCTCTGAAACACCAACTTTATTCCATTAGCTTGTCTATCCTGAGAGGATATCACCCATTAACTGGCACCATCTGCCACTGTGTTGGCTTCAAAGTGACTGGAGCATCATGTGTTTTGACACCAGCCGTCATTCCTGTACAAACACACGACAACCAGCCGCAGTCTGGATCCTGATAACGGAAACCATGTTTTTTTTAGGGATATTTAACTTGATTTGAAGCTAAATAAAGACAAACATCTGCTTTATGTGTCTGACATAAAGTTCTAATTAAAGAAATGCTTGGTATGGGCTTTTAAATTTGGCGGTCTGTTTCTAGTTTAGAAAAGCGCTGACAGAGTGCGTTTACACAATCATCATAATAATGTGATATGAGTTCATGACCTAAACGCGAACTTCCTGTTGTTTTCTGGAGCATCAAAATGTTAGCGTGTCCTTGACTCAGACTCACTTTGATTGTTTGTCTCTTAAATTTTCTGTGTGGACATGGCCTAATTATGTAAAAAACACAAACCTTATGTCCAAAGACTGTTTGTCATTAATGCTAGCTCTGGATTTTTTGGACAAACTTGTTTTGATCATTTTTATTGGATAAATTGCGTGCTGACAGATACACAGGGTCACCAAAAGCTCTGGTATGTAAAAAATGAAAATCATCACAGTTAATTCAAGGTTTCTGCCAGACAGCACTGACAAATGAACTGCAGAAACTAAAAAATGGAATCGTATTATCAAGAATGTCCAAAAAGTCCAAATAAACCACATCCCTGACATTTAGATGAATATTTTGGTTGAATTCGGCCCCTTTCCGTGCTGTTTGAAGGTTTTGCAGATGTCCTGCTGAAGCCTGGATGTGTTTTAATGTGATGGATGATTTCATTTGCAAAAAGCTAAACTGCTGGATTCATTAAAATTCTTCGATAATGATGCTTTTCCTGCTTCCTAAAAGTCAATTCTGCTGAAAGATTGCACGGCCTGTCTTGCCAGTTTCTCCGATGACTTTATGGAAAATTAGATATTGGAAAACATAAAACATTTGAATTCACTTACGCTGATTATCAACGTGTTTCTCTCAGACTTATAATTTGTAACAGTACCTGTGCACTTGAGCAGAGCCAGCAGGAGTTGGTTCTTTCCATCTGCGGAGGCAGAAAAAGGCAACATGAAAAGACTGATCTTAACCAGACAGATTTTATTTAAAGTCTGCATGTGTGTGTAGGAGTGTGTGTGTGTGTGTGTGTGCGCTTCACTGACCATCCACATATTTCTGCAGGTTGTCGACCAGAGACTTGATCGAGGTGGGCAGGTTCCAGGGGTCCTCCCCGATGTTCTTATGGATCATGTAGCGACTACGAGACGTTGAATCGTCTGTTTGGCAAAACTCTGCAGAAAAATACAGAGAGTGAGTAAGTTAGGGCGGGGAATACATGCAGATTTTAAGATAAATCAATGATTTTTCAGATGAGAGATCGGACAGACAGCATTACCGATATCAGCAGAGCTTATATTGGTTTAAAAAAGTGACAAGGTTTAATTCTTATTGAAAAGAATGTTCACAGTAAGAACTATTAACAGTAATATACGAATTAACTACAAGATAATCCTTTTGAAATGGGGATTCATTATTCTAGTTCTTTTAATTGTGCCAAAGGGGCATTTATATAAATAATATTTATTAAAAATAATAATAATTTATATAATTATACTATGGCATCTAAATCTAAAATAATTTCAAATCTCAAAAAGCTCAAAAGTAAAATAATACAAAAACATGAATGTCTGTACATGACATTAATCGTAGAAAGTAGCTGCCAAGTGTAATTTGTAAATGATATTATCAGCAATCTGGTAGCTCAAAAACAGACAAACAGGGGCATTTATATAATCAATAATTAACAACAATAATAATAATTTTTACAATTTGGCTACGGCAACAAATAAATGCCCTTAACAAAACTGTAAGAGAAATTAGAAAAATCTAAAATAATTTTAAGTCTCTAAAAACTCCATTTGTAGCAAAGTCAGATATTATTTAGCTAGATTTATGTTGACATTAAAGCTAAATAATAAAAAAAAAAAAAATGAAAGTGTGTACATGACATTAATAATGTAGGGGTCTGCTTTATGGACAGCAGGGACCCTGGTCTCAAGCGTTACTGTTATGGAGGTCACAGGCTTAAAAGTTAGGGAACCTCACACCTAGACGACCTTTTACAAAGGAAACTATCACAAAGAAATAAACAAGAATGGAAAGCAGCTGCCAAGTGTATTTGTGAATGTTTATCAACATTCAGGTAGCTCAAAAATGGACAAAATAGGGGCATTCATATAATTAATAATTAATGAGAATAATAATAATTAATATAATTATACTATAGCAACAAATATCAGATATTATTTAGCTAGATTTATGTTGAAATGAAAGTTAAATAGTTAAAAAATGAAAGTTTTTGCATGACAGTAATGATGTAGGGGTCTGATTTAGGGACAGCAGGCTTAAAAGTTTGGCAACCTGGCACCTAGACGACCTCTCACCTTTATGAAGTAAACCCAAAATATACCACAACGAAATAAACAACAGAGGAAAGTAGTTTTCAAGTGTTATGAGCGAATTTCTTATTAGCATTGTGGTAGTGAACAACACTGTATGTTAAAAATTGCTTGAGAAGTCCTTTTGTGGGCCCCGCTCTTTAAATTTGGAAAAATGTCTAGTGTGTGGCAGGCCTGAGAGCAGAAATAAGCATGTACCTGGCTGCGTGTGGTCAGGGTAGAAGTGCTTCGTCTCCTCGCAGGCCTTCATCATCACAGATCCTTTGAGGAGGCTGTTAATGGAGTCAACCTGTGAGCAGAGACACATTTATTCACTCCACCCATCAGGCTTCATCTCCGCTTTTTCTTTATTCTCTTCACATCTTCCTCCTTCCAGATCCTTTCAGTGGGAGTAACTCAAACAAACACACATGCTCAAAAGAAACAACCGAGAGAGAGAGAGAGGTCCTGCAGCAGCTTCTGGAGGGAGCAGCAACAACGGGGCCTGTGTTTGTGCTGCGGCCCCCCTGCTGCTGTTTACATGTGGAGAACTGAAGAAGCCAGAAGAAGTGGGAGCCCCCCATGGGAGAGTCAGGAGTAAGAGGAGATGAGAAGAAGGATGGAGATATCAGTTCAGAGTGTGGTAGAGGAGAGAAAGAGGAGCACAAGGAGAGGGAGCAAGGACGTCAGTGAAAGATGAGAGAGCAAGGACCCTGAGCAGAGGACAGAGAGCTCTGCGGAGTAACTCGGCCCAGATGTTGACTGATCACTAACAGGTTCATCTGTGGTGGAGGGACAGATGTTTGTTCTTGTTTCAATACTTTAAACCTTTTAGAGTCAGAAATCTGTTTAACTCGCTCGATGACAAACACTTCTACTGTTTAGTTTTGAAGAAAATACGCCGTGGCTTATTCTGAAAGCTTCCACAAACTGAGCTGGAAAACAAACCTGGTTGAAAAGGTGTTCGAGGCAGCCGTGCAGCTTGTCCTGTTTGTCCGAGGGAATCCTCATGTCACACGGCAGCTCGTCTCCTAAAAAAGAGAAAATCGGAATTTTAAGGAAACAACGATCTTTTCTTCAACAATATTACAGGACAGGGAAATGTGGAGTTTTCACGATTATTCCAGTTTTCAAACATGATAGCACCAATTATAAATAAGTTTCCTTAAAGCAGTGGTATCCACAAGGAGCCCAAAGTGACGTCAGAGGGGTGCAGTAGGAAAATGAGAACAATGATCACTGTTATGCACCGCTGGCAAAGCGTTAATACATTTTGTAAGAGGACCTCCAGGTTTGCCTTAAAGGGATAGATCAGTATTTTTTTGTGACCAACTTTTCATAGGCGAGCTGTAATTTAAGGGGTGAACATAATTTAATTTGTCCGATGGTCCATATAACTCTTAAAAGTAATTGTATTTCTGTTTGTGGTGTCAAACTCTGGAACAGCCTGGATGTCACTTTAAAAATGGGCTATAATAGGCAAATATTTAAATTACATTATAGAAATGTATTATTAGATTCATTCAAGTAATTGAACGATAACTTGGTTCTATACTTAAATAATTTGTTACCATATAATTAATTTTAAGTATATATATTAACACTGATCAATATTAACATATGCAATTAATTATTGTAAGTAATATAAAATGTTAGTTTAGAACAAAAAAATGGATCTGATTTGTAAGGAAGGGGCAGGACTAGATAAGCTTTTAGCTTCATTCTGTCTCTTCTCAAACAGGGCATTGTGTGACACATATGTGTATGTATTCTCGTGTATATGTTTAGTGTAGTACATATTCAGATGTCCGATGTACATATGCATTATGTTGCCTTGACTAATTGTTGCTTGTTTATTTCCTGTTTTTTTTAAGTTTGAGATGAATAAAAAAGATTTTAAAAAATATATATGTCAAGAACAAACATAAATATAAACCATGTACACATCGCCGTTGCCATGAACATAAATAAATACATTAAAGCCACACTGTGTAGTTTGTTCTCCCATCTCGTGGTGAATCTGTATTTTACATTCAAGCGAATAGTGCTCTCTAGCGCCTCACTTTTTCAAATGTGCATTGCAACTGCTGAAGTAAAGCTATGTCAACATGTCATCCAAAACTTCATCGAGTTTTCTTTCTGGTGAAGAGGTACGTTATTTTAAACAAACTGCATTAAATAATTAGTGTTAGGCTTTCAGATTTGGCAGTCTAAATGCGTTTAGCTTTAGCCAGGAGTATTACGTAGTGCTTTATGTCCCTCTCAGCTCTTTATAGTTTTTATAGACCAGAAGAACACGGAAGCCTCTATAGGACTTACCCGTTCTTTGTAAATACAGATAAAAAATTCTTCGCTCAGGAAGACAAGTCAGATTGTTGGCAGAGGCAATTCGACATAAATGAGGACATATTTATGAATGTAGACATTGTTTTTAGCTCATAAATTACTTTAAACTCTACACATTGTCCCTTTAAAAAAAGTGTGTGTGTGTGTGTGTGCAGCTTCCAGTTCATAAATTGGTGATAAAAAGTGGA
Source organism: Cetoscarus ocellatus (assembly GCA_037902135.1). NCBI lineage: Eukaryota > Metazoa > Chordata > Actinopteri > Labriformes > Labridae > Cetoscarus > Cetoscarus ocellatus. The sequence goes on along the minus strand of JBAMNC010001820.1, from coordinate 328,694 downwards.
TTTGAGAGAATAATGATCAAAGAAAGCCAGGTTTATACAGCGGATGCCGAGCCTTGTTAATTACAGCCAACAATCTTTCTATAAGGGAGATGTCTCTGAAATGATTAAACCACTCTGTTACCGATGGTGAGCTCGCTGAAAACCAGGAGTGAATTGTGGTCTTTTTTTGTGGCTTTTAAACTTGCAAAAACAAAATTTCTAGCAATTAAGCCAGTATTGTCTCTGAGGATTAAGTCATCACTGAATAACAATTAAGAGTTATCATTAATTAAGAGTTAAGAACTTTTTCTAGACATTTAGTGACTTTGGCCAAAGATTAACAATCCCAAAAAATATGGAAATATGTACCAACAGTTCAGTGCAGTATTTTTGTAGTTGGACTGTATGAAGTACTTGATAATAATCAGTGAAGTGGCTGGAAGAACAACCTGAAACCTACAGTAACGTACGCTGCTGTCAACAGATATTTTACGTAGAGTGAGTTTTACATAAAAACGAACCTTGAAACTATGTTGGGTTGAATGTGTGGTTAGGAGAAAATTTCAGTATATATTCAGTATTGACAGATACATCTGTGAGAGATAAGAAGTTGAAATGATGGAGTGACTAAGCAAGAAGCAACAAGAGGAAAAAGATAGATGCCAGTCTCCCTGTTGAAAGCTGTTGTGCTGTTAAGTCGACCATAAAAGCATAATCACCTCTGCAAAGGAGGTTATGTTTTTCCAGCGTTTGTTTTTTACAGGATGATTTGAGAAGTCATGAGCAGATTTTGATGACATGTGTACAAAATGTTAAAAAGAAAGAAGTGGTGATCCAAACCAGGATCCAAGTATTTGTTGACATTTTGCGATAGGTCAGTTTTCCACATTTTCACTGAAAATTCAATAAGTTCTCAAAGGACTTTGATTAAATTTTCAGGGAATGTTGAAAATGGCACAAGACAGAAGTGATCAGATTTTGGGGGTGATCCAAATTTGGATGTGGATCAAGGATTTTTTTCAAATGATTTGTTAACATCGGCAGTGTTAAACATTTTTCACAAAAACTCACCCAACAATGTTTGAAATGTCTCGGTTGAGGTTTGTGCTCTTGGGGAACTAACAAAATGAAACGAGTGATTCATTTTGTTTATCTATGGAGTGGTTTTGCACACAGTTAAGTGTTTTTTATAGTGTGTATTTAATATTTGAGAGCATTTTCCATCTTTCCTGCCTCAGGGTCGATCACAAAAGATTGCCAGAGAAGCTTAACGAGTAAAATCATTGTTTTCCTGTTTAACAGCACGCCTGCCAGGTACTTTTCCCTGCCCCTGCGGTTTCCGGCGTATATTGGGCATGAATGAAAAATTCAGCTTTTCTGGTCAAGATTCAGAATTGCAGCGCTCATGTATGTAGCTTTTGGCTGAAGCAGCCTTGGATAAAGAGGTTGAACTTTGATTATGAAACATTCTGACTTATAATAGAGAGGAAAGAGAAGAGTTTTGCATTAAGCTTCAGGTTGACTCAGTTCATCACTCAGTTTTATCAAACATCACACTGAAACAGATCCTGTAGGGGGCGTTTTCAATATAAGATTTATACTGAAGTGACATTTCATTAATACTACTTGTTAATTGCTTTCATATTTGTGTTGCATATCATACAAGACCTCCCTCGTACAGCTGCTTACGTTAGGAAAGACACTTCACTGATACAGATGGAGCCATTAAATTTTCCCTAATACCCTTGGCAGAGTCTTGGCTGGTCCATGACAGGAAAGTGCTCAAACCTGCCCGCAATGAAGTAATAAACACATAATCCTTAACACTTATTTTATAGGATATAGAACTGATAATTTTGCTCAGTGTGGAATCTGCAACAATGTTCAGAAATTGAGCACAAAAACAAACAAAAAATCTTGTTTCAACTCCCAGTGGCTGGAACTTGGCTGGTAACTGGATGAAGGTCTAGCATTTGGCTGGGAGGGGAAAATTTAAGCAGCTGCATCTGTATGACTTCATTCCTCCGCACATGTAATAAAATGACTTACCTGACCCCATCTCGTCACTCCCCAGGTATGAGCTGTTACTCCTCACACTGGTGTAGGACAGGACTGAGTCTCTGTTGCTGTTGCATTCGCTGTAATAAAGCACACACACATAAATACTCACCGTTAAAAAGTGTTATAAAGCGAAAACTTCATTCCATTCTTAAACCACAGAGAGAATTTGGAGAGCTGTGACTTGTAATTATGCTGCCAAATAATCCTCCTGATTGTAAATGCCTTTTCTGATTTACAGTATGTGTGACTGAAGGTAATTAAACGCTTCTCACATCGACACAGGCATTCATTTAAGTGTAGCTGCGTCAGTCACATACATCTCACAGATAATAAATGTAAATATTGTACTGAAATAGTCAAACTATTTACATAAACATGTTTTTACTCAGAGCTGCCACTGTTTTGCAGCCCAGTTGCCATGTTCTCCTCTAATCTGGGCTTTACAGGGAGCTACAACTTTGTAAAATTACACAGTCTGGTATTTATAGTCATACGTCTGTGTGATTCAACATGATTACCGGGAGCATGTGGAAGATTTATGTGGCTCAAATTATACATCCCTTCAAGTGAGTACGCTCACTATCCCCTCGGAGGAACTCAGAGTGATTCACGGAGCCAGATTTCCATGACAAATGGCCTACGAGTGACTATGAGCTTCAAAACTACAACATTGGCTTTGTCCTCCGCTGCCGCTACCCGGGATTGGCTGGAGGACAAAGTCAGGGCGCAGGGGGTGGATATCACCTGCCGGGTTATTCTGCGGCCTCTAAGGGGTGTGTGTGTGTGTAAGTGTGTGTCAATGTGGGTTTGCGGTGGTGAGGGGGGGACTTGGCTGAGCCCGAGCTGCTACAATTATGGAGAGGGAGTTAATAGAACCATCTTTTAGTAGTTTGGCTTCAGTCTGGAGCTGGCTTATAATCACTCAAGCTCACAAACACAGTGTTACACTGCAGCTACTATACAGTAGTTAAAGCACAAGACTGACTCCTATGCCACAGTGGCTCTGTCCAGGACTGTCTTGTGAACCAAAATCTTCAGAAGAATTTCTACAAAACATTGATGAATGTCTGCTCTGACTCAAGGATGAACTGGTTTGATTTTAGAGGGAAAAGGTCACTGGCCTCCATTCATCAAACATCAATACAATACAACCGATTTTTAATTCATATTATTTAATTTTATTTTTGTATGTGTTTACTACATTTTGCTCTGACAGATACGTTGTAAAAATGCTTTCAAACATTCTGGGTTTCAGTTCAGTAAAATATAATTACGAGTCATTTTAACAGCTCAGGGCTCTCCAACACTGACTTCTGGTTATAACAAAAAGGATGTAGCTTTTCTCTCTGTGATCCGATTCATCAACTAACAGGAATTTTTTTAACCTATTAATACATATCTGAATTAATTGTCAATCTCAGCCCTAATCCTCATGATATCTACCTTTGATAAATGTTAGGAAGTGATATATTTAGGCTTATGACTCACTATAAATCATGAGCAATTAAATACAATAAATTGGGCTAGGGCTGTTTAACTTTATTTTCTGTCATGGTATGAGGATGTGCCGTTTTGTCAGTGTGCCATATGCTAAACCTGTACCTCCCACTGACACGACCGGAGCCCAAAGTCAGAGGGAAGGCAAGGGTTATTTCCTGCAGCCCTACTCTTTATTTATCTTTTATTTTATTTATCCAAATCCAACATGAATCAACCATCAGAACAGCACTCACTGTGCCAAAATTGGCAGCACTTACTGTACAATAGCAAGAAAAACAATCTTCTATTAAGCAGGCAGGAAATCTTGAGCAGAACCAGAATCATGTTGAACAAAAGCCATGTTGGGGGTGCGAGTGGGTAGAGAGAGATGCAGACGGGCAGAGAGAAAGGGACTAAAATGAGAATTCATGATAGAGATAAATTCATGATGCCCTGTCAATAAATGTGTCCTTACCATCTTTCTCTCTGTTGAATAGAAATTTATCAGGGGTTGAGATCATGTCTATATGGTTATAAAGGTAGTTATTAAGGTGGTATAATCAATAACAACCATGGATAGAGAGATAGTTCTGATATTTATAAATACACAAGGTGTGGCTATTAAATAATGAGACTGCTCTACTGAGGATAAACCACGTGGTTCACAGTCACACTGAGTGTTAAATGTGAAAAGTTGAGTATTCAAGTACTGTGTATGTTTCAAAAAGTTCACTGGTATTTTTTTTTTTTTTTGCTACGGTGTAGGAAAATGATTGGCAAAAAAGTTGAGCAACACATGATATCTTTTGGTACATTTTTTGTCAAAAAAGATTTCCTGAAGGCAGAGGGGATGTCCAAGAGGATTAAAATCCTGGGTGCCCATGCACACCAAAAAATTCTGAAAACATTCAACCAATTAAATAAATTGTTGGAGATGATCTATGACTCAGTTTAAGAATGAGCAGAAATGGTCTCCATAACGAGTCAGTTTCATAAAAAGTGCATGAAAATTTGAACATAAAAAAAGTAAGAGCCAAAGTCGTTCAAACACTTCTGACCCACACAAGCAAATTTTTGAAGACATTGTGGAACAAACTGAAGGAAACCCCACTTTTTTCAGTAAGAGTGAATACATGTGATGAAAGTTTGATCTTCAATACAGTCCTGAGACAAAACGGCAGTCAGTGCATTGAAAACACCAGCATCAAGGATGAACAAAGCATGACAAAGTCCAAACTCAAAGCCATCTTGATGTTTTCTTTGACATTAAGGGGATGACTTGGGGGGAGTGGGCTCCAGAAGGGTCAATGGTAAGTCAGCACTGTTACAAACAGGTTCAAGAAAAACTAAGAAAAAGTCTGAAGAAAGAGACCACAGTTGAGGAGAAATGGTTTCATTCTTCATCAAGACGACGTACCAGCTCACACTGCGCTCTTGGTAAAGCAGTTTCTGTTCCAAAAACAAACCAAAGTGTTTGATCAACCTCCTTTTTCACCTGATCTAGCAAAGTCTGACTTTTTCCTTTTCCCTAAGATCAATTCTGTGCTCAGAGGACCACGTTTGAGTCTGTCAGAAGTTAAAAGAAGAACCACAGAGCATCTGAGACAACTGTCTGAAGAGGACCTGCTGCACTGCTCTGATCAGTGAAGACCTGAATGCAGCAGAGTGTTCATGCAGAAGGAGATTGAGGGGAAAACACTGAAAATGTTTAGTTAATAAAACTAGATTACAGCATTCGTCTTGTTTAAAAATAGCCTTACTGCATACAAGGAGTGGATCTTGTAATCGTCCACCCTGTGGATGTCCATACTTGCCAGGCAGTAGCTCTAGTTTCCTGTGTGCCCCCTCCTCCATCTCCTGTTCTAATCATACCTCCCGTTGTTCCCCCTTTTGTTTGTTGCCCAAATTACACACAATCCCCTCCCTCCATGTGTCCTGGATTGTTCCTGTTTGGCATCTTCAGCTACAAGAGCAGTGCTTTCCAGAATTCAGAGGCATACACACACAAACACCTTCTGGTAATACACACATACACGAACACATTACCAAATTTAGCCACACACACCTCCTGCCAAAAGTGTGAGTACCACTGTGACAATTATCCTGACTGTGGTGGCAGAGCTGGCCTAAATCCTAACCACAAACACACATGCAGTCACACATAAGCCCACAAGCAAACACACACACCGTTCACACTCTTGGTTGATGTATTCAAAGCCCTGCGCTCAGGTGACGATGCACTCACGCTGAGCTGACATCCTGTGTGTTTAGTGAAAACTCATTAACAGCCTCTTCTTCTGCCTTTCTTACATCACAGTTTTGTCTAGTGTGCATATTTTCAATGGCAGCTTGATGTATTATCCACACTGTAAAATAAATAATATTCATAAAAGCAGAAATGTCTGAAAATGGAAAAAAAAACATTTAACATCAACACATCATGGCAGCAGAGTTACCCACTAGGAGGTAGGCATGAGATTTAAGTTATGACTTTAACCTATACTGAAACTATCTGAGGTGGTGCCAAGCCCTGTGGGTCCTCTCCGGGCACTCCACTTTCCTCCCACAGACCAAAAACATGCTCATTAGGTTGATTGGTGACTTCAAATTTCCCATAGGTGTGAGTGTGAGAGTGAATGGTTGTCTGTCTCTCTATGTGGCCCTGCGATTGACTGCCAACCAGATCATGGCGTACTCTTGCCTAATATCAGCTGGAGCTCTGAAAGGGTGGGCTGCACTTCTTATTTGCCAGAAGGGATAAGTGGTACAGATAATGGATGGATGATGTATCTGTATCTAATGCACACAGGCGGAAAAACCCAGAGCTGTTTGCATCGTAAAACAGTACGACACACAGAGACAAACAAAAAGCACTCTGAAAAGTTTCATCCAATCCTGCAGTTGACCCAGCATAATGTCGTTTGTGTTGAACTCTGACAATTACGTTAAATTTTCTTTCTTTTCGTGTCTTGCCTCACTCCCGAGTCCATGACAAGCAGATAGACTCCATTCTTTCGACTGCGCGTGCAGAAACAAGGAAGAGACGGACAGAGCTCACCTACTGCTAATTAGCTAAGCTCAAGCACTGGGTGTCAATGGGAAGTATTAGCCTGCCTCTGGCTACAGTCTTCAGATCAACTCTCCAGCAACTCTTAACGGTCCAGTGTGCTTGTTGGGACTTGTTTTTTTAACTGCGTTACAGTACGCTAAGATTAGCATTTTTTGATGGATTGATTGATATCTTTATTTCGATCATGTAAATGACAACTTAAAAACAGTTAGAATACAAATAAGTGATAATCAGAAAAAAAACAAGAAAATAAAACAAGACTGTAGCTGAATCTGCATTTTGTTTTAAAGCCTCTCATCTTACATTGGCGAAAAGGAGTAGGAAGAAGTATAAACTTATCTAATCCTACCCCCTTGGATCTTACTTTACTTCCTAACTGAAATTATAACACTGTCTTAAATTTACCCAAAAAATAAATAAAAAATACAATCATACCTATGCCTTGTTTACAAATGTATTTACCACACCCTGCACAATTTTCCTTCAAATAATCAGCAAGCACCTTGTGGTATTTACTCATCTATGTATCTCTGGAAAATCATTTCTCTATGCCTCTTTTTAAACAGTTTTATCCTTGGACTTTGCTTTAGTTCTGCACTCAATCATTTTATTTAATTTCCAAAAGAAATGCATACAAAACTAAACCACAGGACGCATGCGCAAACCACCGCAGATGTGCTTTATTTTGTTGACCTACTTGAAGATAAGATAAGATTCCTTTAAATCATTAGTCCCACAGGGGGAAATTCCAACTTTGCAGCAGCTTCATCATACAAAGAAGAAATATAAGAAAGAAACTTATAAATGAAAAAAAAAAAAGAAAAATACATATAAGTGGTGTTTACAGTGGTTATGGTCATGTTGATATTCTGCAGATGAAAAATTTGTATTTGTTGACTTAAAAGCACAGCAGCGGTAGTTTGCGAGGATGTGCGTTAACATAACGCTGTAAAAAAAAAAAAACGAGTCACAACAAGCTCACAAGGCCGTTTAGAGTTGCTGAAGAGTTTATCTAATGACTGTAGGCAGAGGCAGGATAACACTTTCCAATGACTTTCAATGTTTGAGCTAAGCTAATTAGCAGGGGGCGAGCTCTGTCCATGTCTTTCTTGTTACTGCACGCACAGTCTAAAGAGTGGTGTCTACTTGCTTGTCATGGACTCGGGAATGAGGCAAGACACAAAAAGAAAGAAAATGTTGGTGTTTCCCTTTAAAGGTGGAGCGCTGCTGACTGTTGTTAATTACCTTATACAATCCAATCCAAAAACCCTGAACTAACCCTTTAAGTAAAAAAGGAAAGATGAAGAGGACCATCTTTAAATTAAAGTCTTTAACTCCTAGAAGCTGCCTGATGATTTAGTGCGCCCTGATCCACCTCTGCATCTGGACACGATCTTCACGTATCTAAATTAAGAGTTCAAAAGTTTAGGACAAACATCAAGATTTCCTCTCACACTCTTCTTTCCTGAGTTTCTGACTCCCTGTGCTTGTCTGCAGGTCTCTTCTGTACTTGTTCTCACATTTTGTACCTCACATGCTGTTCCCTGCACTGACCTCCGACTGCTGGGCTCTGCAGAGGTCTGTCACCACCTCCAGCTTTAACGCCTTATTCTCTTACTCTGTCGCCGCCCGCCTCAGGAGCAGCGCTGCACTTTTGCTATTTTGATCCAAAAATCTCACAGCGGGATGATTCATCCTCATTCAAGCTGCAGCCTTACACCGCTGCCTTTATAGGGGAATTTGTTGTTCAGCACCGGGCTCCAAAACACCTCTGAGTGTGTGTGTGTGTTTGTGTGTTGGTGTGTGTGTGTGTGTGTGTGTTTGTGTGTGCAGCATGTATATTACAGCCTACATTTTCCTTGACATTTTATAGAGATGAGGTATTCGCCTTTCACATGGCGTGGCCGTGGCCGTGGCCGTAATGACAGAGCGGGCGAGGAGGCCGCGCCCCAAACATTTGGCTCTATTATACACCAGCCCACCACACCAACAACCAATAACTGCATCTTAGTGGGTGGTGGAGGGTGAGGCCCGGTGTAGGACTGCCCAGCGAACCGTGCACACACACAAACACGCACGCACGGAAACATCTGAATGAACTCACAACAAGAAAATGACATAACCAGCTCTGACCAAAGCATTTTGAAGTCATTTTTAAAGCTGGATGTTGAGGAAAATAGCAGCATCTGGAAGAAATTGTTGCCTCGATGGGGGGAAATGAGCAGCATTATGGGCTTGCAGAGTAAAATTTGAGTGTTATTCATGCTTTATGGAGTCCAGAGAAAGATATCCAGGTCTGAGGAAGGGGGTCCCTGTCTTCTTTTCTCATTGTTTATAAAAAAGCTGCAATAATAGGCTCTTTTTCAAGACTCTAGTTAAACAAACCCAGGATATATTTACGTGGTTTTGTTTCCCTAAGCCACAAAAAGTCACGATCAGCAGTTACACAACACTGGCTGTAATCTCAGTGAGTCAACACAGTTTCCTGATCCGGTCATGAGGGCGTTCACATAAAAGAGCCAATGTTTGCATCATATGACCGAGTAATAACACAGACAAGTCCTCTGTCAATAAAGCAGCTTAATTTACAAAAGAACAGCTAACTTTAATACTAGACAAACACAAAGAGGTTAAACACATAATCCAGGTTTAATGCAAAAAGGCTGGAGCTGCCAAATGCAGGATGGACGGGCCAAAATATCCAAGACTGTGTAAAATAAGGATTATAAAATCACTGCCTGATTCTTAAGATGTGACAGACAAAATACTACTTGGCTTCAGTGCAGGGGTGGACAACTTTGATTACCAAGAGGGCAGCATAAATATGTTTTCAGTGCCTGAGGGACGCACTGTTGCATATTTTTGGACACTCTTATTGAAGAAAAAAATATAGAAATAAACGAAAGCTAGCAAAATTAAGCTTCAAACATGGATTATATCAACATAACTATATTTTAACTCAAACAAAATAAAAAAAATATGATTTTAATGAGCATGACACATAACTAAAGCCAATTTAAGCTTCTTTTTAATGCAATAAAAGAAAAGATGTTTACCAGTTTTAAAAGCACAAATATATTACCTTTAACATTGTTTACAATATAGTTTTTAATAATACTTTATATTATGTTTTAATGTCTCATACAAGATATTTAGAGACACAATCATAGCGAAGTAAGTTTTTTACTGACTTGTAAAAAACAGAGCATGTACCAGCAATCTGAGGTTAGTAGAAATATTTTATCATCTTTCCTAATTTATGCATTGTGTAGTATTGACTACTCATGATAAATCATATTTAGCAGTTGTTACATTTTCTTCATATTTCCAATTTGTTTGTTTTTGGAAATGATTGGTGGGCCTCACTGAGTGAGGTGAAGGGCCACATGTGGTAATCAGACATCCAACATGAAGAAATGGTTCTGATACTAAATCCAAAAACTGATTTAATCCATTACCTGTAGGAGTCTCTGTAGCTCATCGTATCGTGGCCCGAGTCCTCCTGGTCCTCCTCGTTCACCTTGAAGCAGACTCGTTTGATGCCCCCTTGCTCCACTTTGTCCTGATCGCAGCCGTCCTCACAGGGGGCCAGAGATGGGGGCTGACCCGTCTCATACACCGGAGGCTCCCCACCGTCACCCTGGAGTTGTGTGGGTTCAGTTATCGACGACAAAAGGCTGAAAGATCCAAAAAGATCATAAAAGAACAGAAACAGTCTGTTACTTAGGTTTTATAAGAAGTCACTTTAACCCAGGAAAAGCCCTTTTTGAGCCTTAATTTTCTAATAAACACAAATTCTTGCTTTACTTTAATTCATTTTTGTGTTCTTCCAATGAAGCTCAGACAAGTCTTTGACGAATGAAAAAAGCAATTTCACAACAAATGTTCCAATATTAATCAAACTTTGAGTGTTTATTTTGCAGGCAAAAGTGTAATGAAATGCTGACTTCAAGAACTTTGCAAAGGTTTCACTGCATTTATATTTATTTCTATGTAATATTCCAATTTAATATACTGTTTTACACAAAAATAGGGCAGAATTTTTATCATTTTAAGGCATATAAGTGACTACTTAAAAAAGAAAATAAAAGTAGCAGGTTTATGTAAATGAAGCCATAAAGAGAGGAAGCACTCTCTTGAAAATGAAATGCCTAATCGAATGGGGCTCTCCTCTGATTTATATTTAGAAGAAAAATATGATAAAGACAAATTTATGGTTTGGGCATCCATCTATTATTACTATCAAAAATTCTGATTTTAGTCTCTTTGTTTCTACCCACCTCTATCTTTCTGCATCTCTATAAAAATAAAGAATTAAATTTAAAAAAAAAAAAATAAAACAAATATAAATGAAGAGTTTGGCTTTGACCTTCTCTTTTGTAGAGGGTCTTGAAACAACATTTGTCAAGATTTGGCACTAACAAATAAAAATTGACTGATTATTTGAGCCCTTGTTTGACTAAGTTAAGTTTCTTCCACTGAATTTATTGCCTGAAAGATATCATACACAGTGGAATAAAATCCAAAAAAATTAACAAAACAATTTTAATTATCTTTTTGTTGTATTACACTGTCTCATAATCAAGCTCTCTCATCTGTTCCTCCACGCCGTCACACCCCTCACTCGTTTTCCCGATGTTATCCTGGCCTCACTCCCTGTTCCTGAACTGGGCCTGGCCCGTAAATATTTTGGGCCTGAAGAACGTTCCTTTTGTAAACCTTCAGCTTTAAACAAGGCAAAGGGCAGACAGACAAAGAGAGGCTGACGAGTCCCCTCGAGGGAGCAGCTCGCAGCTTTTTATACACACATTTCTAAATGTCACCGTGAAGGCTACGAAAATAGTTCACCAACGTATAAACACCAGGGGGACACAGATATTTGGAAACACAGTCTGCTGTTGAAGCCGAGGATATTTTCTGAATGGATATGAGAAAGAGATTTTGTTATTTATCTGATGGGTGATTCTTAGGGAGGGAGGTCAGACTTTATAAGATGAAAAGGTAAACTACATTTCTTTAAGGGCTGTCCAGGAATACTCATTTTACACAAGAGTTAATCACTAAGTTTTGTTAGTTAACAACAATTAATCACAGTTATAATTGCACATTTAAAGTTCAACTGTTCTGTGTTTCAAATGAAAGTTTAATGTCCATATTAACAATGTGGAGTCATTTTACTAGTTAATTAATTTTGAATTTAAATGAATGTTAAGTGATGTATTTTATGATTGTGACCATTTGTTGTGTTATTTAGATTTTTGCTGGACTGACCTGAACGTAAGAGACACATAAAAAGTACTTATTTTAAGACATGGGCCACCAAACACAGATAAAATGTACAAAGAGACTCAGAAGATGTCCAAAGATCTGTTTTTTGTAAAAGCATTTACACTTTCCAGGAGTTCCAGCTCAACTTCTTCCTCTGTGTAGGTGATCTAGTCAAGGTAAACTATAAAGATAAGAAATACAATATATATTTTGGGGTTTTACTTCATGATCAGTAATGACTCAATGGTTCCATTTCAAGCAAAATACACCTTATAATGTTTTTACCCATAAATGTGTCCACGGCCTGACTTCAAACTGCCTCATAGGGCCCTATTTTATGGGCAGGTGTCGTCCCTAATTTACTCCTAACATACGTGTCAATTATACAACGTGTGCTCACGCTGTTTAAATAACAAATCAACATGCGTTCCTGTTAACACCCAGGAGTGTGTTTGTCTGAAAACGAGGAGTGCTCAGGCACAAAGACGTTGTGTTCCTCGCTCAAGAACACAGTAAACTGACCCCGATTAAACCCCCTTATACCTGATCTATAGTCTACAGTCTGTGGCACAAAGTGTTTCTGCTATTTTGAGGACGTATATTAGAGATTGGGACACATCTGCGAGATCAAAACACACTTTACTGAACTTGTTTGACTTACACCTGATGCAAATTAGCATACCTCTACAATTAAATAAAGGAGCAGTTGTTGGACGATTCAGTTGAAAGGTCATAATGAGATGGAGAGCTGGAGGCAGGTCTGGACTTATTAAATAGTCCTGTGTAAATTAATTATTATTATTATTAAATAGCAATGACATTATTAAACATTACTTTCTTGTTTCATGGAAAAGAGGAATATGTTTAAAACTAAACGCATTCAGAGTTTGAATATCCATACATTAAGGAAAAGATGACTTTGAAAATGAAATTCAAGTTGCAATTTCACCTTTGTCTTTATTTTATTATTATTATTATTATTATGATTATTATTATGATTATTATTATTGTTATCATATAATAATTTATTTAATACTGACAACCTATGAATCAAATCTTTATTTAAAAAGAACTTTTATCATTGGGGAAGGCAGGGCATCACATGTGACTACCATAAAGAAAAAGCTGCACTATTGAATAAGAATAGTCACTGAAGAGCTTTAAAAGGTGCGCTGTTTAGAAATGAAAATATAAAAAAAGCACATTAACCTCTGATGATACCCCTCCATTAAATGCGAGCCAGCCATTATTTGCCTCTATAGACCACGTCCCAGGTCATAAGCAGGCTAGCAGCCTCTATTTGAGGAAATGTGACACTTTATAAAAATGTTCCTGATGAAGTGATTGTGTGACTTTTCTGAGTTTTCTCTTTCTTTTTTAATAAATTAATTAATAAATTTTATCGTGGAGCCTTATTGCCCAGCCCTACTGGAAGCCCAAATTTCTTTAAAACAAAGATGAATTGTTTTTTAATAATATATCAAACTGTGACACTTACACGTCTATCTGGGCGACGTACTGCCTCATCTCCCTCACAGCCACATCCAGGCGGCTGTATAAGTGAATGTAGTTATCCTGCGTCTCTGTGTCTTCCTGTTTGAGCAGGAAGCTCAGCCCGCCTTCTTCATGGATGCTCTGCCGGCTGTCGTCCAGGCCCTCGCCCCCATCCATGGTCAGCACTCCATCACCGTCGGCCTCGTCCTCTTCCAGGCCGGAGCACTTCCAGGACGGCGCTCCCATGCTGGTCACACAGTGCTGCGTGTGGGACATGGGGTTCAGCTGGGCTGCAGGGGAAGAGACGGGAGGAGAGGAGAGCAATAAACATGTTTGCATTTGTGAATGGAGCAGACGCTACTCCCTAATATTTACTCCAGATGTGTAAAACTGCATGAGGTAATGCTGCTGTGTGCTCCTTATTTAGACTCGATGAAAAACAACTCCTCAAACAGCACTTCTGCAATTGATATGCACAGTGGGAGCTGGATACAAAACAGTTATCTTGGGCTGATTGCCAAGCTAAGCTGCAATAACCTGAGACGTCCCAAAACAGCAGACACATTTAGTTCTCACAGTCATGTGCGGTGCACCATTGGGGTAAGGTGCGCAATCATCCAGGTCCTCATGCATTAGGAGGCCTCAGGGCACATATCTATGCATCAAATGTGGGATAGACCTTTATATAAAAACTTTTTCTAGAAAAAGGATGAGTATTTGAACTGAAAATAAGAGATCTAGAGAGCAAAGAAATGCATCAAATTAGTTTCTTCATCCAGAAAATCCTCTAAAGACCCTCAAAAGCTGCATTATGTCCTCATATCAATCAAAAATAATATTGTGAATTACTATGTGATGAAATGGCTTAATCATGTTCTAAAGTTTGTTGTTGGAGCTCATATTCCATCTGAAGTGAGCATATGTTATTTTTAAGTCTTACCAGAGCTGTTGAAACTTCTTATTTTAAAAGATTACATACAGAAGAATATAAGAATGACTTGGCTCTCTTGAAATACATGACCTATAGTTTATCAAAGTTAAAGGTTTAGGGAGGCCAAATAGATTTCTGAGGATTCTGATCAGCCCTGGCTACCACTTGACCAGGGTGAGAATAATGCTCAGTGAAGCAGCGGAGGAAAACTGAGTTCCATCCCACAAATAAAGACTCAAAATGTGAGGAAACTAAATATCACTGCTTAACTGAGGTGGTGTGTGTTTGTGTTGTATACTAGAACCTAGAACGGAGCAGACAGAATAGAAAATGAGTATTATTTGTGTAATTTATAACCCTAATCTGTTCATCTCTGTTCATCAGTCTGCTGCAATATAAGTCATAATTTATTTTAATTTTTGGAATTTGCTGTGGGACAGTCAATTATTACCACTGGCTAAAGTTGGTCCCTGGACCATCACTTGGACACTCCTGAATTGTACTTTGCTTCAAAGCCTGTAAGAGAATTGAGGTGTGAGGGCTTTCAGTCATACTGTAACATAAACAAAGCTGGGTATATGTTATGGGATAATCAGGCTGATTTTCTGCCAGATTTCCTCCTCCAAACAATGTCAGCAAAGGTCTGTTTTTCTGGTGGTTTCAGTGACTGACTTATCAGACTTTCCTGCTGCATTACATGTGTTGAAAATGATTTCGTTGCCTCTAACAGAAATATCAAATACTGAACATGTTCAAAATCCCATCTGAAATCCTGCTGTCTAGAAGAATACTGAGGAAAGCGAGCTTGAATAAAATATTAGCCAATCACTACGCAAGCTGTCTGAAACAGGAAGAAAAACAAAAACAGCCATGGCAATGAAGGCAAATGTAAAGCAGAGTTAGGCTGATGCGTGTGTTGATATGTGGTGACACAGGTAGCCGGTCCTGTAAAACATACTAAAATCAAAGTGATAAGTAACCTTCCTAATTAGCTGATTTGCAGTGTCTATTCAGCAGATCCAAGTTGCAAAGCCAATATCCTTGATCAGTGTCCTTTGAGAAGAAATTGAAAGTAGCAACTTCTTGAAAGCAAGAAGTAATTGAAGGATTCTGACAGGCTGGTTCTGAATGTGTGATAAACTGTGACAAACCACTTTTTTAATAGTTCTCCCTTTACTGAAAACATCTGTGAGATGTGGTCCTAATGGACATTAAATATATGAATGGATATAGACACAGTCTGATTTGTCAGCTTTACTGGTAAGGGGGGGATTGGACTGATATTGCGGCAACAATAGACACACAGGGAGCTAACAGTCACATTCAGCTTGTTTACTGCACAGTGATATTTGATGGAGCATGATAAGCTGCACAAGTGGAGATTGTGGTTGTTGGTGAATATGTTGGTTAGTGTGAGCTGAGTATTGTTATCAGCTTATTGCACATCAGATATTCTAAGAACAAAACTGTCAAATCAACAAATCTTTCTGTGTGTTGACTCAAGAGCGAGTTAAAAAGTGCTGCTTGCTCTTTCTGGGGTGTTTGGTTATGTCATTCTGTGTTTGTTTTTTTGGATGAAAAGAAATACTTCCTGTGGCTGCTTTAAGCAAAACCTGACTCTGCTCTTAGTCTGTGATCTAAAAATTACCTAAAGCGGTCCTGCTAACGATGTACTCGGACTGTGCATTAACAATAAAGACTACAAGTATAAAATTTATTAGGGGAGCAGGAGCCTTTCTGAATTTTGAGTCGACTCTTAGCTTTTCTTTGAAAACCCCAGCATGTTGTGCCCAAAAGGTAATTTGGCATCACTTTAGGTAGAAAGCCTGGTGATTTTGTTTACTTTCTGATTTATCTGCCCCTGAACACAAGAGACTTTCATAAATAAAACTCTCAATTTAATTGTCTTGGAGGAAAATTTGATTTGCAGCAAAGTAAAAACAGAGAGCACATCAAAAATAAAAGTACACAGAGTTAGGAACTATAAAAACACACAAAAAAAAAACACAGAATGGATGGGCAGAGTGTGTTTGATGGTTCAGAAAATCTTGATTTTGGCGACCACTGTGGACAAAGCAAAATGTCACTGAGCTTGTTTTGTCCTTTACATGTATAGCTTTTGTTTCCTAAAATCTCATCTTTATTATTTTCGAATGACCAACACCCAAGTCACAATTTGTCCTTAGGGTGGAAAGTGTAAAAAAAAAAAAAAAAAAAAAAAGCAGTTCCACGAGCTTGCTAATCACCATATCGCCAACCTCGCAGAAGAGGTAACACGCTTAGGCGAAACATGATAAAGTGAAAAGTAAAATGTATATATCTACTATCATAATGATTATAAACGTATTATGATCCTTTTATACGCCTGTATGCAAAGCCTTCATACTGAAACTAGAAACCGGAAACAAGAAATCAAGACAGAATACCTTGTCTCTGTTAAGTGAAGATTACGCCGTCATATCAGCAGAAGAACTCACAGTTTCTGAGTGAGAAAGACGACCACTGTTTGTGTAACTCTGAACTGCAATATCATTGGTTGATGCTTGTTTCTGGACAAACACACACTTGTGTAGCACTGCATATAAATTTGAAGAGATGCTATGGATCTTCAGTTGCCTTTTTAGTAAACTGCTCCACTCCCTGCAAGTGAAAGACTAAAATGCTCCTTCTCCTACCGTTCTTTCCATCTGGGCTGTCAGTCAGGGGCAGTGTGGGAAATTTCCCCGACATAAAGAAAATGATCCATCTTCTATTACATGATCTTGCTTCCTGGTAGGTCAGTTGGGATCAGAGGCCTTAACTGTAGTCTCATTCACGCTGCCGTTTCAAGCCCTATTTACAGTGCATTTCTGTGTAAAGGGACTGTAAATAGGGCTTCACTGCATAAAAACTCTAGATGTTTCTCAGTCCTCTGTAATTATATGAAAACTCATTTTTAACTGGATTATCTTAGGAAATAAAAAATTGTCTTCCTTCTTCTTCTTTTTGTATTCAAATCTGATGGATGGTATGTGCCTGCATTTTCTGTATAAGGACAAAGAGGACACTGAAAAAAGTCTCCTGTTGTAAAGTTGCTTCATTACGTCAGACATTAAAAAGATAAAACAGTTTAACAGCATTGATTTAAGGGGCGACTTTATCTACAGAATATGTCACAAACTGCTCTTAAACAACTGACAGCAATGAGCACATAAACGTCAAACTTAATGTCTCTGGGGAACAGTTTGTTACGCAGCCAAAAAAAAAGAAAAACAAAAAAGCATAAAATACAAAGAGATACAGAAACAAGAGCCCAGACAGAACAGAAGATGGATGAAGGGATACTTGGTTATTACCCAGAGGGATGTGGGGATTTGAGGAGGAAACAGTAATTGGTACTTTAAGAAAAGAAAAGCTTAATTAATAGTGGAGTTTAATAAATTAGTTTTATATGTTTTTTCATGCAGACTTAAACTTTCTGGAATTTAATTCAAGTGGAAATGCCTGGTTGATCTGACACCTTCTGAATACAGCTTTAGTTTTGCTTCATAAATCAAAATATTGCCATAATGCCTTATGCTACTTGATGCACTAAGATGTACAGTTGTGCATTTTTGTCTAAGTGCAACGACTGGTCAGACTGACCACAGCTACGACCCCAGCCAACACATGCCTCTTCTGTCCCTCAGGCCATCAGGAGGAGTAACAGGAAGACTGAAGACGGGAAGGAGCAGTAGCTAGTAAGAAGCCATATTTTTATTTTTTATTTATATTTCTTTTCTATTTATTTATATATTTTTTTAAATATTTTTTTTCCCTAATTGCTTCTGGAATCCTCATTTCCCTGAGGGAGTTTCCAAAAGGGATTAATATAGTTAAATCTAATCTAATCTAATTTGAAAGGCTCTGGTCTGCTTGACAAAGTGCAAACAATAAAAGAAAAGAAAATCACATTTAAAAAAAAGCAACAAACTTGCAACTTCCCCCCAAAAACAGAGGTCACCGAACCATATATGTGAAAGCAACCCGGCTCTACACTTTCACTTTCTCAGTGTGAACAAGACCCAGTGATTGCTTCTGTTAAGTGGCTGTATAGAATCACACTGAGAGGCTTTACAGCTGAACATCTTGTTGGTACAACTGCAGGGCAGATGTGTGACCTCCAGCTGGTGCAGAGGGAGAGATGAAAACGAAGCATCCTCGAACAATGTGGGCTAAATACTTGCTGTCTAGACGGCTGTGATATGTTTTCATCTTTGCTGAGAGTTGAGGGAGTTCAGCAGCCAAGCTGAGACTTTAATAATCCGGCTGTATCACAATAAAATCCAGCCTTAAAATAGAAAACAGTTTTCTCTGTTTACTATCTGCAGAGTTTGACTGTCTGTCCTCTTACTTCCAGGCACCATAAACTCTCGTTCACTCTCCTCTTTGACCTTTTTCTCTGAGATAACGTCACACATTCCTGCGCTGCGGTGGAGCCACCATCTTTGTTGACATCATTCATCCGCTTCTCATGTCAATAACATGAGTATGGCCTGCAGCTAATGGAGTCTTAATGGCGAAGCACTCATCTAATTTACTATGGGAATCCTTGTTGAGACCTTGTTGAGACCTTGTGGCTGCTGTGGGAGGCTGGGGATGACATTCCCCGCTCTGTGCTGCGGGATTTACACAGTCATGGAGGGTAATTAGTCAAAATGATCACTGAGCTTGTGTTAAGTGGGTTAAGCTTTGTTGTGAAGAAGAGGGAAGGATCTCGGTGAAGCTGAGTTTAAAAAGAGGATATGTGAGACGAATTGTTGTAAAGTTCTGTAGTAAAGTGTATTCTGCTCTACCTTGGTCAGGATCCAGGCCGAACAGAGAGTTTTTACGTCCGAATCGTATGCTGAACGTCCTGCCCGCAGAGGTGATGCTCTTCGGGTAGGAGACCTGCATGAAGTTGACATGGCAGTTGGTGGGGACAAAGTCCATACATCCCAGCGGGTGAGGGTGACCGCCGGCCTGCCTGAAGGACGGCCACGCCTTGTTCCTCAGCTCCTCTGCAAACTGGGTGAAAAACAAAGAACATATTGAGGAGTGTGAGACAAAGACAAAGGCCCTCCGCACATGCACCGCAGCCCAGGATATGTCCAGACGAAAGCCTTGTGCACCACATGTGTGAATGAAAATGTCCAAATCAGTTTAATATGACTTTAAAGGCTTCTTGTAGAATTTTAAAGCAGATTTCCTGACCAGATTTGAGGATTTTCTTTGGTTTGGAAAGTCCCACTGCTCTCTTTAGATTGACTCTTGTAATGAAACTCTGCTCTGGTGTCTAACAGTCAGTGTGTTTACAGGCACTGTTCAGATCAACCACAGTTGCGGCTTGTTAAGTCAGTTTAACTTGAGTATTATTTTCCCCCCAGCACAAGGCTCAATCTGTGTTTTTACAGGAGTGCGCCTGCTTTCTCTACAGTAGAGATGTGCCCATGTCAGATCGAAACTGCCAGATCTCTTTATCTGTTGACCTTTCTGCTGATTCAGTGCCCAGTGATTGGTGATAAACTGATGATGTCCTTCTTCAGACGCCAATGCAACTTCAACTTTGCTGTCATTTATGCTAAAACTCTGAAACTGAAACTGCTAGACTAACAATTGGAGGGAAATTAGCCACAAGCTAAGAGGCTGTAGCGCCTCATGAGGGACTTACCTCCCTCATTTCCTTACAATCAAACCATTAAAATGAAATGTTAATGCTTTATGTAGCAAATGAACCTCATGAGGTACTAGTTGGATGGAAATGAAGTTTGCAGTGTGGTAATCTCCAGGTAAAAGCCAGGTGCTCTTGAAGAGAGAAGTGTGAACTCAAAAAGAAATGTCTACAGGCACACTCCCTTAAGCCAAAGGTTAATGAAAAAAGCCTTTATCAGGTCAAGACATATCACACTACACAGGGTCTTCACCACCACACCCTGATGAGGACCCTGAGGCATTCTTCCTGATTTTTAATGTTTTTCTTTGGGTCAACTCCTAGAACTGAAGAAGCCTTTTGGAAAGGAGGCGAACAGTCTTCAAGAACCTGGACCAGTCAAGCTGACTTTGAAACTTGATAACCGAAAATACTAAGTGCTAACTCACCTCCATGTTTTAGGACTCAATTCTGCCCCTCTCTACATGAGCGTGAAGATTTTTTTCCAAAAGCAAGACTCTGAAGATTCTTACATTTCATGAAGTCTCACAGACATGCAGGTACAGCTGAATATTTGAACAAGACCAGCATCCTATAACAAGTGTTTCAAATGAATCTCTGTTATTATAAATAATATTTTTATTGCAGTTTGGCAATTCAAAGACAGCCTGAACAACACTTTTTTGCAACAAAATTTTTAAAACAGAGGCTGTTATTCTATGTAACTCAATGTTAAAATAGAGCTCTTTGGAGCTTATTGTACTTCCTTGTATACTGCTCACCTGTGGACTAACTACAGTAAAGCTAGAATGAAAAAGTTGCAGGTGGCATACAATTATGCTCTCTGAGTATTTCTCAAATTGCCAAGATGGTCAAGTTGCAAGTGAGTTGTTTGTCACTTATAATGTCCCCACTTTTCAGAAATGTAATGTTTCGATTTATGTGCCGAGTAACCGCTTCAAAAAATTAAATTTTGATGTCATTGATTCAGCCTTCATTAAGTGATACTAGATATTTTTCTTGTAACTGGAAACATTGGAGTAAATGTCTCTTTGTGTTTTAAATTATTTGGTTTTATTATCAACAATTATACTTTTATATTTTGATGATATGGATCTATGAGTCTGGCATAAAGTGTCTATCTATCTATCTATCGATCTATCGATCTATCTATCTATCTATCTAGTTACCAGCACAGGCATGACCTGGACGTGTTTATGTGATCAGTGATATCTTTGTATATCAGGAGAGTGCAGTCAGGTCTCCATACCTGTTGGTAGCTGCTGATTCGCTGTCGTATCCTCTTCAGCTTTGTGTCACAGATTTCTCTGAACTCAAACTGAGGCATGGTGACCACTGGGTCACTCTGAGAGATGAGCTGACTGCAGTTATCAACAAAGAGTCTGTCATCGCTGGAAAACGCCTCCAGGATCTGAAGAGAAGAGAGACATTTGATAATCTGGATTTGGTTTCTTAATGATAAGCATAAGAATCTAAGTGAAGATCTGTGTTAGTAGTTTCCTCTGGCAAAATCAAAACACAAACTAGGCCAAAAACCATTCAGCTGCTTACAGATTCTGTCACAATATTACAAATGGAAGGAATATCAGAGAACAGCAGTCTGGTGATCTACCAAGTTAGGATTTTTAATGAGATATGAGACACTCTGAAGGGTGTGGACATGTCAGCTTCGCTTACAGCTGTTGTATTAATTATATGAAACATTATGCAACATTCTGATAACACATAAATGACAGCAAACCCTAATGGACTAATCTCTCCTCAGTATCAGATTTAACTACCTTAGCAGTGAGGCTGAAGCAGCCTTTAGGCTCCACCATCTTCTCCAGGACGTGACTCTTGATGCCCGCGGTGCTGACATATTCGTAGACCACGCCGTGCTCCAGATGGACGTTATCCACCGTCATACTGACCAGAGGGAGACCATCTGAGAGGGAGAGTCTGGCCAGCCGGTGGTCTGTGGGGGCATGAATGACGCTGGTCATTGGTCAGTACAAATTCAACATTCAGAAAGAGTTTTTCAATCCAGAACATTTTAGAGTGAGAAGAAAGTATCAAAGAATAAAGCGAACAATACGAAAAATGAACTCTGGTTTTAAGCCAAAACTACTGCATCTACTAAAATTCTGCAGAGGAGCTTTGCTGTAATCTCTGCTCTAGGTTTGCATAGCCTGGTGAAGACATCCCTAAAACTTAGACAACACATCACTGATCACAAGCCCTTTGATTGGTCCACTGTACAGCACCAGGCGACTGCCACTCTCAGCACACCTTAGACTTAATTTGTGTACTTTAAAGTGAGAAAAGACTGCAGAAGACGACCCAGGACATTGAGTTTACTTGCTGACTATTCAGAAGTGTATCTCCTCATTGATGTCCTAGAGACCAAATGAGTGCAATAAAATCTCCATCCTCTGCTTCAGCTGATCCAACAGTCGGACATTTAAACTCCTCTTATGTTTAATTTCTCTTCTGTTTGGATAATTGCACTGTAATCAACTGCTGCTTGTTATTTTCTGGCTCTTTATTCTAACATTGTTAGTCCTGTTTCTGTCGCCATGGTTTGTTGCACAAAGAAAACAAGAGAACGAAACAACTCAAAAGTATAAATGCTTAATATGATGTAGGTACAGTGTGGTTTTGAGCGAGGCTTTTTCCAGCCGATCACTGGATCAATACCTTTAATCGATGGGACCAAAAATTAGGGTAAGTCCTCCACAAGACTGCAGCAAGAGGTTGATAGAGGCAGCATTTATGGGCAACTTTTTATTACAAACCAAAGGTGCTGCATGGAGTATCAAGCCCAGGCGATCATAGGTGACCACTGGCATTATTTCAATTATTTCAATTATGCCTCAGCCTGTTTTCTTGAGAATATCGGCTGGTAATGATTAACTTTGAGTCACTTGGAGTACCACATCCTTGCGTATTAAAGGATAATATTGGTAAAATAATACATTTCATCTGAAAATGTTCAAAACAATAAAATATCTAAGGTTTATTTGAATTTATAGTAGCATTCTCAAGCTCAATACCAAAGACTAGAGCTATATTAAAGAGTTAAAGCAATTAAAGGTACTCTTTCAAGGCAGCAAATAATAATAATGATGTTTTTGTTTTACCAAGAATTCCCATAAAAATGAAAGAAGAAACCTTTCCAAAACAGTAGTCAAAAAATTCTTTATTACTGGTTACTTAAATGTATTTGACTTATTTCCCCCCCAAAAGAACTTAAAACTCTTCATAAAAGACCTTCACTTAAGCTAATATATCAAAATATATCCAATATTTTTTTACAAGTAATTAACAAAAAGCAATTATTAATAACTTTTTTGAAATATTTAAAATTGTTGCAGTGCCCTCTGCCTGTTTGCATGGTGTCATCATGGCAGATCAGGCTAAAAACTCACAGCAGATTTCGTTAATATATATTTATTGTTGCAATTTTGGAAATGGGATAATAACTGGTGGGCAGCATTGAGTGAAGAGGTGGGCCGCATGTGGCCCCCAGGCCACCTGTTGCCCACCCATGAATAAGAGCATCCAGGGTTCAGCATGATATTGAGGTGCACTGATTAATAACCAGTGAATATTTTAACCCCTTGCCTTAAATTAACTCCAGAGAGCAATCATCAGCTTTGGATGGACTTGATTGAAGCCAGAAGAGTATGATTATATAAGCTCTTTTTGTTTGCATAAAATGATGATGAAGGTTTGACTTCTACGGACTTGTGCCCCCAACCTTATTCTCCAGGCTGAATAATTACTAAAAAACCTGGTGTGCCTTGCCTTTCCAGTATGTTTTACACACCAATAGGATCAGTGTTTCCAGCTTTACATCCACTCTTGATCGACCAAAACAAGTAAAACCTCAACAACAATTCAGCAGTTGTTACTCTGAATTTTTTTTTATTGAAATATTAAATCCACTCTTTTGGCCATAGCAGTTAAATCCAATAAAACTGTTATTTGAATGTTGTAACACTGAGTTTCACCTGTGCCATTGGTGCCGTTCTCCTCATCGTGGTCCGACCCATTCTCCACAGGATAGGGCGCAAAAGGACTCTCCTCCTTTTCACCTTCACCTCGCTCTTTATGCAGCTCCTCCACGTCCTCAAACGCTCGATACACCCACTGACACTGAGGAGAGATGAGGAGAGCATGTTACCGTACAAAAAAAAAACACTAACAGAATAAAAAATGAAGCTTTGAGCAGAGCAGGGAGACAGAAGAAAGAGAATTGTGATAAGAGGAGAAGGTGAAACAAGGAGAAGGTGCTTGAAAAGGGAATTGTTAAATTTAGCTTCACTCATTTATGCTTCTGTAAAAAACAAAGAAGCAGAAATAAACTCTCTTTGTACACTGAATTTAGAGTTACTACCTCTTCTCAAAACACCTGACAAAGCGATCAGGCCTGGCTGATCTGAATTTACCTCCACAGTGCAATGAGCTACAACAACATCCTGGTTAAATATCCTGCTGTGATATGAACCATCAAATATTCACTGGAAAAGGTCCAAAATAAGGCTGCTTGGGGGAGCTTCTGCACGAAGAGTGGGCCAGGCAATAAAAATAAACAAAAAGACAATGGGCTTCGTACAGTTGGCTCTACGGTGGAGTACAGCTCAAAGCCAGACATGTCTGAACAGCCAGACATGGGACGTGCAGTTTTCAACGCACACCATGTGGATTTAAATTAGAAATCGCTGTTTATGACTTTATTACCATCACTAAGGAGATTATGATTTGCAGACTGTCCATTTGTTTGTCTGTCTTTATTTCTGACTGTAAGCAAGACAACTTCAAAAGTTCTTACAAGATTTTGATTACATTTTTAGGGAATGTTGGCCATGGCACAAGTAGAGACGGGCATGATAAGATTTTGTTGATACTAGTGCCTTTATGGACTCTGCTTATCAATCTGATACCTTAAAAAATACCTCACTAATTCCTCTGGATTTGGCCAACATAGCTTTTCAGTGGCAACAATCTCAAACACGTCTGTCCTGGTATTAACTGCTGCATCGATGAGTGCCTCTGCAAGTTGCTGGTCATTTCACCCACTCCACCTTTTTGTTGAAAATTAAGCCACAATTTTGAACTCCTCTGAGCTTAGGTTGGTATAACATTACTTATTTTTTATTGTTTCTGCTGAATGCCTCAGATGAAAGCCTGATGTCCTTGATTTAAAAGGAGAGCAGAGCAAAGTGGAAGTAATTGATAAGCAAAAAGCTGAATGATATTGATTCTGTGAGGTAATTGTTTTGATCTCAAGTGGAATTGTTTTGGATTTCCATCCATAGGTGCAAGCTCACTCTCTCTGCAGCTTCGGGTTGAAAATTATGTCCATGTTAGAGTTTTTCTTTCAGACCTGCTGTGCTTTTTGGTGCTATCAAATGTAAAAACAGTTCATGTTATACAGCTTAGAGCATGTGGTATTAAAAAGTAAAAAATGTTGACAACCTTATATTGTATTATATTTTTGTATTATAGAATTGTATGTCTTTCAAAGTTCCTTTAAATGATCTTTATAATTTAACGTGTTAGTCCTTCCCTATGCTTCCCTAAGCTGCCTGTGGTGTTGTATGTTTTATTGTGTCTGAATCATTGCTGTCCTTGTAAAGGGTGGAACGGCAGGTAGTGTCTGTGCCTCACAGAGAGAAGGTTGCTGGTTTAATCCCTGTGTCAGTCAGGGCTTTTCTATATGGAGTTTGCATGTTCTCTCTGTGCATGAATAGGTACTCTCCGGGCACTCCGGCTTCCTCCCAGGACCAAAAACATGTTCATTAATTTAACTGGTGACACCAAATTGCTCTTTAGTATGAGTATGACCATGAATGGTTGTCTGTCTCTCTATGTGGTGCTGTGATTGGCTGGTGACTACTTAAGGGAGTACCCTGCCTTTAGAGTATGTCGGCTGCAGCCACCGTGACCCTAAATGGGATAAGCAGTACAGATAATGGATGGATGTCCTTGTAAAGCACTTAGTAGCTTGATTATGAAAAGTGCTATGTAAATAAAGATTACTGTTATTATAATCATTATATTGTAGAAGTATGTAGAAATGGATTAAACACACCACTAAAAGGTAGCCTGTGGCATAGCGGTAAAGTGACACAAATATATTGTACTGAGGACATTGTTGATGTTAGCAGAAAACCTGTAACTACTTATTTAATGATATTTTTATACACATCAGAGCTCTAGGTCTTCCTAAAATTGAAAAGAGTACCAAAATCAACAGCTGCTTATGTCAAAACAGTGTTAGTTTATTGAAAAGATGCCGTTTTCTTCCATTTCCTGAAAAGGAGTGATTTTGGAGACAGACAGAAACAGTGTAGTCCTCAAGCAGGCAGCTCAGTATTAAGTCTAACCTGTGACGTTTCTGTAATTCACTGTTCTCTCACTCAGTGCTTTTTCATCTGCTTTTCAAAATAATGAGGGCAACAGCCTAAACACACAATCTAATGAATCCAAATCTGTAATCTAATTTGTTTAATCTAAAGCAGGAACTCTTCAAACGTCCTCGTGTTTACGTGTAGCTCCAGGCTACACTTTCTCTTCAGGATTGTATCTGCAGCTGTGAAATGTCAAACTCTCACTGCATGTGGCCTCAAGCGACAAAGTGACAGCCAGTTATTTATGTCACTATTTAGATCACTGGGCCACCCACTGCTGGAGCCAAGAGAGCTGGAAAGGAAACCTGTCCTATCAGACTTCTTCAGCATTGAGGATGTTAAAAAACATGAGCATGCTGCGAGTTTTGGTGAATCCTTCCGCTTTTATAAAACTTGTTTTTCTGTTTTCATATAATCTGTTGCTAATTCTAGCTAATCGAAGTCATGCTGCTTCAGTGCCGACTCAGAGCAGGAATGTCTGGGTCATTGATACTCTGTTAGCCCATCAAATGAGAATTTACTGAGCTGTCTCGTTCTGTTAAATGATCCAGTAAATTAACTTTAAAACAACTGATGCTAATCGGGCTAACTTGTTGAGCAGCTTCAGAATGTAGTGCTTTAGGGGCTTTTTTTTAATAACCACAGCAACACATACAAGGACTTTACAACTCTGTGGACAAAATGTACAGTGAAATGCTTAATAAGGACATTAAAAGAAATTTATGTACATGCTAAAATCAATGTTGTTGATAAAAGTGAAGTGAAACTCAGGAGAGAATGAAATCAGCATGAGTGAGTTTAATGTAAATCCAATTACATTTCTGCATAACAAAGATGCTTTTTCTTTTGGCAGTCAAATTATTTATTTAATGAGCTACAATTAACTGCTAAAAATTGATAGTTATTAATTATTTATCACAAATAAAAATGCATGCTTAAAATTTGGTTACTGTTCATTTCAAAGCACAAAATGTTAAGTCTGGTCTGACAACGTGATGCCATTTTCACCCATGTCTTAATTCAGAGATTAAAAAAAAAAGATGTACAGCATGATGGTAGTGTTTAAATTTATTCTCAACCTTTTTTCAGTTGGGGTACCCTTAAATATGTTCAAGATATTATTTTTGTACTTTATTGCATGACCTCTGGGAATGTCCCAAGATAAATAGCTTTTGAAACCAAGTTCATAATTACATTAAAGAGATGACAGATCCAGTTTTTTAATTTTTCCCTCTTTTATGTGCCTTCAGTCGTGAAAATTGTGAATTCGCAGAACTGATTCAGACAGCCATAATGACAGGTAGACTGATTATAAAGAGAGATGTGAAGAATACAGACAGTGGCCTCGTATGAGCAGCTATCCTACAGGCTAAACTAAAGGATGGGGAGAGTACCTTATCATGATATAAATAAAATAACCCTTCCTCACAGTGAGAGCACAGAAGTGTTATAATCTTAGACTGAAGCTGTTTTTTTGTACCAGACTGTAAAGATGTGTATTAAAGTTGTAAAAACATCTTTGCCCTGCACAAAATCATTAAAGTGTTATTTTTCTGCAGGAAGTCCCAAGTGGACACTCGGGGTACTACAGCTATTGGCACTTCTGCATGGGCCTCCATTTACACCCCAGTGTATTTATTTTACCTTTATTTTATCTAAATGCTGCCAAACCCTGACTATAGTGCGACTTAAACATCAAAATAGCACTAATTTATACAATATAAATGATTGAGGCGTTTAATTCTGAGCCTTATTGCATCCAAACTAAAATTTCAACACTACAGTTTTGAAATTGGAAACACTAAAGCTAAGTGGACTAATTGTGCAATAACTGAACCTGCTATTTTTACCTTTTTAGCTATTTAATGTTATTTTTATCTCTTTTAGCTGATTACTATATCTTATTTTTATATCTTCTTCATTTTTTCTTTTAACTTATTTATCTTTTCATTGTATTTTCGCACTGCACTGCTGGTGAGAACTCTTTTTTATTGTGTACATATATGGATACACATTGAAAAATGACGATAAAAGAGTCTTGAATCTTGAATGTTTTTAAAGGAAAGAAGCGCAGAGCAAGAGGAAACACGTTATAAAGCTTCAGTAACCTGTTTATCTTTTTCTCATGCTTTAACTCTCTGTGAAATCAGCAGTGAAAGCTCCCCAGGACAGCTTGTGGTTTAGACCTATGTTATCTCAGGCGGTGGTTTTCAAACTATTTTTGCTCGAAGCATTGCTGAAATCAAGCCAATATCTCAAGGTACACCAAATTTACATCAATGCAAAATATCCTGTTTTACACGTGATACACTATTTCATCAGTCTATGCATGTGTATTTCCTTTTAATTCCTAAAAAAAGAATAAAAAAAATATATTTTACTAATAATATTCATTTCTCAAATTGGAAAACACATAAGCCTGACTAGTCAGTTATTAAAAATGAGTGAACTAATAATTTGAAGAGACTAAAAACTAACAATATTCTATTTTTTTTTTTTTTTTCTACAGGCAAAAGTCCAAGCTCCATTTAAGAGTCTGTGAGACTTTTAAGGACACAGAAACTGCAGGTGCATATGCAAATCAGTGCACTTGAAGTACTGATCAAAAAAAAAAAAACATTAAAAATATTGATTATTGTATGGTTTTTATTATAACCTATGCTGAAACAAATTCCCAAGGAAAACCTCCCTTGTCTAAAGTCTGCATACTAATTATATGTTAAAGAAATGATGTGAAATAGAATGAGTTTGTTAATCACAAACTACATGAGGAAAAACTTGCAATAGAGATAATAAGAAATTGTTAAAAAAAGATAAAAACTCCTTCAGTTAGCCCTAAACTTTCTCTCACTGCCCTGATTTTGTGTCAGTCTTTGTTTTCATGCATCCTCTCACCACTTGGGGAGGCTCCTGGTGTGTGTGCTGGGCGCTGAAATGCTCCAGGACCTCCTGGTAGTCGCTGCGGTTGACGTTGTTGCCGTTGACCTTCAGGATGACCTGGCCGGGCTGAAGCCCCGCCCCCGCCGCCTCCCAGCCTGCAGAGTGTCAACACAGGGTCAGAGGTCACAGGGTGGTAGGATTACAGGGGGAATTTTCTTCAACACACTGTGCTATTACAAAAGCATGTAGAGAGGGAAGTTCTGCACGTGTTTCACACTGGAGGGAAATCTTTCAAAATCAGTTTCTCCGGCGATCTTTCTTGAATGTTTTGGACTCATTTCCTGCATCTTCACGACCTCGCCCCTTTTGTTGTTCCAAGAAAAAAGAAAATTACTCGCTCCCATGGCGTAACATGATGTCCCAGGCGACTAATGGCTTTATGGCCTGGAAGTCCAATCAACACCTCCATCATCTTCCTCTTCCAAAACTAAAAATACCAGAACTGGCATCACTTCCACCCTGGGGTGCCAGCAATTACCTAACACCAGGGCTACTTGACCCATGCATGGATGACACACAGGGGAGCTGATTTATGAACAGAAAATTACAAAGAGAGACTCAAATGGAAAAAATACAGCTCCTTAAGTCAGCAGGAGAGAGGAGGGAGAGGGGTGTGGAGAAGAGGAAAGGAAAGAAGTGCAGAAGGAGAGGAAGCAGAAGTGAAACCCTAACATTCCTCCTTTGCACCATCAGCAGCTCCTCTCCTTGTTGATCTTGTCTGTTCTCTCCTGCTCCTGTCTGGGGTACACATTCAGATTTGTCCTTCAGTGACATAACTCTCCTATTTTTCTATTTTGACTCAGACGGGGCGGGACAAACATCTGGTTTGGAGGACAGAACAGAAAGAGAGAGAGGAGGTTTAAAAACGCGGGTGTATTTCATGCCCCCTGATCACAGAGTAACGTATGTGTGCACGTGTGTGTGTGTTTTAAAAGCACAGTTTGGGCTATTAGGAGTTTGAACCCTGACCGCGGGCTGCCTGGCTGACAGGTGGCCATAAAAACCGAATAGAGGCCGACTAAAAGCAGAGAGTAACAGGTGGTTAGCGGCTCAGGTTACCTCAACTTTCCTCTGAATTCAGCCAGAATTATTCATCTTTCTGACACTGTACTCTCGTTTAAAGATTTACAGGCTGTGATTATGCAATATTAAGGTCAAATTATTATAAATCTGTTCACCAGACAAACAGGTGATTTAAAGAGATTTCTTTTCAATGATGTCTCCACTGAGAGAAGCTGCCTTTTATTAAAAATAAATCAGTTTCCAATAAATGCAAACTTCTGGTTTCATCTTACAACAGAAGTCATACTAACTATGCAGTTGTTGGCAGGGGCGCCATAAAGGGGGGGAAAGTAAGGAAGACTCCACAGGAGGCTCCCAAAATATTATTGTATTGATATTTTTTACAAAACAATTGAATTTTTTACATGTTTATGTGTTTCTTCTCTTCTTCCTCTTCTCTTCTCTCTTCTGTCACTGTGTGTCCTTTGTAGTATATTTTATATGGAACGATTTGAGTCTGAAATAAAGATTGATTGATATTTACTTTTTGCCCAAAGTCTGAACTAAAGACTGATTGATATTTACGTGGGGAGGCTCCAAAAAATATCATTGTACAGATCTTTTACAAATCAATTTATTTAATTTTTTACATGTTTAGGTGTTATTTTTTCTTCTTCTTCTCTTCCCTCTTCCTGTCACTGTGTGTCCCTTGTAGTACATTTTATATGGACCAATTCGAGCCTGAAATAAAGATTGATTGATATTTACTTTTTGTCAAAAGTCTTTCAGAGATCTCTTATCTCTTCACTTACAAAAATAGCAGGCTTTTCTAGTTTCCAGGCCTGGTTGACATGGAGATGAAAACCATCCACACTAAAAACACTATAGTATGCATGCCAGGCCTCTAGGGGTGCTGTAATGCTGACACAGACTAACACCAAAACCAGAGAAGAAGACATGGAGCATGTGCATAAAACATGTGTGATGTAAACAAACATGAGCAAAAGAAGTAGAAGATTACTAAACTGCAGGAGAATGCTGACTGGGAGTCCTGAAATGTTAATTTTCAGATTATTCACTCCAGGACCTGGTTTCAAAAAAAGCATTTACAGGCTCTCAAAATGCCGGTGTGGATGAAATGCCCATATGATAAAAAAACTTTTGAAGAGACATCTAGACTCATCTCCATTTAGAAAGACCCTTAATTGCAAAAGTTATATTTCGGCATCTGTGGTATCAATTTAATCCCATGAAGTAATATTTAAAAAGAAGCCCATTTTGAACATTTATGCCTTTGTTGCACCAGATAACATGTTAAAATTTTGGGCTCTTCAATAAAAACAGGCTATAGCGATAAACAAAAGTATAATCTGCTCAAGTTTTCAATCTTTTACAGAGTTAAAAGATCAGAAATTCACCAGGGCTGATTTAACAACATAGAAATAACACTATAACTACTTAAAATGCTCCAAACACCTCATAGTTCAGTATGGCACAGTGTAATTCTCCATTTAAACATTAATTTCAGCTGAAGAGTGTTTTCTTCACTGTTTGAAGCTTATTTGTGTCTTTAAACAAAATACCTTGGCAGTTACAATAAGTTGTCTACTAGAGAATATATAACATCATATTTATTAATCAGCTACCTGGCAGATATTTGGTGTGAGAAACTGTGGAGATCAGGTCTGGGAGAGGGGCCCAATCTGATCTTTTCATGGAAGTGCCCCTGCTTGTTGGACAGAAAAGGTAAAAAATGGGTCGAGGAGAGGGGCATGGGTTGGTCTAAATGGTATAAATCGTTCTTCAGTGGTAAAATGCATAATTCGTAACAAGATTGAAATACGAGTGACCTTAATTTTGTACCACCAAAACCTAAAAATTTAAAGGTCCTAAGTACCCACATGGATGTTCTGAATCACTCTGGCTTATAAGACCTGTGGTCTCATTTACAAACACTGCGCACCCACAAAACAAGCCTGAAACTGGCACACGCCAATTTTCATGCGTATATGTGACCAATAATAAACAAACCTGACAGTGAACATGCACAGCTGTGAACAAACTGACCCACGGGTGTGTACATTTTGGATGCAGAGGGGAAACGGCAACACACAAATAGAAACGGTAGACTGAAACCAGAGAGTAAACTGGTGCCTCTGACACATTTAACTACACAACTTTTAAAACTTACTCCACACGCCACGCCGTCATCAACACAACCTAATCACGGGAATATGTAAATATGCATTGGAAAAATTCAGTGATCTGAATCATCAGCACTGCCTTTCATTCATTCACCTAGAGCACGGATGACCTGAAAGTTTGACGGAAAAATATCAACACCTAAAGGCATGAAGAAAAGGAAATGGCCATGACCTTTGACCAGCTCATCCCTGAGTGGATATCTGTGCAAAGTTTAAAGTTTAAAAAGCATTTCTGACGTACTGAAATCACAAAACTGTCTTGGGTCGATTGTCAAACAACCACAAAACTTGCAGACAAGGCATAAAACCTTCACTGAGTGCTGTGTCTGTAGCCATCACTCACCTTTCCTGACAGCGTGGACATGAGGAGGAGAGGAGCCGCACAGTCTGAAGGAGAGGCTGTCTGGGTTGTCAGGGATCTTCACAATCCTGGATGAGAGAACATTAGTCAGACTGGTTTGCCAGAAGAACCTGAAGCAGCAACCATGTCTTCACCAACTGATCCCTACTGATGGTTCCTACTTTTTAAGCATGTTTGGATTTTGGATGCTTCACCATCTCCCTTAAAGTCCCATTCACTCATCAACGATGTTGACCAACGCTGCGATATCATCAAAGTTTAAGAGGAAGTACATCGCAAGATACATTTTTTGCTGTGTTTAATGCAAGCTGATGTATCTAAAGTGGAGAGAAATGTTGTGCTGGTTGAGTATGATGTTTCCCGACGGCTCCCTGACTAATGTGGATGGGTTTTAATCTTCGCCAGTGTAGCTGCACCCATGGGTAGCACTCTCTTTGGTTTGGGAACTTTGGTCTAACGTAGTTTAGCGCTGCTGAATGTTGTACAAATGTATTGCTACATCACTCAACAAAAGCCATACAAGCCATTTTGTCTCAGTATTCCAACACCAGGCGCAGAGGATGGAAGATGGTGCCTCAAGTTATACAACAACAGTCCAGCCTGAGGAGGAAGCAACTGCAGCCGACAGAGGTGAATGCAGTTAGAACTGAGGGTAGCAAAAGTAAGTGTTGGAAAATTTTAAAGTATGCTTAAATTTTTTCAATGTACCTGATGAATCAGCATTACCCAACTGATTTTAACTTAGTTCTGCGTGGCCTGACTTAGCTTGATGTGGCTTGGCATTTCCTTCTACCTAAACAAAAGTTGGCCAAAACATCAGTGTGTGAATGCCGCTTACAGCTGTGAGTGTTGCATGGGGGTGAACATAAAAAAGGAGACTTGCAGAGCATTGCTGAGGCACTCTTCTGCTTGAAAGTGGAGAAAACTTGCCAATTTAGACAGCTTTCCTTCTCTAAACTGGTCTATTGTTGACCTACTGACATTGTATTTAAGAGGACACAAAGGCTGTTTGTCATATTTTTCTCACATTATGAGGGCTTGATTCTTACAATATTTGACCCTAAATCAAATCATTATCTACTTCATTATGTTTGAAAGACTCCAAACTAGGAATCACAACCACAAACTCAAAAGTGAATAAGTCAGAACTCAGTTTTAAAGGAACTCTTTCGTCGCCAAAGGGCTAGATTCACTTCCTAAAACAGTAAGAGACATGTGAGTGGTGTGTCTGTGTGTTCTCTCACTCCTTGGCCTTTGTGGCGACCAGCAGCCGCAGGGAGCGCCGTATGCAGAAGGCCTGGCCGATCATGGTTTCCACCTCTGAGAAGGGCCGCAGGAACAGCAGGTCCTCGTTGATGGTGTAGATCTTCCTGCCCACCTGCAGACCGGCCATCTGGACAGACAGACGGACAGAGAAGAGACAGACTGTTTTTTTTTTGTTTTTGCTTTTGCTGCTTTTTCAGTTCCCTCTCTAGACCACTATTTGTACAGTTTCAAGCAGGGACCGCAGTTCAATTCATGAATTCTCTCCCTGTTATCGCAGGGAAGACTAAACTGTTTGTGGCATTTGGCTCAGAGGAAGATTCAAGTGTTTATTACCCACAATCCAGCATTCCCCTATGCCTCTGAGGGGCACGGCACAAAACAAACCCAAACACAGCAGAGAAAATCAGAGCGGCCTGCTCAGTCTTGTTGTGTATTTTCCATCACATAAACAGACTCTTATTTTGAGGGTGTGTGTTTCAAGATTAACCTCCAGATATGATTTAGCTTACACCTGAGTTTCCTGCCTGATGCATGATTTATTTGCAAGAGCTTCAAGATTGAAAGTTTATTTACGGTTTCAAGTGGTGCAAATAAAAACACAGAGATGTTTGTATGTGTTTCTGAAAGCTACCTGTGGTTTATGTTATCAGATCTCGCTGATTTCCTCACAAGTATGAAATATAAAACCATACACTGTGCATGAAAACAGCTCGTCGACAGCAGCGTAGGACCTGAGCAGGTTCAAGTCTATGTCCTTTTCTTTAACTGTTCATTGTTACACAGAAAACCTGGTTGACTAAAAGAGACCTGAGATCAGAGCTGATCAGGTGAGAAATACAGGAGTAAGTTGTGTGATGATAAGGATAATTACTGTGAACTTTACTTATGAAAAATATGCAGCATCATACCACGATGAAGCCTAGAAAGGATGGACAATTATTTTGTTGAGTTTAAAGTATTAAATAAAACACTCTTTTAGACATTTTCTTGGTGGACTGCTGTGCTTCCAGTTGATTAGTACATATTGCAGAATTTTACATCCTTAAAATAACAAAAAAAATAAAAATCACAAGACAATAAAATATGACTCAGGATGATACTTCAAAGTATTCTTAAGTTTAATCAAATTTCATTTATGCAGCCCATGTAGGGCAACAAAAGGTGCTTCATATTTAATTAACTAATAAATCCATTTATTGTGCCAAAATTGCAAAAAATAGTGCATGTCAAGACCAGACTCTTTTTTATATTATTTGCAAAAACCCATATTAATGAGGTATGCACAACTTTATTGGCAAATTGGTCAGTTACTATCACTGTTGAGGTACAATTACTTTGCCAATAGAGAAAAAGTAATTTACCACAATACATTCTATTAATTCAAAAAAATCTGACCAATCTTAAGACTTCAGTTTTCTCCTTTTTGGACATAGACAAGTCTGAGCCTTTTTTTATTTAATTTTGTGCGAATAAAGGTCTGGTAAATATGATTAAAAAAACAATAAAGTCCAATCAGATTCCTGTAACTATTACAGGATCTTTAAGGGTTCAGATTCTCCTTAATGGTAATCCAAGGTCTTTAAAAGAGGCGCTAATTCAGGGACTGTGTCTGTGTTTCAACAATTTATTCATCTCTGGTACTCAATTTATCTAATTCAATCTATAGTGGACTAAGTCAGGGATACCCAAAAATAATAGTTCCAACTTCCTACTGTTCCTGGAGGTGGTCAAAGCATGTTTTTAACATGTTTTCAAAGTCTTTTTACATTCTTTGTTGTTCATCAGAAATATCACTTAAATTCTATGGTTTCACATTAAATTGGACTCATTCTGTGTATATTTTCCCAAGAATAGGTGAAATATACCATTAAAGACTATTCTAAATCTATCTGTTTAACAGTAGGGATCTCATGGCTCCCCCAGGTTTAACTCCTGGTATGAGGGTGTTTGCTTTGAGGCAGCAGTAGCTCAATCTGTGGATATTTTAGTTGGGATGTGGAAGGATGTTGTTTCAAGCCCAGGTTTGGACCAAGTCTAAAAATGAGTCAGGCAGTCAGAGATAAGGGCCACACAGTGGCGCAGCAGGTAGGGCTGTTGCCTCGCTGCAAGAGGGTCGCTGGATTGACTCTCCAGCTGTGCAGAGCCAAAAGTATGAGTGTGTGTGAATGGTTGTCTCTATGTGTAGGTCCTGATTTGCCTCAGACCCAATGACAGTTGTGATAGGCTCCAGTCAGCCTGGAGAACAGGGAGAACATGCAAACTCCACACAGAGGGGCCTGGCTCATCCAGGGAGTCAATCCAGTGACATTCCTGCAGCGGCAACAGCACAACCAGCTGCATAAGCATGCAGCCCGAGGGGTTAAAGGCCGGACAGAATCCAAAGTCTGAGTAGAAACTTTGACACTTTGAGGACATTAGGGACCAGAGTACACATGTTGAAAACAGTGAGATGTTTAATCTTAAAGTAAAGGCACTAGTAGCCAAATAAAGCTAAGTTTATTGGAGTAAATGTGTAAATAAAAGAGTCGCAATCGCACCAAAAATCATTCAACAAAGAATCCAACATCCCCAGTTTTGCACCGTCAGAAATCAACTTCCAAAGTCGTCTTAAATGTCCAACACGCTGCCCCTCCAGCCTGCTGCAGGTCACTAACTGCAGTCGTCTTCGGTCACGTTGTGAGAATAAAGCTGCCTCTGTGTGTGCGCTGTGTGAGTCCTGTGTCCCGGGCACAGATCCGGTGGGGTGGCCTTGGTTGAGCCGAGGAGGCCGACTCTGGATAACAGCCCGGGATGGATGTAAGGACGCCTGGGAGGAGCTACAGCTATCTGAATGTGGATGGATGTATGCATTTATGTGCGTGTGTGTCTGCACGTGACTCCCTCTATAATAGTATCATATAGTGAAAGAGCTCTGTGTGTGAGGGTGTCTCCCTCGGCCCTTTTCAGAGCCCCATGGGAATCAGCTGAGCCTCATTCACTGTGCTGGCACACGGGCCGGGTCACAACCAGCAATCCTGTTATTGTGGGGCAGGGGAGACGAGTGGTATGAATAACAGAGTGGCAGAGAGACAAATGGAGAAAAGAGAGCAAGAGGGAGCAGAGGGCTGAGAGGAGAGAGGAGAAAAAGATTATACAGAGAGGCTGAGGGGAAGAGCAATGAGGGAAAAAGCTGTGACGAGTGAAAGAGTAGAAAGAGATGAAGGTTAGTCACTACAGCACAATGTGACGGAGGAAAGAGCATGAGAACAACTCAACAAAATGCACAGAAACAGCTACATTTTCAAAAACACCTCCCTACCTGAAGACAAGGCCTGAGAGAACAAACTTTGACTATTAAGTCTATTTGCTGTTTTATAAAGCTGGCTTTCTTTTAATTTAGCTTTATTACAAAGATTACTGACTCTTCAGTGCCAGTGATCACTAACCTGACACACCAATGAACCATTTAATATATACTTTACACCAGTGATCATAAACAGGTGGCCCGGGGTCCACATCAGGCCCCCCGTGGGTTCCCATCTGGCCCACAGAACATTATCAAGTCCTGTAGATGTGAGGAAGAAAATCAGTCTTGATCACTATGAAGTAGGGCTGAAAGATTTTATTGTTTTCAGATCAAAATTGCAATTTCAGACAACACAATCATGTGATCACCAAAGCTACAATTTTTTGTAAGGCTCCTGACTGACCCAGGATCTGTTGTGTCAACTTTTTTACACATACTGTTTTACAAATTTGCAGGCAATTTGCATTTACAGAAGTGCTGGTAAGCAGGTCAACAATACAAAGCCTCTGTGTAGGAGTAGACATTGGAGTATCCCTTAAATAATGAAAACAGATTATTTATCATCAATATCAGATGATGAATAATGTGTTATTTGCTTTTTTTATATTTATATTTTATTTATGAGAATTTTTAAATTAGATTATAAGTAAGAGGCAAGCAGACAATGACAAATAAATCAACAGTAATAAAAAGAAATAGAAAACAACAATGACATAGACATAAAATAATTAAATAAACAAATAAAGAGGGGCAAAAGTCACGACAGTGTCACCTGCTCCACTGTACAGCTATCTGTTGTACCAAAGAAGTACATAAGCAAGGTAGGTGGGTGAAGAGAGTATCATTGGTCGTTCATTTGCTCTAACATTCGACTCCATATTCTGGAGAATTTCAGAGATACCAGAAAGTTCACATCTCAATCTTTCCACATGTAGTATTCTTATGAGTTCCCCCAACCAAGTCTCAAACTTGGGAGCTAAATCAGACTTCCACAGTTTCAGGATGCATCTCTTGACAATCAACATATCATTAATCGAAACAGTACGTATGTTACAATCCAAGTTTTCTAAAGTATTTTGTTAACTGCTTTTGATCCTTGATTTCCTTACTGTTGTCTATCCTGTAAACATAGTGAATACTGCACTGAAGCTTGATTTGAAGAAAATTGTGAATCGAATTGAAATCGCAATATCTGCCAGAAAAATCACAATTAGATCTTTTCCTAAAATCGTTCAGGCCTACTATGAAATATATATCTATGACTGCAATCCCATAAACAACTCAGCTGACACTGTTTTATCAGGAATGACTTCATGTTAGATCTGACACCTGAAAGACGCGGTTAGCTAGCATTTAACCAGGTGAAAAAGCAAATTAAGATGCAAACCAGAGATGGAAAATAAGACGGCTCAGAAAGCAGATGGCAAAATACCTTTACTGCCATGTGGCTGGCAGGAGTATGGTTGATATGGACTGATGTTTTTATGGTGAAGAACATTAAATAATAATAATAATAATGGCATTTTTATGTTGGAATTTAGAGGTGGAGGGGACTTCAAGTGGCTGGATGGGGAGAAATTTGAAACAGCTGCATCTGTATGTTAGTCAGATTTAAATATGAATATTAAGACATAGTTGTAAAATTTGGCCCCCAATAACATCTGTCAAGCAAAAAACTGTCCCTTATAGCA
This sequence comes from Cetoscarus ocellatus, assembly GCA_037902135.1. Lineage (NCBI taxonomy): Eukaryota > Metazoa > Chordata > Actinopteri > Labriformes > Labridae > Cetoscarus > Cetoscarus ocellatus. The sequence continues at coordinate 289,596 of JBAMNC010001820.1, read as the reverse complement.
CATATGTAGTTGATGACCCCTGCTCTACAGCGTATATTTCACGAGTCCATCTTGGAAAACAGAGTAGGGAGACTAGGGAGACCAAGAACCTTTTAAAAGCAAAAGTGATTGGACGACCGTTTCATCAATCACATTCATCACAGCCACATCAAGTACAGTAAAGTAAAGTACCAGACATAAGCCACTTCATAAAATAAACTCTTGTCAAAATATGTCAGAAATGGAGCAAAAAAATCCTTCATATAAAGAAGCACTTTCAGTGTTGTTATTTGTTTTTCATTGAATAAAGAAATTAGTCCAGATGTGATAAATCTAATCTAACATCTCTGTATGAGCAGTTACTTCAAGCTCCTATGCAAGGTGAGTGAAGGAACTCGTTTCCTAAAACCATCATTAGTGTCCTCTTTTAAATAAATTAATTTATCTTGGGTTTTTTCCTACTGCTACTATAGATCACTTTGGAGCTCCATCATTAAGTTTGTTATGCCACAGAATGAAGATGAACCGTTACAGTGACACATACTGTCTGTATCACCATCAAATCATCCATGTGGTCAAACAGTTTTTTAAGTTCGGTCTCAATATCTTAGTAAAATCTGTTTAATATGGCTGATTTAAAAAACACACAGATGATGAAAGTGATTAGACTTTATCTTAACCTCTGCATGCATGTAAAGGTGTGTATGTGTGTGTGTGTGTGTGTGTGTCTGTATGTTTTCTGCTTCATGATGTGAGCAACCATGTCTAATGGCTCCTCAGCCAATCAGGCTGAACTCTTGCCAAAGGGTAGAAAAGCAGACTGACAGCAGCCGTCTAAACAGTAGACAGCCATTACCTACTGGAACTAATGCCCCGAGGCAGGAAGAGGATACAGCGTGTGTGTGTGTGTGTGTGTGTGTGTGTGTGTGTGTGTGTGTGTGTGTGTGTTGACCATTACCTCTGCATGTGAGCCCCTGGTGACAGACTTCACCACGATGGCCTTGTTTTTCTCCTCGATCTCGAAGCCGTAGTCTTCTTCCTCGGGGTGAATCTAACACAGAAAATAAAATAATTACTTAAATTCTAGATTAAAATGTTTTCCACTGGTTTATGTCATGAGTAATAAAGAAGAAAATTATTTATAGGACACACGTATATTCATTTTATCAGTCTGACTCAGCCTTGTTGCTGATTTGCATGTAAATATCTCCTAACAAAAGCTCTTGCGAACGTCATCTTCTTCTTTTAAAAGGTAATTTAGGAGTCACTTCAGTGTCAGGTTAAATGTCTTACATGCCTTCTTTCTGGGTGGTCACAAGCACAAATTGTTCGCACATCATCATAGCCTCAATCTCGCAGTGATTTGTGATTTTCATGGTGCGTCAGGTGTCTTCTAATGACACTTTTAACCTCTCATTTTCTATTCCCCAGTGAGGGCGGTGCTTCCTTTAACACTGTCATCACCAAACACTTAAGCCTCGGCCATTAGGTAAGCTGCCGGGGCTCCATCTTCCTCCTGCACGCCTCTGATAAGATGCAGATCTCGGCTGTTGGTTGACAGGAGATGGTGGTGGTAAACAAAGAGAGCCTGCGCTAAAGCTCACTAATAGCCACAATGAATGATAAGCTCTGCTAAACAACCGGATAAATCATGATCTTTTCAATTTTTAGAGGTGAGAGTGAACCTTCTCCCATTTTGAAATACAAAAAGGTTGCAGGTTTTGTTTCTAAGTTTCCTGATAGATAATAACTCCAAGATAGTGGCTTGATTTTTGCTGCAAGTAGGGTTAGACAATATTATCAGCAGATATTTGTCTAAAAAGTTGATGACTGGTATTGGCAGATACAAAAACAAATAGCCATAAATATCACACATATTGGCTGTAATATTTGCAAAATATGCAATGTACCATGATGGTTTACTATCATCATGACTCATTACCCACATTTATATTTATTATTTATTAAAGAATAAGAAGTTGTTCCTTGTGCAACAAGGGAATGTTGAAGTTTTGCCAGTTTTCAAACTCATTTAAGCTACTACCCATGAAAATATGTACATTTTTCCTAAAAAATTCATCAAGTGTCTCTTGAACAAAAATACTCCAGGAAACAAAAATCTGAAAAGACAAACAACACTTATGGGGTGCTGGTTTGGCGGAGCGGTAAGCAACCAGGCACGACCCATATATTTGCTTCTGCCGGACCAGGTTCAGATCCAGTCTGCGGCCAGTTTGCAGAGTGTCCTCCCTACTCTTCAGCAACTCTAAACAGTCCTGTGTGCTTGTTGCAACTTATTGTTTTTAACCCTTCATGTTACGTTCTCTTCTACTATCTTCATATTATCTTCTTCTACTTCTAAACTGAGGCTTTGTTTTGTTGACCTACTTCCGTGGTGGTTTTCGCTAGAGATGTGACATTCGTGAAGAGTCGAGTCTTTTGAATGGCTCTTTTAAGTGAGCTCTCATCGTTCACTTAAAAGAGCCATTCAAAAGACTTGACTCGAGCTCTATATAAATATATACAGTGCCCAGCATAAATGAGTACACCCTCTATTAAAAGAAATGTATTACCTAATATATAAACAAACAAAGAACAATTTCCAACATTTGACAAAGCTGAGTTAAACATAACATTTTTTTTATCATATGATGAAAATAAGAGTAATATGATAACTAAAATATAGCTTTGCTCCCACCCCTTTGATTGAGGTATACTCAGTTTTGCATCCTGATCTTAAATGGAGAAAAATACTTTTTTGTGTGCAACTAAATAAAACTTGTTTGCAATCAACGGCCCACATTTGGGGGAGTAGTTTGTGGTATAGTATGCTATAGAAATGTTGCTTTTGAAGGAAACTAAAGGTTTTCTGACAAATCCGAAGGGGTGTACTTATCTATGCTGAGCACTGCAAATATTTAAAAAAGCATTTAAAAATTCATTATTGATGCCACTAATATCTTTAATTCCTTATTGCTACATTCTGGATCTACCTAAATTAAGACTTAATTTTCATAAAAAACAGACAGTATTCAATATATTTCTTTGCTTGAATTATCATGACAAAGGGCATCCAGACAGAAAAAAAATAAAAGACAATAAATGAACATTAAAAGCCTCTTTTGAGCTCATGATGACCTGTTAGGAATGAAACGCTGCTCTTTATTGGACCATGTAGAGGCTCCTTTTTTCCATTACTCAATGTTTATGTTGTGCGTGGCCGATACATAGGACGGCATGTCAAAACAGTGACCTTTCTGCATGTATGTTATGTAAGTTTGCAGATTCAGGCACTCTGGGCACCAGATTCAGGCACTCTGGGCACCATTCTTGTCTAAACGAAAGGTGAAAATGCAATGAAAACTCTCAGTTTTCGTCCGTTTTCGTTGTTGTTATGTTATAATCCAGGGATTAGATCATGTATTTAAGAGACTGTCAGGGTTAATTAAGAAGGAGAGTATGAAGGATTTGTGAGGGAGATGGTATATTATTTGTATTTCAACCTAATAAGGCTCTACCTGGTTAAAGGAGCTATCACTACACTCAAATGTTTCGTCTTAAAACAGAACAAAACAGAGAAAAATCAAAACATTATATGATGTTTTTTCTTCCACTCAAACTAACTTTAAGTGTTCCTAACTCTGCATATGAGGGTGAGCGTGTAACATTTCTGACAATAAACTGCCACCACTCATTGTTTAATCACTCGCCTTAGGGACTTCATCCCAGGCGGTACAGTTGATTATATTTCCATAAGACAACACTCATTAAGATTCACGCTGATCAGAGCGAATTCAGAGGTGTTTACAGCCATCAAAGAAGATCCTCTCCTAAGAGTAAGAGATGTTTCTGCTGCCGGTGATGTTAATTTAATTTAGTTGGGAGAGCAAACTGGGGTAAAGGATATACAGAAGGAGATGCCAGTGAGCCAGTTCAATTAGCTATACTATAGTCATGTTACATGCAGTACTACAGTGGCAGAGTGATGTTTATGCAGCTTTCTTTGTGTTTCATTTATTCACATTCATGCATTTAAAGTCACCATGAAGTGTTTTTATTGTGAATTTCTCTAGAGGGGATGCTAGTGTTACACTGTAGTTAATAAAAGGACCTCTATGGCATATTTAGTGCACTCGCCTGGGGGAAACATCTATTTTTCTTGTTTATCCATTTTTTTTCTCTTAAAACTAAGATGTGTGTTTGGCACAGTGACAGTAAGTATCCGTGTAACCATGTAAATGCGTGAGAGAATGAGGAAATGTGCTTGTTTTGATGTGTTTGTTTGTGTGCCAGCTCACCACCAAAGACTTGGCCAAGATGTTTTCAATGAGTTTGAAGTCGTTGCGTTGGAGCTGCTTGCTCTTGGTGCTGGTTCCCTCCATTTCCTCGTCCGCATAGAAACGGAAGAACTGGGACTCGTCTTTGAACTCGCTCTTCTCCAAGACTGAGGGAGGAAAACACACAGAGAGGTTTTAATCGAAAAGCCATGCCAGAAATTTACAATGTGGAAAACAGCAACAGACCGCATATTAATCTTCAAGTTCAGAGTTGTTTAAGACTTTGAGAGCTGAAATGGGGGCAATGTGAGGGCAGCTAATTCAATAATCATCTTAAAGCTAAACTCCAGCCTTTTTAATATGTACTTTTTGTAAAACAAGTCTGTCTAAGCAGGAGAAAGTGTGGAAGAGTTTAAATTGGAGCTTCATGGTGTGAGAAATTCCAGAAAAGGTGTAATTATGCCTAAAGGTTTCAAATACCTCAGTTCCCATAATGCACTGGGCTTGTTGCCTTTCAATGCTGTGCCCAGGTTGTTTCCTATTTGATAGGTGCAGTCAACTCTTTAGGTCAGTGGTTAAATGTGAATACAAGCAGGTGTCCTTTTGTTGACTAAAATGAGAATTCCAGATCTGTTTATTGATCAGACCTTTTGGCTCTGCTCAAACGGTAAGTGTCCCCTTTTATTTTCCACACAGCTCATTACTGTGTAACATTACTTTAAATCTAATCAGCCCAATCAAGCAATGTTTTAACCAATAATCAATGTATGTGCCTGTATTTAAACAATTTAATTAATTAAAATAAACCAGTACCTTTTTTTTCTGAAACATTATTTCATGTGATATTTGGTTAAATCACACCCATCATTTAATACTTGTTAGGGTGATGTGCTGTGAATGCTACCCTTTAATTTATTTATCTTTAAACAGAAACCACCCATCCCTACATTTCCTATACCGCATGGGGCTGGAGCCTAGGCGGGAGGTGGGGTACACACTGAACTGGTCGCCAGCCAATCACAGGGCCACATAGAGAGACAGACAACCATTCACGATCACACTCGTACCTAAGGGGAAATTTGGAGTCACCAATCAACCTAATGAGCAAAGCCCGGTCTATGGGGGGAAGCCAGAGTGCCTGGAGAGAGCCCATGCATGCACAGAGAAAACATGCAAACTCCACATAGAAAGGTCCTGATCAATATGGGGATCGAACCAGCAACCTTCTTGCTGTGAGGCTTCCTGCTGCGCTACCGTGCCATCCTAAACAGAAGCCAGCTCTGGATTCATATAAAAGAACTGGTAAAAAGAGCCAACTCGGTAATGAACAACACTTAATATGACCTGTCAGAGAGCAAAAAAGTGCCAGAAAATGACTCTAAGTTAAAATCAGAAGTCTTTGGAGTTTTTGTGTTGCAAATATTTTGTAAATAAAAAAACAAAGCTTCCCAGATGTGAGATGTATTTCAATTTAATTCAATTCAGTTCAATTCAACTGCTTAATTTATCCCCAAGGGGCCTAAAAAGTTCTACAGTTAAACAAAGATGATTTTTTGGACTGTTTTCCCGAATCAAAAGAAACATCCATTTAATTTGAGCAAGTCTTCACACAAACACGTTAGCAGCTAATCACGTCATTATCTAACGATGCTAACAGGAGCATCTGGAGCTAAATCACACCTGCACCTCTGCCAGATGTTGCTCTGTCAGCGCTGGAAGGATTCTCCAGGGGACAAAAGACAAACCCTGCCATGTGTTTAAGAGTGTTTTGAAATCCCACATCAGGTTAAAGCTCAATGAAACACATGGGGCTCCTCTAACAGGTGAGGATGTTTCTGTACTGAGGGGAAAACAAAACATTAACCGTAGTCCTTTATGCTTCAGCCAAATGAAGCTGGGCTATTGAGACCCTGGCTCTTCAGAAGATATATTAAGCCTTTTCTTAATTAATGAAAAATACAGAATGTGTCCCTTTATTTTTGTACACTGAATTGTTCCACTAAATACTCTCTGCAGCTTTCTCTCTGATTATGACAGATTTTAGAAACTCGTGTTTTGCTGCATTTGCTCAGGAAACCTAAATATTTGTTGCTCCTAGCTTCACTTGAGTTGTCTTATTTTTTAACTGCCTTTGTTTTTAAGTCATAATTAAAAGCATTTTATAATTGTTTATTTTTAACACTCATTTTGTTGTGGTAAATTGTTTGATTTCTATTTTTGCTTTGCTTATGCTGTTTCATCATGCACTGAACAGATTAATAATTACAATTTTTAAGAGCAAACTCAAGACCTACATTTTAAATGTCGCTTTTGAATAATTCCTTCCCCATTTTTACATTTTAACATGCTTTATTGAATCATATATATATAAGCTGGTTGTTTTATCAATCTTATCAAACAGTATTTTAGTATTTATTTATTTATCTCATCTATTTTTTATTTATTTAAATCCTATCATTACTCTATTCTGTTTTATTTTTTCACTTTTATCTCCAGTGTTTTCTCATTTTGAACTCATGATGGCATTTCCATACTTTCACACACACACTCATATGTAAATATATGTGTATATATGATTATTATTGTTATTATCATTATTATCATTATTATTGTTGTTGTTATTATTTTGCTTACTATGGGTTACTTTGTTCTCATTGTTCTTTGTTTATGTAAAGCACTTTATGCTACTTTTGTTGTGTGAAAACTGCTAATAAATAAAGTTTGACTGGTTGATAATAATAATAATCACCATAATTATAAAAAAAATAATAATAATGAAGAATTACATCTATACAGAATTGTTACGAGACATTTTTTGTTCTTCAGGGGTGTAGGTCGAAGTAAAAATCTTATCTAGTCCCACCCCTTTTTACAAAAAACTGAAGTAAAATAACTGAAGCCTGGGGCATTCAAAATAATGATTCACCTTTTTTGTTTATGCAGGGTTTTTTTTTAACATAACTTTGTCTCATATGAATCTCTTATGTAACCGTAAAATAGGTCTTGTTAGGCACCGCTGAGACTGAGAGACTCCCAGCTGTTCAGAGATTTTCAGAGAGCATCTGGCACCCTCAGGTGAACAAAAGCCTTCACAAACTGATTACACACAAACCAAAGCCGCAGTGGCCGAACGCCAACACAAACACAGCGTGAACGTGAGGTACTTCCTCTGAGTCACAGAGGCTGTGGCCATATAATGGAGGGAGTGCTGCTCCGGAACTTTCATACTCTTATAAAGCACAGAGTTACACAAAAACCACATCAGATCATTGTGCAAATGATCGGGAATGGTTACATAGGTCAGGAGTCAGCAAATATTGGTGGGGCAGATTCTGTCAGCCATTTATTGAAGAATAGGAGTGCATTTTAAAGACTGATTGTGTGGTTCAAGCTCTTCTTTAAATATTGTTTGATATTTATGTTTGGATGACATGAGATGTGGAGGCTGAAGTGCAGCAACAAGAGATTTTAAAAGAAAATTTATTAAGAAAAACTAGAATATCCCTCTAATGGGTGCACAGTGGTTAGTAATGTGCATTGGTGGGTTGAGCGGAGGGTTTAGGGTGTTTTTAAATTAATACAATAGGTGAAAATGATTAATGGTGAAGAAGCATGAAGTTTGTGTTAAGGTTTGAGGTCAAGGTGTCCTGGTGTCAAAAAGCTTTTTCTCCAGTCAGAGTGAACACTGAAGAAAAAGATGTTTAACAATATAATTCACCACTCTTGAAATATCACATTCATTCAAAAGGATGGACATTAACAATGACTTGGACCCAAATAATCAAGTCAACCCATTCTTGTGTCAAAGTGGATATTTGTGCAAAGTTAAAAGAAAGCCCCAACGGTCTGAACATTCTGGAGACAGTTGGCTAATTGGCACAAAAAATTTTTAGAGTGAGGGTAACAGACTCTGCTCGACCCAACCTCGATCACATTCACTCAAATGTGTTTGAATTTTTTTGCCAAATTTGGTTGCAATTTGGTGGTGTGAACTGACTACCAACCCAACTGCACACACCTGTTACCAAAAGCCAATGACAAAGACAAGCTGGGACACAGGAGATAGCATCAGATGATGATAGGAAGTAGCTAAAAATTAAAACAAACTGTCGTTCCCCCGAGAGTTTGTGTTTTCAAAAGCACTTCGCGTTCACATGTAGACGATGTGAAAATGCAGTAGCGTGCATGCCAGGCCAGTAGTTGGCGATGTAGGTTTGCAGAGAAACAGCAGTGTTACACTCTTTCCAGTGAAGACAAACTTTTCACAAACAACAATCGCGAGTGGATAAACGAAGATGCAGGAGTTTTTTGTCTGGACAGACAACAAAGTTGGGCTGCTACTACACATGGCGCTTAACTACAAAATCACCAAATGTCTGGAGAATGTTGACTGGGAGCCTTCTTTTTCTCCTTCTTTGTTGTTTAATGGCGGTTGGCAAACCAACTTCGTGGCGCATTACCACCACCACCTGGACTGGAGTGTGGAGGGGAAGATTTATGGTTGTTCCTAGGTGTGCGTGCAACCTTTATCTGAAGAGTACTGTGCATGCGCTGCGCATCATCGTTTTCCCTGAAAACGCTGATTCCTGTTTACACGGAGGCCGATACCAAAACGTTTTCAAAACTTTTCCCTCTGGACCCTGGTTTCAAAAGTTTGCAGATTCAGGCACTCTGGGCACCATTCTTGTCTAAACGAAAGGTGAAAATGCAATGAAAACTCTCAGTTTTCGTCCGTTTTCGTTGTTGCGTAAACAGCCCCTCAGTCATCATCCAAAAATCTGCTGAAACCAGTCAGTCAGTGTAAACAATCTAGCTTTTTAAAAATCTGTACGGACTGTGAAAGTGTGTCCCAATCTTAAGGGCTTACACGAGGTCCCCTGACCTGCATGTTTTACCTAAAAATCTGATCAGCTCTTCCTTGAATCACGGCGGACATTTGAGGCGAGACTGAGGAAAACTCCTTTTACAATTCAAAATGAGGCCTCGTGGTCTTGACCTTTGACTGTGACCTCAAAAATCTTATATTTTATCCTCCAGTCTCAGTGAACAATGGATTAAAGTTTCAGAAATCCTTTAAAGAGTTTTGAGATGTTGCCTTTATAGGAATTGGCCCTGGTGAAAGAACACTGGATAGATGATGGCAATCAGACAACCAAAAACATCGGCTCAGGCTTCGGCTATCACCATGAAGGAGGCACTAAATTGATCCCAATGAGACGTCTTGTGTCTCACAGATGAAAATGAGATTATTACATTTCAATGCTTTTGTATTGATTCACACAGCTGTCATTTCTAAAGATAACTGGATTGTGGTGACAGAGAAATCTGTGGTTAATTAGATCTTTATAGCTTAGTGCTAGATGCATTATTGGCATTCAATACATAATTAAATGGATAATGACATTTGGCTTAGGAGTCATTCAAGCCTGTCTTATAAGTCTACTGGAGGGGGTTTACTGCTCTGCGGACTTGTGTTTAATATGCTGTGTTGAAAATGTGCATGAAGCAGATCGAGGCTCAAAGTCAAGGCAGACAAGGACACAAAAAGAGTTTAAGAGGACCAGGTGAAGAGGAGCAGATGTGCTGAGTAAGGAGAAAAGAGAGACTTAAGGGGAGGTGAGGAGAGCAGACAGACTGTGAAGACGAGGTCGGGACTCTGAGGAAGGAGAGGTAACAAAGAGAAACAGGTGAGTCCACCGAGCAGATGGTGAGGGAGGGAGGGGAGTGTCTGAGGGTTAGTAGGGAAAGTGAAAATTGAAAAGGAGGCCAGAGTCAGATCAACAGTGTTTAACTCAGTGCAAAGACAAACACTTAGCAGAGTATTTACATTTTATATTTGCGAGCTTGTAATCATGTTTGCAGTGAAAGGCTGATGATGTACACACTGTGATTCATGGCCTGTAATGGGACCCACAGTCTGCTACAAGATATGTCAGTATACAGGCCGTGATAATGAGGCTGAGTTAATGTAAACAGTGACAAGAAATTACAGTCACACTCCCCAGACTCCTGGACCTTTTTACCTCCATCATGGAGGTCATGTTTTGGCCAGCGACTGTCCTTTTTTGTCTGTTTGTGTGCAAGATTACTCGATAAGTTCTGAATGGACTGTGATGAAATTTTCAGGGAAATTGGTCACAACACAAAGATGAAGTGATGTGATTTTGGTGGTGATCTGTGTCCAATTCAACACGCAGGAATGTTTTAAAAAGGAATTGCTAACATTGCAAGACAGGGCAGCTTTGGACATTTTTGCCAATAGCTTGACTAAACAAGTCAGTGATGCTTACAAAAATGTTCATTATATAGGTAAATGCAAAACCATAGATAAGTCTAGATCCATTAAGATCCAGATCTAAGTTTTTATTTAAGATGTAGATCTGATTGCTGTATTCTTGACCCCAGGAAACCAATGTCATTTACAATTCTGCTTATCGATCCAATTCTTTAACAATTCCTTTATCAATTCCTGCTGATTTTCTTTGTGGAAGTAAGTTGACCTAAACAAGTTTTTAGTGGCAACAACGACAAACAAACAACACCCCTGATATTCAGTGTTGTGCTGCATAGATAAATGCTTCTGTTTCCAGAGTAAGCGTCTTTTTGTTAAAAATAAGACACAACTTTGACCTCCTATGCTCCCTCTCTAGCATCTTTTTTGACTTCTTTGATACTGTTTCTGCTTATTGCTTCTAATGAGAGTGTAACATCCTTGCTTTACAAGCCATGCAGCACAATGTGGAAGGAATTGATAAGAGAATTGATAAGCAAAAACACTAATGATATTGATTCTTTGAGGAAGTTGTTCTCAATTTTCAACTGGATGTGGTTTTAGATTCCCATCCCTGGCAGCAACTGACCATAAATGCTTTGATGAAGGTTGGTACTTATGGCTTAGCTTCTATTTTTTTCACTGAGCAAAACAACATCTAAATTTAGATGTGATTATCTTTTTAAATGATAACATTATAAAACTCTGGTAGGATATCTAACAGCTGGTCAGACAGCAGAAATACATAAAACAATAGCTGTCAAAATTCATTGCTAAGCATGAAAAAACACAGGTCTTGAATTACTTTTAAGCCTGAGTTAAATCAGGAAGATTATATGTTGTTGATTATTTTCAATTTAGCCAGTTTCTTGCGTGATAATCCCCACTTCTGCAGCCATTGTCTGGGCTTGTCATTAGAAAATTAGCTCTTACATAAGCAGTTAAATCGTGTCACACCCTCACCATCTACAGATCTCTGTCCTCTTCTCTTAGTCTCTCCATGCTGCTGTTGCGTAGTATATAAGGTGTACCCTCCCCCAGTCACTCCCATTCCTCACAGAATCTTCAGCCATCGATTCATCATCCATGCTGTTTCAGCAGAATCATCAGCCACCACCACTGGACCCTCTCAGGGGAGCAGACATGTGCTGATCATGAAAATTTCCTTCTTCAGTCTTCAGGCCAAAGATCTCTTGTTAAGTGATATCATCATGTTGTTTGTTCAGTAGATTAACTTCCTGTGTTTACTTGTCACCCCTGAGTGAGTAGGCATAATTTAAAAAAGAGGCGAAGATGGGGAAATTTTTACAAAGGAGAAAAACTAGAAAAAACTGAAAAAAAAAAATAATAATTAGCCCGGGGGCCATGAGCGGCCCTCCCATTCACTCACTGCCTAAAAATGAATCTTAAGAGTACAGGGGACTATAAAAAAATAAGCAGGGGAAACCTGCGTATGAGATAATCCATCAAAATTACACCGTTGACTTCACCATGTTAATCAGATCCAGACAGTTCGTACTTCCCTTGAGAGGTTTTTGCATCAACATAATAAAGTCCTGAAGATTCAATTTTAGTTCTTCACCAGCAGATCATGGTTCACTGCAGTGACCCAGACACCCGTGTAGCTACGCCAAACAGCTCTGGTTCGGGAACACCGCTAATGCTGTTTACATTCAACATATCTGGGCTAAAACCAAACCCGCTCCGCTGCAGTGTGGTCAGTGAGGCTGCACAGGCCTGGCTGGACCAGGTATGCAAATTTAGAATTCTTTTTAAAACTATGACAACATCGCAAGAGAGAGGATGAAATTGTTTAGTGGTTGGGGCATAAAAAGGCAAAATGTGGGATGAGGTAATCAAGCAGTAAAGAAAATGTAAGGGGAAGAGCTAGGGATGGGAAATGTGGATGTAAAAAAAACAAGTTTTAATTTATTTAAAACTGAGGAGCGATACATGAAATATAGTTCAACATGTTTTCAGTAAGGGCATGACAAATGGCTGTTGTCACAATCTCAGAAATTTAAAAATCATGGATCTAGTAAGGAAAATGTAAGTGTAAAAATGATACTTTTAATACTTTTTGTCTTTATTACCTTTGCCAAGGGGTTATTTTTTTTTTTGTTAGTTTGTTCGTTTCTTAAGAGGATAACTCAAAAAGCTACCAACTGTATTTGATGCAATTTTCAGGGAATGTTGGTCATGGCACTAGGGAGTAGTGCTTAGATTTTAGTGGTGATCTGAATTAGGATGCATATCAAGAAACTTTTTAAAAAATTTGCTAACATTGCACAACAGGCCAGTTTTCCACATTTTCCTTCATAAGTCGGCTAACAGTGTCAGAAATGCCCTGGCAGAGGTCTGCTATTTGACAGTGCAAGGACAGGGAACAGAATCTGAAAACGGAGAAGATGAGCAAGAAATGGGCTGCAGGCTGGAATCAAACCAAGGCCACAAGGAAGAGCCTCAATACATAAGTTCACAGACATAACCCATCCAGCACCCTTGAAAAAAATCAGCTTCACTGATCCCTGTTTGATACTTTATCAGCAGCACAGAAGTCAAAGACACCTAATACTATTTCATTTCTTCTATTTAAATAAGCAAGACTGTTATAAAATCCCACACACTGTCACAACGTCAGCAGTATTTACATATATTCAATCTTTAAACACAATACGTTTCAAAGGATAATATCTCAGTTATCAGGATGATTCAAGTTGGGTTTGGATAAATACAGGCAAAAAACAGGATGATATATTGAGTAGCTGTCGTCTAACTCTGATATATGACATGGACACACAGTAACATTGATGCTGTGATATTTAAAGATACACAGGTCCCAAATGCACTGCTGTAAGTGTTTATAGCACAGTGCTAATTTTCAGCACCCCACCACAAATATTAACATTTTGCAATCCATAGTTAAACGCAGCACGACTCCCACACATCTATTCCCTTTATTTTTTTTAATTCATTTCAATTTATTATTCGTTTTATTTTAGTTTATCACATATTTAATTTTACACTTCAACCTGACCACCAGTGTTTACTCATTTTAAACCTTTAAGATAGCGTTTCCTTGGTGCGTATTGGGTACAATAATGTTCCTGTTCTGCTATTGTCTTTTATTTAAGAAGCATTTTACCAATACTGTGTATGGACTGTGGGGTGGGTGGGTTCGGGGGTTGGGTGCAGCGGGTTTGGGTCACGCTTCCTTTTATCTTATTTTAATTCATCTGTCCATTTGTAAAGCACTTTGTGCTACATTTTTTGTATGAAAAGTGCTATATACATAAAGTTTGATTGATTCATTCATTGATAAATAATTTAACAAAAGTATCCACCGTTGATGTGAAAACGAAGGGTCAGACCATGTTCACAATAACACAGAAAAACGTGAGAGAAGTGCTTCTCCTTGACTTTAGAAACACATCAAGAAGCACATGAAGTTGATCTTTATCTCCACCAAGGAGGTTATGTTTTTGATATTGGTAATGGCCCAAATTAAAAATGATTGATTTTGGTGGTGATCCAGATAACCGCCATCAGCAACGATCGTTTTGCTCAATAACTGTCTAACTAAAAATGATATCAACATGATTCTCAGGGCTAGGTGTGGGTTTCAGGGTCAAGGAATCATATTATGATGGTAACTTTATCATAGAACTATTGTTTATAGATGTAACAGCAATATGTGAGCCACCTAGGCTCGCCGAGTGCTTTCTAGTTGGTCATATTTTTATCTAGTCAAGAGAAAGAGAACAATCCCAATGGTACTCATGCATTGAAAGGTTGCTGTAACTTACCTACCAAAACACTTGTGCTAATTAGACAATGTGAACATCAATTTTTTGACAGTTAAAAGCAATAATCTACCTGGCATTGGGTGTTTTCATTAATGTAGGTCTATTTTTAGCTCAGCATAATTATAACTATTTTTGTTTCTTACAGTAATCATCCAAACAAGTATACTGTGCCATCCCTAATCTAAAAACTAAATTTTTTGCCCAGTCCTAGCGACAGTGAGGGAAACAAGATCATCATAAAACACTGTAATTAAACTGAAAGCAAAGGTGTTTCAACAAAGAGAAAACGATAAATGACAGCCTGACAAAGAAAACATCCCATAATTCATGTGTCACTCAAGAGTCAGACTGCTTGTTTACTTATCCTTCACTCATGGGCGTGTGCGTGAATCGAACTGACCGTGGTGCATGAAGCCGTTGTTGCAGAGCCCCACTCCCAACGTCACAGCATCCTCCCGGGTCGAGCAGTCTCCCTGGGAAACCAAATCAGTGACGCACACGGCCGGTCAGTTTCAATGCCTGTTTACACCTTTTCATAGACAGCAGGCTGAGGCACAGCTGGCCCCTGTTATCTGGCCAAGGATGATGATCCGTGAGCCAGCATATGTTAATGATATGTGCATGATAAACAATGAGAGATGAGATCAGCGTCCTTGTTTGTGCTCTTCAGTGTCATTATGTGGTGACAGACAACTGACGTGTGTTTACCTGATTATGTGAGAAACAGATCATTTCTTCTACCGAACAGGCTAAAGCTGACACATTAGGCAGGTCTTATTATCACATACAAGCTTAAACCATGTTCAGTGTTTGGATTAAAGGAAAAGTCTGACAGACGTGGATTTTACCTGCAGGAGCAGCCAGTCCACCAGTTTGCTGGCAGGGATCACAGATTTAAAGGTCTTCAGATGATGGTCTCTGTCCCTGTGGAGGATAAAAAAAGGTTTGCTAAATTAATTCTCACACAAGGTCGTAGGTGGCAGGAAAAACAAACTGATACAGCCTTTAAGTTTGACAAACACAAGAAGTTTTGATTTTTTGGTTGATTTTCCATCACTGTGTTGACAGTAAACCAATCTGTCAATGGATGCTTTAAATGCTCCTGATGTCTTTAACAGACAGAAAGACAATATTTACAGTTTTAGCTGATGTCGACGTGAACCAGGATGCATTCTGCTTGAAAAATCCAAATCTTGATGTCAGCATCCTCTGCATTAGATTATAATAATAGGGAACTCAAGAAGATTCCTTCCATGAAAGAGAATCCAGTGATCAAAATACTTAATAAAGCATACGAAGGAAAGATGATGAGACTCATATCCAAATTTTATCAGCACTTTTAATGAACACTAAATATTCAGCAGAATATATAAAGACAAAGTGGGAAAAAGAATTATCCACTAAAATATTAATGATAAATTTATATTCAACAAATATGGTGCTATACAAATAAAGACTGATTGAATCTATATTCAGCAGAGACAAATGCAGTGAGGACAGATTTGTAATCTGGGCGTCCATGGGTTTGTCTCTATCATATACTCTTATGTTTAGTCCCTTTGTCTCTGCGTGGATGCATACATCTCTGTATATATATATATGTGTGTGCGTGTGTATTTGTATATATGCATATATGTGTATCTATAAATGAAGAGCATGTCTTTAGCCTGCTCTATTGTAAAGTGCCTTGAGATAATTGTTATAAACTGGGGGTATACAAATAAAGATTGATTGATTGATTGAAACAGCGTGTATTTGCTGTCATAAATTAAGACTCTTTCATGAGGCTTCATTGACGTGACTGTAAAATCGACTCATCATCATCACACTTCATAAGAATGAGTGGTATGTTGCATTAAACGATGGGCGTATCAGAGCTTCATAAATGAACAGTGTCTTTTATTTGCTTGAACGTGTCAATGTTATGAGTAAGACATGAGCTTCCTTTGAAACACCCCTTCTGTAAACTGCCTTTTCAGAACAACAGCATAATACACGGTCTAACTGATGACGAAAGCAGCTCTGATTCATGTAAAAGTGCTTTAAGCAACATGCTGCTTCTTGGTATGGTTTACTGTTCGAAGATTTGACACTTTATATTCAGGCTCTGACATCAGTGGCTTTCCTATAACTGATTTATTGGCTTCTGTCTCATTCATTATACGCTATCATTCTTGCATTTTGATCTTGTGAAACAAAAGGGCACTTTGTCACTCAAGCTCAATAAAACAGAGGCAGAGTTTATAATATTTATGATTTATAAAATGAAATCCATCCATCACTAATAAAATATAATGAACGCTTGTTATATACGATGCCAATTTAGTGATGGATTAAAAAGGCCAAGGCTGTATTACATAATATCTGGCAGGCAGAGGGCTTTGCTTTGTATGTTAATAGGATTTATGCTCAGACCAAAAGCTCTTTGTTTGCTCCGATGGCAACCCCGGCACTTCAATCAGCGGGTGACTGATGGAGGGGGAGATACAGGGATAGAAGGGGAAGAGTATAAAAGGAGGGGCCGCGGTGGATGAAGCTTGTGTGTTTGTGTGTGTGTGTGGGAGTCAGAGAAGGACAACAAGTTTTTCTGAGCCTCATACACATTTCTGCTTTCATACCGACGTTTGGGACTGCAACAGGAAATATTAGTGCGAAGTGAGATCACTCCTTCACTCCACAGGACTGTTTTCAGTTTCAGGGTTACAATTTACTTAACTCTGAGGTTAAATTAACCCAAACCCAGGCCTTTTTTAAACCACTATGAAGGCACCCTATGTAGGGATGGGAATCAAAAACCAATTCCAGTTGAGAATTGAATCAGAAATAGCTAAAGAAAGTAAAATCATGTAGCTTTTTGCTTAAAGGGTTAGCTCAGTATTTTTGTAGTTTGGTTGTATCAGGTACTTGACAATGGTCAGTGAAGTTGCAGTGCTTCACCTTTAAGAAGAACAAGCTGAGCTGATGGTAAGGTACACTGCTGTTAGCAGGTACAGTTATTTTACAGAAATGTGGGAGTTTTACTAAAAACGGGCATGAAACTATGTTTGGCTGAATGTACGATCTGGCAAAAATTCCAGATTGACTTATTTTTCCTCCAGGAAGTCTCTGTGTTTGGAACTATTTTATGATGCAGCAAATTTCTATGTGTTCTTCCACCTGTGTGCATTGATTTTGCTGATCTGCTGTTTTACTTTATGAACTCAGGAAAACACAAGAGCAGAGGAAACTAATACTGAACCAAATATGAGGTATTTGACTCAAGTGCCCATGACGTTCCTTTTACTGTGGATGCACAGGGTTAATGTTATGAACTGGCCTACACAGAAGAAGAAATTCTTCAGAATGAGATTCAGCAGGCAGAATCAATGCGCACAGGCGGAAGAACACCTCCACTAAAATAGTGCCAAATGCAGAAACGGTCTGTACAGAAAATAAGGCTAGATGATTATTTTTAAGCCATATTATCAAGCCCTACTTTGCACACATTGATTGTGTCCTCACTGTAAATAAAATCACTCCAGGAGTCGATTGGAAGAGAGCTAAAACCACCTCTTTCAAGCAACCTTGATGCGGTTGTTTGTACCAAAACAAGGATCCATTCCTATGTTTATACATAATCAAGTGAATGTTGTCGAACAGGGAACACCCACTTGGGTCAAAACAACGGTCCCAAACAGTCTAGGTGTTAAAGCTCCCTTTGGTTCCTCAATTTCAGTGAGCTTGAAACAAACATTTCCTCAACAAATATTTGTTTGTAGATGCAAAGTAGACAGCATAGAAGGGGATGGGGGATGTGTTTGGGCCAATATTGGTACAGGCAGATAATTGGCTAAAGAGTTTATTATCAGTATCTGTGTTTTTGTTTTTTTCTTAATGTTTTTTTATGTTTTTGGGGCAGTTATTGCCTTATTTGTTCGTGGAGAGAGATAGTGGATAGTTTTGTGACAGGGTGTGAGAGGAATCAGGGGAAGAAACCTGGCAAACAGGCTTCAGGCAGGAATTGAACCCACACCAGAAGAAGTAGATACATGGGTTTTGTCTGGTTGCTTACAACTCCGCCAAAGCAGCGATGATATGAACACTTTTGCCAATATTTACAGCTGATATTTTGACTACATGAATTGACCATAAATCTCACATACAATGGCTTACATTATCACCACTCAATGTCCACTTTTATAAACCAAAACTATAATTTACAAAAGAATAAAATGTTGCTTTTCTTGTTTCACATCTAACATAAATAGACTGTCACCAAGGAAGAAGCAGGTTAATTTTAGTAAGGTAGAACCTCTATGCTCATCAAACAAAATATCAGTATTGATGTGGGTATCTGTGATGATGAGTTTGGAAAACATCTAACTATTCCATATCAGCTAAAATCTGATATTTTGCAGCCCTACAGCAGAGTATTTTCCTCTCTATATCATGATGTACTTCAAACCTGCAGTTCATCAGTGAAACCTCATGTCTGAGCTTGCCAGCTAAAGCATGAGCCCAAAAAAGTACAAAATAATGAATGAATGAATTATTGCATCACTACACTTGCACAATATTCAGGGTAACCTGAGTTTAAGTGTGTATATACTGAACAGAGGAGTTTGTGAAGTGCACATGTAAGCATTAAAGTTGTTCTATCTGAAACAGGGAGTGCATTATCTCAGGAAAAAAATGAGATTGATGAGGTTAAAAAAGTTGCTGTTGTCATCTTAACTCCTTCAGTCATGCCTTTAAGTATTCACTAAAATAAATTAAGTTGAACTGCACAACACGGCAGAGATGCAGGAATAAAAGCCTGTAATATGAAGATCCTCATAATCCTTTAAAAGCTGCCTTTTATAAACCTCCTTTAATGAAAACCTGGCAGACTCTACCTGGACTCAATCTTGAACACATAAACCTGCAGCAGCTCCAGCCTGAGAGTAAAGGTTGTCATTCCTGGAAGTGTTCCTGTTAGTTCAGTGATTACAGACAGGGTGACATGGGCCAATGTGAAGCCCTCATGAATATGCATGCGTGCACCTGGAGAGCAGACACATCGGCATATTGCAGGGGGAGGAAGAGGAGGGGTGAGGAGAGAAGGGCAGGTACTCACTTGATGACAGGCGTGTGGAGGCTGTGGAGACGGCAGTACAGCCTGACGCCCTGAAAGAAAAAGAAAAAGCAGAGCGGCTGAGTCAGAAGGCACACACCTTGAGTAAACAAGTACAAGCATGGCTCCAGGACAGGATTTTTAACTGTTGACTGTGAAAAGAGCTACCTCAGGGTAACATTTTAGAAGACACATTTTAAAGTCATTACCTCTAAATGGAGCCTGAGAACAGATGTAAACCAACAAAAACAACCTTCATGACTTTTCATTTAGTCTCTGATTGAGTTTTCAAAGAATCTGAGCCTCGGAAAATTATGAAATAAAATGCTGGACACCAAACTGGAGGATTTAAAGGAATTAAAATGCAATATGACATTAAAACACTCTTACTGGTATTTATAATAATAATGTTATAAGGCTTTAAAATAAAAAATGGCATGTTTAGCAAAGTTAAGTTGAAATGATAAATCTAGACTGCAAAAAGAAATATCAAAAACTGCTGCTTGCTTTCACTGAATCATCAAAATAATTAAATATAAAGCTAGAATATAGAATATAAAGTTAGATGGTTTTCACACCTGCAGCTGGACTACTTTGTTCCAATTCACTTGAACAAAAAAATACAAATTTGCATATTTTCTTTGGATCATTTCATGCTCACATGGCAGTGTTTTGAAGAAGGCTCAGTCCCACAAGAAGCCTTAGCTTAGCTTCCCTTAATTTATTACACCACAACCAGCATTGCTATGACTTCAAGTCACTCTGTGCATTATGGGAAAAAAGCAAGCAGGCTGAGCTACCCAGAAACTGACTCAGTGATTAACAGCGAATGTTAAATGTTCCATGTAAGATTATGCAGATGAGCAAATTTATCAATGTGCAACACGCCCGACAATAAAGTGTGAACAAACTGAGGACACCAGATAGCATGGTAACATATTTCACTGTAACACCCATAGAAGTGTCCACAGAAAGATAATGTGGAAAAGTAGAGAGCAGCTTTAAAAAATAAATCCTCCTGCTTAAACAACCTGGATTAATTCCTGAGAAGTAAACAAGTTTTTATATCAGTTATGTTGAGTCTTGTGATGATCTGCTGTAGAGACGGTGAGTAACGTTAACCTGTTGATATTTTCACGTATGTTGTGCCTGAGCACATAAAGTGACTCTGTGGAATCAAAACATTATTATTAAGTAGAACTTTGTCATCTGCTTGGTTCACACAGTTCTCTGTGTGATGCCAGAGGTCAGAGGTCAAAGGACAGAGCAGTTTAAGGTGATAGAGAGGTAGTAACTGTAACTGATTGTTGCAACCAAAGCATGCAGAAGACTAGTTATGAGCGAACATCTTGAATCTTGAAGCAGATGGACGACAGGAGTATGAGACAATACCGGGTGCCACTCCTGTCAACTTAGAACAGAAACTGAGGCCAAAGGTCAGGGGCTCACCTAAAGTTGGCAGCAGATGATTGGTAAAATGTTGCCTGGTCTGACGAACCTAAACAGCTACTGTGACCCTCACATGGTAGGGTCAGAATTTGGCACAAACAACATAAAAGCATGGAGCCATCCTGCCTTGCATCAACATTTCAGGCTGCTGGTGGTGGTGGTGTTGTAGTGTGGGGTAGATTTTCTCTGCAAACTTTGGGCCCCTTCCTAACAATCAAACTTGGTCTGAATGCCAGAGCTTATCTGAGTATTGTTCCTGACCATGTCCACCCCTTTTTTAACTACTGTAACCTGTCTTCTGATGGCTACTTCCAGCAGGACAAAGCTCAAATTATCTCATATTAGTTTCTTGAACATGACAATGAGTTCACTGTACTCCTCTGTATCTGTTTTCAATCCAGTAGAGCACCTTTAGGATGTGGTGGAATGGGATACAAGCATCATAGATGTGCAGCCAACAAATCTGCTGCAACAGTGAGATGCTGTCATGTCAATATGGACCAACATCTCTGAGAAATGTTTCCAGCACCTTGTTGAATCTATGACATGAATAATTAAGGCAGCTGTGGAGGCAAAAGGGGTCCAACCCAGTGCTAAAGGGGCGTACCTAATGAAGTGGCCAGAGAGTTTACATCATCATATTGTGAAAAAAACAGTAAGCAGTATGTACACTTCTGATTTCATCTCTACAGATATCAGCCATTCAGATAACTCAGAAGGTTGTTTAACCTTTATTATCACAGCCAACTGGTCAAAGACTTCGGAGTGTAAATAGGGCTCAGGCTAACAAAATACTAATGCATCCACAAATTTTGTTTTACTCGATTTTTCCATGATTCTGAGAGAAAGCGGTAGTTTCCTCAAGACATCAGTTTATTGATCTAACTATCGTGGTATGACTGCTCTAGTCTTCAGAAGACGGATTCATTTTACGAGATCTTGTGATGAAGCTGAAATATAGTTATCATGGGAGAAAGAGCACTGCTGTTGAGAGATAATATGATTATCCAGTTCAGATCTTAAGGAAACCACAGATAATTACTTATAATTGGAAAGAAGAGTAAACAAGACGCATGTTCATTCTGTTCATCCATCAAAATGTTTCTGCGTATTTGACTTTTAAAGAAGGCCATTCATCTGAAGTCTATTCATAGCTCAGAGTTATGACTACTGCGTCTTTAGTAATCATTACCTCTTTAGTCTTTCTGTCTTATACAGATTAATAGAAACGCATAAAGAAGAAGCACGAGTCACCTTCGACATGATGTCCTCCATCTCACTGCGAGCCTTGTAGGTGCCGTCATCGTAGCGGAATCGGTACAACACCTGCTCGTTCTTGAACTGATGTTTGTCTGAAACTGAAACACAAACAGAGGCAGAAATGTAATCAAGCTGTGCTCCTGCTTATTTATGTCGTCTTTAAGTGCACCCTTTCCTCTCAAGAGCAGAATATTCAAGGACATTAAGGTCAAAACCCTTTGGGATTTTTGGGTCCTCAAAGTTTGTCTCAGAATTAACATGAAAATAAAAATGAATACTGTCACATGTGAATGGTTTAAAATTGCATAAACTTCATGTTTAAGAGGGCACTCAGTTAATCTTGAAAACATCAGGATTCTGTAACTTTTTGGTTTTTCCATCAGCTCAAGTCCTGAAGTTCTCCTCCTTTTTCAAGAGGCTGAAGTCACTCTGGAACAGTTTGTTAGCAGATTTAAGGCTTTAAAGATCAGTTTCATGTTAAATCCCCTCTAAAAGCAATCTTTTATAAACAGGCTTTCATGTGATTTACTCTGTATACTCTGCAGCTTAAGGGTTTGGAATTGGTGAAAGGTTATTGTATTACCTGCCCTCTCCTTTTTATTGGCCTTTATTTTCTTTTTTACTTTTTTTGTGCATTAAAACCCTGAAATTTCCCAGGTGAGCTGCATGTGTGAGAGCAAATCGATCATTTCAGGGTTTTCATCCAGACTTTATCCTGCTGGCCTTGTGTATTTTCAATATTGGATGAATAAAAACTGGTTCCTAATCAATGATCTTTTAATAAAGCATGGTCCCTTCAACATTAACTAGAAAGCACTCTGAGAGTGCAAACCTCCGCCAAGGTAGCTCACATATTGCTGTTACATCTATAAGCAATAGTTTCGTGGTAAAGTTACCATCATAATACGATTCTTGACCCTGAAAACCCACACCTATCACTTGGAATCATGTTGATATCATTATTAGTTAGACAGTTATTGACCAAAACGATTGTTCGTTTATGGCGGTTATCTGGAACCACCAAAATCTAATCATTTTTAAGTTGGACCATCACCAACATCTCCTGAAAATTTCAGTGAACACCATCCTGTAGTTTTTGCGTAATCTTGTTAACAAACAAACTAACGGAGCCAGAAACATAACCTCCTTTGCAGAGATAACTAGAAAGCACTCGGAGAGTGCAGACCTCCACCAAGCGCCACAGTTCCCCCTATTTGTCATTTGCACCTTAAATATTAAAATAGATTCCTTGACCGTGAAAACATACCATTGGCAACTGAATCCATAATGATATCAACATTAGTTCAGCAGTTATTCACGAAAATCGTATTTTCCGTAATGGCAGTTTTCTTCTGGATCTAGCTCCCTAGCTTGTGAAAATACAGCAAATCCGTTGGCACCTTCCAAATTCCACAATGCCTTGGCTTTTTAATGGTGTTTGTTGCATGTTTATAGCTTCATTTGTTCACTTCCTATGATGAAAATTCCAAAGGTCCCCTATTTTTTCATATTCTGGATCATAGTATCTGGAATTATTCCTTTATCCGGATCAGTCTTTGATATACTGTAGAGCATGTTAGAAACTTGTCCTGTATTTTTTTCCCAAGTGCCCTGAACATTATTTGTGGAGTTATATGCAGAAATGTCGAAAATTGCCTTATCTTCCAATGTTAAAGAATCCTTAAAAAAATTCCTTGATCCAGACGGAGATCCGGATTGCTTCCAAAATCAATATCCGTCCGTAACTTTTTGAGTAATGTTGCTAACTAACTAACTAACAGACGGACAGACAAACAAACCCTCCCAAAAACATAACCTCCTTGGTGGAGGTAATAATAAATATAACAGAGAGAGGGAGAGCCAAATGGTTGTCGGCTGCCTACTAGTGGCGGGAGGCTGAACTGCTATAAAAAAAAAACAAATGCACCCAATTTTTCACAATCGTTCCATAACAAAATACCAAGAGATTGCATTAAAAATATTGGGACAGTATTGTGCCTTAAAATATTCTATTACATTGGGGTATCACTTTCTTACACCCCATACTATTTTTTTTATTTACTGTTTATTTGATGTGGACATCACAGTTACATTGGACAAACCAGATGCATTGTTTGAGTGTTTTAGCACAGGTGTTAATTCGCAGCACTTGTCCACAGGAGGCTTTTGAGATGATAAAATAATAAAAGTAAACAGAGAGCAAAGAAAAAAGTGCAGTGTACAATAACATCACAACAATAAAAGACAAGCAGTTTTTCCAGATTAAATATATATTTAATCTGGAAAAATATTTATATACTCCGTTGAGTACTAGGGCTGGGTATTTCCAGCAACCTCATGATACGATATGTATCTTGATACCCATAAATTGTGAATATTGATTGCACTTTTAACAGAATTCCCAACAAGTTTTTCTTTATTATTACAAAAAGAAAAATAACAAGGATGAGTTTTAAATGATTCTACAACTTAAGAAACTTAAATTCAGGTCCTCAAAGATGGCAGACCTAACTTTAAATTTGAAACATGTGCTTCATCATGTAGCTTGGCTTCTACTTTGAACTGTGCCATTGTTAACATTACCCAAAATGTATTGACAACTGTCAAACACTGAGGCCATATTGATTCGGTAGAATCCGTATCGATACACAAGGAGTGCGTGACGATATATTGCTGTATCAATATTATGAGCACAGGCCTACCCGATACCATACAGTACAGTCTCATATAAAACTCTTAAAAGTCTCTTCTCATAGTTATAGCTGCACATGCTCTGCTGATACCACAGTTTAAGAAACATGAACTCTTCAGTACTGTGTTTAAAATGTCTAACAATCCAGTTTGTTAACGGTTGGACAATACTTTTAGTGCTTGGCTGTTTATGAAGCATTTAATAAATACCAATCTGCTGTTATTGTGTAAAGATCACAAAAGAGGGAAAGACCGAGGAGTCAAAGTGTTTTGGGGGAAACCCTGCAGCTGTAGATTACAGCCTGGGCTGAGTGAGTCATCAGATTCAACAGTTAACATACCAGACAGCTGCCAATCCCAATAAAAATCTCTAAACTCACATTGATAAACATCCAAAACATGTTCATATTTAAAAATGAACCCCACAAACAGAGACAATGATGAATATATACAGAAGCAGATGTCTGATGGAGGGGCTGACAAACAGAGGCAGTTCGGTTTCACCACAACAAGCTGGCACGGGCTCAAACAAGCTGCTGGTTTCTCTCCGTCTAGACTCAAAATGCTCTCGTAAAATCAAACTGCGCCACACAGTCAGCCATTGTAAACTGTCAAAAGTGGGATTTGGGGTATGTCAAATGATAGCTGTGTTATAACGATTAGATGGGAGAGTGCGTGGGGAAATTTGAAATCATTCAAGTAAGAAGTGGTGTGTTTTAGTGTCTGGAACATGCACTGGATAAAGTTTGCATTGAGTGTTGTAAAACTCATGCTGTTGCCCGTCTCTCTTTTTATGTGTCTCTCTCTAAAAAGCAAAGTCAGCAGCAGAAGATGGACGGCTTAAAACGACTGTTCTGTTACACTAGCCTCATGTGTAGAGCTGGGTATGATTGTTATGGAAGGGCTTATTCTCTCTATATAGACATTTTACTGTAATATGTTTATTGAAGATGAACAATTTGGGATGTCCAAGCTGTATGGTAATTATCTGTCCATCCATTTTATCCAATAACAAACTCGCCTGCATTAGGAGGGCATTATGAATTAGGATTTTGTCATAATTTTAGTTGTAAATATGTTTACCATTTCTGTTGTCCCAAAATTTAAGCCTAGGGGTGAAACTAAGAAAAAAAAGACCCTAACCTGGGCCATATTTCCTCTATTTTTAGGACTAGACAGGGGCCAATTAAAACAGAATGCAGGCAACAGTCGGCCCCTGGGCCATAGTTTGGACAACCCTGCCATAGAGGTTTTTGATAACAGCATTTGATCATTTAGCTGGCCAACTGCATCACTTTCAAGATCTTGATGCTTGTATCAGGTTACTTTTCTTTTTTACGGGAATCAAACAGGCATTGATGGGTTAAGATTTGAACTTAATTGATATTAACCTTATAATTCTGGTTTTGTGACAAATATTAGTTAATTCTTTACACATACAAAAGAATAACTGACTTATTTTGTAACTCTTTCGACACATAGATTGATTTTTGGTCCATACTTCCCTTTATTTTAAGGACCAGACAGGGGCCAATTGAAAAACCGAATGCAGGCCACAGTTGGCCCCTGGTCCATAGTTTGGACAACCCTGTCATAGAGGTTTTTGATAACATTTGATCATTTAGCTGGCCAACTACATCGCTGTTAAGTTCAAAATCTTGATGCTCGAATCAGGTTGCATGTCATTCTTACAGGTATCAAACAGGCATTGATGGGTTTAGATTTTAACTTAACTGATATTTAACTTTATAATTCTGGTTTTGTGACAAACATTAGTTAATTCTTTACACATACAAAAGAATAATTGAGCTGTTTTGCAGCTCTTACAACACATAGATTGATTTTTGGGCCATATTTCCCCTTCAAACCTTTCTATCTAAGGACTTTTTTAATGATGTCCCCTGCACTCTGCCTGCAGGGCCTGAGGACCTCCAGTTTACCCATCATGCCTCACTGCAGTCCCACAGAGCCCTGTATGTCATCACTGAATGTCTCTGTGGATTTCAGGGGATTTTTCTGCAGGTTTTGAGGAATGTGAAGGCTGCACTTCTGCAGATTTTCCCAGACAGGTTTGTGTCTATAAATCATGATGGTGGTTAGCTCTTCCTTTGTACGCGAGCCCCTTCGGCGATGATACGGTTAACTGTGTTCATGCATTATTTATAGCCGCTTGTGTGAGTGTGTGAGTTTGTGTGTGTGTGTGTGTGATTTCTTGATGCGTTATTCAGGTTTGTGGAGCTGTGAATGCTATACTCGGGATGATATTAACTAGAAAAAGTGTCACAATGGAGAATGGAGGTCAAGAATCTGAAGAATCAGTTTCATTTATAAATTGGTATAAAGTAGTTTAAGTATATAATAATATAATATGTTAATCATTCCCCTATTTGAGCCTTCTTCTACTAGCATGTCCTAACTTAACGCAATGCAAGCTTTGGTGACAAAATCAGCCTGATTATCGTATGTGAGTGTCCTAACTGCCCGAACCTATGCTGCCCGATGCTGCCCCATCTTTCTTTCCCTTCAGTGTCTGCACATCGTTTCAGGTGTGGAGAGAAGAGATTTTGATGAGATGCTGCAGTATTTGGGATTTCTTTGACTTTTCTCACTCAGCAGAGCTTGTTTATCTGCTTTGCAAAGCAGAGATAGCATAGCTTGTTCATATATTCCACTGGCTGAGATGATTTACTTCTACTTTTAACACAGGGATAAACTTAGTTTAGCTCACAGTGCTGTGTATCTATAAGCCTTTGTGGTCCCCCCTCGCCAACACAAAGCCATTCACGTACAGTAAAATTGCTTAATGTTGTGTTTATGAGGGGGAACACAGAGTGTGGATTTACATTTTAAAGGATGCGGTGTAGACAGCAGGTGTGCAATGCTGCGCGATGCGACACGATATCCGATGCTCCTGTTCAGTTAGGTTCAGTTCAGTAAGTTCTACATGACGTACAAAACAGCGTCGCACACAGTGAAGAGGCAGTCAGCATCAACTACAGCATAGGGGGCAAGAAAGTAATCACTGGGGTAATGTCTGTGATGGGCATGGGGGACACTTCACAGTGAGACTGTTGCGTCTTTTGTACTTTGCTCTTACTATTTTATTAATCGACAAAAAAAATAACCCTTGAGGTACAAGTAAAGAAACCTTGAACCTTGAGGACAATTTTGCACAAAAAGACATCAACAGTGAAAAGGCAAAGTCTGTGACATTTTGTGGAAGGAACTGATAAGGGAATTATTAAGCATAAAGACTAATGATATTGATTCCTTGAGGAAATTGTTAACGATTCTCAAACAGAATTGTTTTTTGATAATCATCCCTAATGCTGACATTGAGGTCAGTCTACCATGCTCCCATAGCTCAAAATAAGCTTTTATTTTTGCTAATTACACTCTCCAAAAATTCATAAAGAAGTGTTTTTTTATGTGAGGACTTATCATGAATTTTTCCTTCTCCTCAGAATTTTTATTCAGCAATTATCAAAAAGGTCTTTGGAAAAGAATGAAGGACTTTTGTCAAAGGAATGCAACACTAACTAGTTTGGCCTGAAAAGTTAAATAATCTATGAACCACGCTGATTAAGATCATTAAAACAAAATTATTCAGATTAAAGATACTGAGCCATAGGCAATGGACTTGTTTTGTCTTAAAATAAACTGTGGTTAGTACTTCAGAGCTTTAAGGTCATAATTGCACCCTCAATGGCAAAGACAACTTACTTTTGTTTTTGCATAATTATTCATCCATTATCTTTATTAATTTCAACATGTATAATTCTTTAATTTACTTAATGTTGTTAAATGCTCATTTTTCAATGTTTTCAGAATACTCAAATGTTAAGAGTATTTCAGTTTTTCTACCTAAAAATAGCATCTAACAAACATGTCTTAAAATCAAGGAGTAATTATATCATATCATGATTTTAACAAGTTCAATATAATCCAGTTGATGATTTTTTCCTTTTTTTTTTTTTTTTTCAACATGAAAACAGCTTTTTTTTTAGAGTCATTTTAACCAGACAACACATCATGGTGGTTTCTAAACTTTACCGTCTTCCCCTTGCGGTGGAAAAGGGGGTAATTCATAATGAGAATGAGTCAAACAATTACAGAGGGATTATGCGAGGAAGAGGGAATAAAGGAGGGATGAAAAGAAACCAGCCAAAAACCAGAAGATGAGATGACTAGACAAAGTTAAAAGCAGACCAAAAACATGACAAGTGAAGCTGCAAAGAGCATCAACAACCAAATACAGGATTAGAGGATGACGAAGGTTTACTGGAGACAGAAAATTTGAGCTGGAGTAGAACTAAAGGACGCTGTTTTTGTCTCACCGTGGTGAATGATGCCATTTTCCAGTAAGGCTTGTCCCAGGTTGACTCCCTCGTCAGGTTTGCTGATCTCTCCGCTTTCTATCAGCCATGACACGAACTCGCTGTAAATAAGACAAAGAAGAAAAAGGATGAAAACAAGATTTGACAAGTTGTTATTATTCACAATAAATTCTGGGGTTCCTTGTACAAAAACATCAGATATTGCTTCATTTCAGTGTTCTGCTGGAGTGATAGTGCAAAAGAGGAGGCAGGAATGAAAACATGGAAGTGAATTAGCATTTTAGCATGTATGCTTCCCACAGTAAAAGATCTATGAGATTTTAGAGCAGCTGTACGGATAAATACCTGAAATAAGGTCTGTGATAAACACATGTATTTAAGATTTTAATGTTTCATTTAAAAAAAGAACATTTAATTTTATTTATTTACTTATTCTGGTCATGGAGATACTCTCATTTCTTCACAAGAAAAGGAAAATAATACCAGAAAATAATAATGATTGTTATGAAAATACTAATAATGCACATTTTTTCTTGCATTACATGTCTGGAAAGGAGCAGGGAGGAAAATAAATCTTATATTTATCTGCCCCTTTCTTCAACTACAAGTGAACGGTTGATGGCTTGCCTTTTACTCATCAAAATAAAATTACAATCTCATCATAGAAACAAAACTGACAAGGAATCAGATTATATAACCTCACAACCTTGTTCATATCAATTAAAATTAGCCACAGTTTCATAAAGTTGGATAATTCTGTCATTAAAATGCATCTAATATTACTCGGCTTTTGAATTCAATTGGGTTATTGTGTGTTTAAAATGATGGTTGCAAACAAATTGCTAATAGGATTATAAAAATGGCAGCAGGCCCTTTCATAATCATTTTAATCATTTTTAATGAACAATAATTCATACACCATTGCCCCAGCCATGGGTTCCAACTTGATCAGACCATTAGATTAAGTGGAAGTTCTTAAACAAGAGGTTATTATGAACTTTAATTTAAAAGAAAAGCCTCATTGAGATTAAAAATCTCATTTGCCGAAGTGTCCTGGCCAAGACAGGCAGCAGCTTACTTACAAAGTTACAGACATGAAACAGTTACAAACACAAATACGTACATGTCAGCCAATCAGTTCAGAGTCACAGAGACAAAAATCATCAGTCAAAGCATCTGCAGCAGACTCCAGTCTGCAGGAGCAGCATGTCTGAAACTTCTTTGCCCATTTCAAGACAAAACTTTGGGAACAGAGAGAAACTTGAACGAGAGACACTGTAGAAACTAGCATTACTCAAAGAAGAGAGGAGATGCTTTGTGGCTAGCTCTTATCTGTAGCAATAGGGCAGATAAATAGTTGCAGTAAAACACATATTGGACTTAAATACATCAACATAAAGAGATACTATCACTATTCCTTGACTATTATGGCAGAGTTCAGTTTTTCAATAACACCTGAATAGTAGAATTCAGTGCTGTTAATTCAATTAAACTCATCACTTCAAATAACCTTATCTATCTGTAAAGGATTGTCATTTCTGTAAAAGCATCAGAACATAATAATATACATTAAACATAAATGACAGCTCAGCACAAAAAACATGTACACACACAAAGCAGCATGAAACAT
This sequence comes from Cetoscarus ocellatus, assembly GCA_037902135.1. Taxonomy (NCBI): domain Eukaryota; kingdom Metazoa; phylum Chordata; class Actinopteri; order Labriformes; family Labridae; genus Cetoscarus; species Cetoscarus ocellatus. The sequence goes on along the minus strand of JBAMNC010001820.1, from coordinate 258,804 downwards.
CCATGGCAAAAGTGCAAAAATGCTGAGTAGGTAAAGCTCGTGAGCCGTAGTAAAAAATGCATGACTGATAAATAATAAATAATGCTAAAAATGCTAACATGGGTAGAACAAACAAAACAACCATCCATGCAGTTTCTTAAATCCACATCCCTACTCAATGCTTTCAAACATAGTCTCAAAATCTGGCTTCAATGCCAAGATATTCCTTTAAAGTCTGACATTATTGGTATTTCTGAAAGATGTTAAATCAGGATGCTTATTCTGTTTATAATATATACACAAGAACTCACTGCACCAGGTTACTAACAACACTCCTAGTAATCCTAATGAATAGAGTTATTTCAAAAATGTAAAAAAGAAAGAAAAAAACGAAAGAAAAATCATACAACCACACATTGACATAAATGTAGAGTACTATACCAAAAGAAAAGTGCAGCATAAAAAAATGCTAAAAAAAAAAATCATGATTTAATTTATATATTTGACAAGAAGCAGGCAGAAGTGTTAAGCTTATTTATTCCCCTTCTCCATAAAATACTGATAGTTCATTAATCAATCTGCAGCCTCATTAATATAAATTTGTACAATAACATTAATTTATTCTAACATACTTCCTGTTTAACTAAGTCCTAAATAAGTCTTTAAAAATGTGCACAACAAATGACAACATAAGCAAATAAGTGACAACACTTTGTGATCATCAAACACCTTCACTCCTATATCATGTGGAAATCATTTCTAACATAATTTGAACATTTCAGTCATTAAGGTGGCGTGACCTTATCTCTGACACCTACATGGTGTGAATTATTTACGCTAGAAAGGTGATTTCACCACCACCTCTTTTCTATGAATTAACAGCATATCAACACTTCTCAGAACAGCAAACACTCAAAACTTTAAAAAGTGTGTCCAAAGTTACAACAGATTTAACCACTAAGAGGAAAAAAACAGAATCTGGTCGCTGACAAAGCAGGACAGCAAAACAAGTTCAGGCAACACAGGCTAAAGACGTTTTGGTACCCCAAACCCAAAGTTTTGTGGCGAGCAGCGCAGGTGTGTTTCCTGTTTTTCAACAAATACAAGCATCATTCTTACGCTCAGAGTCAGAACTGGAGTGGCATTCAGCTGCAGCCTCGGACACCAGCTACTCTTACTGCACTGGTTGTATGGACTTCAGGAAGAGTAGCTATCGCCTTTGTGACAGCTAATGAGAGATCCAAATAAATGAGTAATGAGGCCCCGGAGACTGCTGCCTTGCTGCACAGCCCTTTTACTGCACTGGCTCCTGGCTGCATGCTGGAAGTGATGCTTAGGGTACAGAAATGGGCGTATGGATGTTAAAACATGGATGATACATTGAGGAACTCTCTCCCATGTTTTTCAACTCATTCTTGCACCACTTTGAAGACAATATGCTTTGTGCTGTTAAAATGTGGCCCTACAGTTTACCTGCTCAAATATCCCTGAGGTCTGTCAATGTCAATTTCAGCTTTATTTATATCGCACATTTAAACAGCCAGCAGTAGAAAGGCAGACATAGGGATGGGAATTGATAAGATTTTATCGATACCAGTGCTATTAACTATCCTGCTAATTGATCCAGTTCTTTAACGATTCCCTTATTGATTCCTGCAGATTTTCCGTGTGGGCAAATGTTGGCCCGTAGATTTTCAGTGGCGACAATGTCAAACACACATGTCACAGCATAGATAACTGCTTCTGCAAGTTGCTGGTGTTTCCACTCACTTAAGGTTGTGCAATAGGCGCCTTTTGTAAAAAAAAAATAAGCCACAATTCTGACCGCTTCTCAGCCCTGTCAGTGGAAGGAAGTGATAAGGTAATGATTAGCAAAAAGACTCATGATATCAATACTTTGATGGAGCTGTTAACGATTCTCAACTGGAATTGGTTTTCAACTCCCATTCCTAGGCAGACACAATAAAAAACAGTAAAACAATAAAACCAATAACAGTAATAAAAAACCAATAAAACAAAAAACAATACAGTATAAATATGTTTAATGACCAGTAAAACCAATAAAAACCCAATAAAAGTGTCTATACTCTGCCAGGTTTGGGCAGAATCCAAAGTTTAATATCTCTCTTTAGGATGTTGCTATATATTGGTACAACGCCTTAGTGCTTACATGCATGTCTCTTTCAGTATGAGCTATATGGACCAGAACTGAAAATAACACGAAGTAGGGCTAAAGATTTATCATTTTCAGATTGCAATCGCAATTTCAGACAACGCAATCATGTGATCGCCAAATCACCAAGCATTTACGAAAGTGCTGGTACGCAGGTCATCAACACAAAGCCTCTGTTTAAGAAGGGAAGTTGGAGTTTCTCTTGAATAAAGAAAACAGATTATTAATCATCAATATTAGATGATGAATAATGTGTTATGTGCTTTTGATTGTTGATTTCCTTACTGTTGTCTATCCTGTAAACATAGTGAATATTGCACTGAAGGTTGATTTGAAAAAAATCGTGAATTAAATTGAAATTGCAATATCTGCCAAAAAAAACGCAATTAGATCTTTTCCTAAAATTGTTCAGCCCTACTACAAAGGCTGGCCTGAAGACAGTGTCAGTAAAAAAAGCAGATAAGTACATTCGGTCAGAGGCCGAGCAGCCTCGGTATTCACCACAGAGACTCCTGTGCAACGTAACATGTCAACACCTTCAAGACTCTCAGTGTAGTTCAGTCTGTCTGTACGAGGTTTAAAACATCAGCGGTGGTTTCATTAACTTCTTTAACTACAGGCAGGGAGGAGAAGCTCTGTAGAAAATGTGCTTTTGTCTGATCCTTTTGTCTGAGAGCTAAACAAATATTTGAGGATGAAAATGACATTCACTCCGTCTGCGTGATTATCTGGGGAAGTGATTCCGCTCAGCAGCATGAAAAACAAACAGAGAAGTGAAGAGAGCTACTGTGTGCATTAACTCTGGGAATTTTTCTTCTGTGAGAGAATTCAGGGTGGATTTGCTTTCAAGTGGGGGAACAGTGGACGTGAATGAGTGCGATCACTCAGCATGTGGTAATGTAAAGCATGTTCGTGTGCGTTTGTGCAGTGGGTCATTCAACGAGCATGTGATTTCTGTATGATCACGCAGAACTGGAAACATCTGAAGGCAGTGAACAGCTGAAATATTTCATCATGATTCATACGAGAACTTCTTGAAGTTTGAGAGCGTGAGGCTGTTAATTGACACTGACAGCAGACTGACGTGAATGTGAATGGAGGGTTGTGTGTCTGTATGTGTGTTTATGTGTGGATGTTACGCAAGAGCCGGTTTAATTTTGGACGCAGATCTGTTATGGAAATTAATCTGATGAGCAGTAATAGTGTGTACGATGTCAGGAGTGGAGATGAAAGGGAGAGAGATTGACACTGTAGACAGAGAGTAAAAGGAGGAGACGCAGAGAGACAGTGATACACAACTGCACACATAAGGACACACAAACACTCTCTGAGGAGACAAGTGCACAGGATTTGCAAGTAATATCTGTTTGTGTGCTACTCTTTTGAGATGACTGTTTTGCATAACATACACACACATTCTTAGGAGGCAGAACTTTTGCACTGCAATATGACAACCAAACACTCATAAGTACTGCTTTACAACTGGCATACAGAGGCTTCAATGTTCCCCTTCCAGCCAAATGCCTGCTGGATTCCAGCCAATTGTCAGTCAAGTTCCAGCCAATGGGAGTCAATTTGTGTATTGGTAGGACTGTTAATTTAGTTTGTTTATTTTTCCTTAACTCAGAGAATTTTAGCATTTTTCACATTTAAGTGCAGTTTCGTTTACTGGCTGCTCTGGATGCCTTTAATTGCCCCCCCGGGACAAATAATTTTTTTTTAATTGAACTGAAAAACGTGCTAATTTCAAGTGATGAGATGGCACTTCCCTCACAGAATCCTTGATGGCTTCAACCTTTGCCCTTATTGGAGTAGCATAAGCTTAAACAAGTCTCTACTTGTTTCCCTGACTTTGCGAGGGGTCCCAGAACGTTCTAGTTACGGACCAGACCTAGTCAGGGAGAGGTGGGAAAATTTAAGTGGCTCCATCTGTACGAAACTAAAGTAGAAAAATCAGGTTCTGGTTTGGGAGCACATGCTGGATCACTTCACCATTCATCATTCCTGACAACGATTCTGCACCACCAGTAACGTTAAACCGACTTCATTCGTAGATGTTCACATGCAATGGTGTTTAAGGGAACAAGGCTGCAAACCCTACGCACAGTCCTGAGGCAAGAGACGCCAACCCCTTTCAGCTGCGTTATCAACTGCCTTAATCGGCAGGATGTCGGCCTGTAAAATAGGGTGCCTAAAACACACTTTAAATTAGTGATGTTCCAATACCATTTTTTCCCTCTCGATACCGATACCGATACTTGTGCTGTGGGTACTGGCCGATACCGAGTACCGATCTGACGCCAGTATGTTATAAAAAAAATATCACACTGCGCCTGCATGACTGTGATGTGATTATCATTGTGGTAAGGCCTAGCTCAGGTTAAACCCTTTGTAAAACATGAATAACTACAGCAAATTCAAGCCATTTATTTTAAATTTTATTTTTAAATAAAACAGTATAAAAAACAGTAGTGAAAATGCAATTTGACTAAATAAATCTAGGAATAATTATTAAAAAAAATTAAAGTGCAGCCACATTGTTTTTAAATAAAAAAGGCATTTAAATACAACAGTATAAAAACAGTAGTGCAACAGCAACTTAGATAAATAAATCTAGGAATACATATTTTTTAAATTAAAGTGCAGCCACAATATTGTAAAATGAAGGCATTTAAATAAAACAGGATTAAAAAATAGTCCAATAGCAACTTAAATGTCACATGATCAATTCCTCCAGGTCCCTGCAGGTTGCAGCACAGTGCTACAGTTTTAAGAGCGGTGAAGAAGAACCGTGCCAGAGGTTTACGGTGCTAAACAGTAAAAAGATTACTAATTTAATAATTACGTGGTATCGGATGGTGTCTGGACTCCAGTAGTTGTCGATATCGATGCCAGCATTTTCGGCAGTATCAGAGTAATTTCCAATACTGGTATCAGAATCGGAACAACTCTACTAATACCTACAATTTTGCCTCCTTTGATAGCCAAGGTTGTAGGTATTATTCTGCTGTTAGTTTCTTTTCTGTACATTAATCTATCAAGACCAGGGGTTCCGAAAAGGTGTGCCTTGCACAACAGGCTTTAAAATGAGATTTCAGCATACTCTAAATAAACATGTTGCATCATTTTGTTTATACTATTTCATTAGTAATACGCATACGTGACATAATTAGTGATGCCGTTATTTGTCATAATTAGTTGAGTATTTGTAGATAAAAATGAATACTGGCTGCTGCTTATTTTCAAATGTATCTTCTATAACTGCCCTCCTTACCCTAAGCAATATATAACTCCATATAGATCACAGTACAATCTTCGTCATACACTAATTCTTTTTTGTGTGTTCCAAGAACTTATAAAGAAACTGGTCGTTCTGCTTTTCAATTCAAAGCCCCATCAGACTGGAGCATTTGCCTGATTCCCTCAGATCAATATCGTCTTTGACTCTTTTCAAGAAATCTGTCTTTGTTTATCTACAAACACCTTGCTCCTGTTTTCAGAACTAAATGTGTGAAATGCCTGACTGTGCCGAAATGTTTGCATGTGTTCCTAATAATATAAATGTTTGTTTGTTGCAACATTAGTGTGGGTCTGAGTCTTACTGTTGATAACCATATATCCAATGTGGACTGCTGGGTGAGGGGATGGTTGGGTTGGGAGAGTTTTCTGTTTGCTTTGTGTATTGTCAGTATTGTAATGTTTCTCTTGTAATGCCAGAGTGATGACTGTACTGTAATGGTTTTTTTCTTATGTTTTGTTTTGTCTGTATATTGATGTAAAGACCCCCCTTGAAAACGAGATTATTCATTTCAAGGAGTTATGCCTTAATAGATTGAAACTTAAATATGTGAATCAGACTGATAAAATTCTATAACAAACATTAAGGGCTATTTTTGTGCCTTGTGAGTTTGGCTTCGCATTCGGTGTGCTTTGGCTAAAAATAGTCTGAAAACCAAGACCATTCTTGCAAAACCAATACCTGAAGAAGTTTTATCCAAACTTTAAAAAGTTTACTCTGATTCATGAATGAACTACAAGGTTTTTGAGGCCACAGGAGAGTTAAATTGTTCAGATATCTGAATGACAATTTCCTTCATGTGCGGGAGTTTGCTTTTTTTTTTTTTTGAACATATTTTAACACTAAACAGACTTCAAAGTCAAAATCTGCTAAGCAATGCAGATATGGAAATGAGCCACAGTGAGTGTTTTTCTACAGAGGGTAAGAAAATAAACCGAAAATCTGGTGTAACAGAGTCCAAATAAGATGGAGGAAGAGGATTTGTCTTAAGACTTCCTAGTTAAAAGAACAAACTTCACCGACTGAGGGAGTGAGGCATGCATGGGAGCTGCAATAACAAAAAGTAAAGCGTGTTACTGCTGACTGTCTTTCATCGTATAAGCAGATGCCTGATGGGATAAGATGGAATAATGCTATCAAGACAACTGGCTGCTATCAAACCGGCAGTCAGCATCTCTTTTTAATGCAATAAGCACTCAAAGTGTGCCTGATGCTAATTACATCAGAGAGACAAATGCAGAGCTAATGCAGGTTGCACTCATAGGCAGGAAATGACTGAGTGATAAAGTGAGGAAAGTGGAAGATGATAGAGAGAGAAAACAGAGAAGAGGAAGACAAAAAGAGACGAGGATGGCTTGGGCAGATGAATGACTCCAAAGACGCACAAGGCGCTTTCACAAGTGCACAAAAATCCAGAAAACATCCCAAAATTTGAGAATGAGCCGCTTATGTGGACACTGATATTTCACCCTGATTTTAAAGATATTGCATACAGCTGTTCCAACTTCTTCTCAATCCTAGAGTGTGACTTCCTAACAAATTTGGGTATCTAGACGTGCTAACACTGCAGAAAATTCATGGCTAGCTAAAGAGTAAGGGATGTTGTCATGTGGCTGGTGGGCAAATAGTGTGATTACAGTGAATGTAATGATGCTGCCTTATATTCCTCTGATGCTCTCCTTGACTCTTTCATTAAAAATCTGATTATTTAGGCCATGTTTGGCCTTAACTTTTGGTGTTAAGTTTGCTCTTTTGATTCGGCAGCTACTCTAATAACCATGGAAAATGTTGAAGCTTACGTAATCTTGTGAGGAAAACTCCATCTCATGGAGACATCCTACAAATGCATAAAAGGGTGTGTTAGATTTTTTTTTTTTTTAAATGGGACAGTATGCATTAATTGGCATTTGCATGTAGATACATGGGATTATAGCCAGGTGGCTAATTTCCATCCCCAGTCCCATTAGCAGGTTGATGTCAACACATAAAACAAAAACAAACATCAATAATAGGAATAAAACCCACAGAGCGTGTTAAAAGACAAGCAACATACATACATCGTAGACATCATAAATGACAAACAGTCCAAAATTTACCAGGCCGGGAGATGGGGGATCATGGGAATCATACACAATGAATTATAAAGTGCTGGAGTGCTAATTAAAGTGCTATTGTGCTAAAGTGCCAAATGCTAAAGTGCAGAGTGCTAGCTGCCTTGGAGCTCAGGTCCTAATTTTTTTGCACACAAATAAAAAGTGCATGTTGCATTGCACATTACCCGTCTACCCAAAATTATAAAGTGCCAGATTGAATATAATATTACAAAATGCCCATAGCACACAGTTGCACATGCAGGTGTGTGAGTAGATATTGCACTAAAAGTCCAGACATAGATTCACTAAAATGGCAAACATAGATGTACTTCTTTAAGCAACAGTGGACAATTATGGATGGTGTCCCAACACACTGCACCGATTAGGAATGGCTAAGTTTTCGATGTCACTTAAGCACAACCCCAGAGAGGAGGGAGGGGGACTTCCAGTGGCTGGTAACTGGCTGGAAGTTGGAAGGCAGCTGGCTGGGTGGGGAAAATTGAAGGGCTGGCTCTGTACCAAAACAGTCAGCGACTTTGGCATTTGATCTCACGAAGCAGTGATGTTTGTTGTTCCTCAAACTTGTTCTGTCTTTGTGTTTTTGCTCCATCATCTTGGTCTGGCTTCAGAATCACCATAAACTAGGGCATTTTATTAGCTTAGAGGGCTTTAGGAACAGAATTAAGGATCATTTGATTTGATGTACGTACATGTTTTATGACTGAAATCTGAACTGATATTTGACATTCGTGTTATTATATATATATTGTTATTTTTGTGAAACTTTATTGCTGCTGTCTTGGCCAAAACTCTGTAATGACGGACAACAAGCTTTAAAATGAGATTTCAACATACTCTAAATAAACATGTTGCACAGCACTTGCACAGTTTTTCTCATACCTTGACTCTGAATAATCCTGCAGCCTTATTCTTACACAGCATACTCTGGCAGGAATAAAGAGTGCTGTAACACACACGCAGAGCTGCTGATGGTTCCTAGAGGGTCTCAGAATCCAGACGGCTAATGAGGCTTATTTGACTGAGGAAGAAAAACACCCAGATCAGGACTTCAAATGCCTCAACCAAGGTGGAAGTGGTCTCCCAGAGATGCTTTTTCATAGTTAATGCAGCATGGTTGCTTGTGGGTAATGGGGAAACACAGCATTAGACTCTAAAAACACCCTCAGACTGGTAATACATTCAGTTATTTGTACACGATGGAGGTGTTGCAGTAATTCATGGTCACTCCCTGGTTTCTCTTTCAAAGACAAGTCATCAGTCAGCTTTAAAGTCTTCCCTCGTTTTATTTTTTATCTACTTGAGCCAGAGCTTGAAAGAATTTTAATTGCTGCCCAGGATCTCTGGTGTGTATGAGGGACACTGAAGGAAACCAAAGCGAGCCTCTCATTGTCTATTCATCACACTCAAACATCAAGGGGACGGAGAGGAGGCTTCGGTTAAAGCTTCTTTACTAATGAAAGTCTCGGAGTGTGAGTAAAGCTTGATGGTGTGAGTGTCTGAGCAGTGACTTGGTCCTTTCTGTGACCCATAGACGCGCAGTAAGGGGTGGGGGGGCTCATTACCCACTGGAGTATGCTGGGATAAAACTGTTCAGGCACTTTGCCAGGACTTGAGTGGACTGGATGGCAGCGCTTTGAAAACCTGCTGATCTTACGTAACAAGTATTTGCAAAGACCCCCTTGAGAACGGGGCAGCGCTGCAGCCACATTCTTGGGAGCTGGGGAAGGAAAAAACACTCACTTTCCCATGAAGCACTTGGGCACAATGCTGAGCTTCCGGCGTCTGTCTTTAATGAGGTGTCGACTCTTGGTCATCATCATGTGGTAGAGCTTCTCTCCCTTCTCTGCGATCATCACATAAGCATCCCGCTCCATCCCCAGTTTGAGACCTGGAATACAAAAGGGAAAAAAAGCCCAGGAGGGATTGTCATCATCAACATCGATGAATAACTTCACGCTGCCAAGTAGGACATGTTCCTGGAACAGCTCGCAACATGCTCCTGGGGCAACGATGTAAGCAATCGTGCACAGAGCTCATTATTACCCTGCCCCTCTTTGTTTTTGAAAGCATCAGTTGACAGGATGAATTCAAAGTTGAACAAGATTCTTTACTGCAGTCATGAGGTTATTTTATTGTTTTCTGCCCAAACATGTAGCAGCATGAACACAAGCTTGTATGACCTGTGCATACACAACTAAGAAGTTATGTTGTAATTAAGGAAGCCATATTTGGTCTTGGTTTCACACATTTGATTTCGATTGCTGCTAGAAAATGTCCATAAGAACTGAAGTTCAAAAACTGATTCAAAGAAAAGAAAGTGGGGGAGTAAAGTAATACTGATGTAAATTCATTTCATTTGGATTGGAATAAAAGTAAGCAAGGAGATATACCTCTAAATATGTATCCATATGTGTTGGTATCTATGTATGAATATGGACATTTGTATCAAAGATGTGCCTCTACGTTTTTGTGTCTGTATTTGTTTTATCTTATATTTATTTATATGTTTGTTTTTGTAAGTGCAACCTTTAGTACGGTCTGTTATTCGTGTTTTCAATATCTGTTGGCTTCTGTCTTGTTGTTATTGATGCAAAAAATAATAAATATTAAAATTACAAAAAAAAAAAAAAAAACAGATCCAGCTGTGTTCTCATCCTACCAGTGCAGCTCTGTTGGGTCTTGATTTTATCTGCAAAAACTGGTCAGTTTAGCGACATGTTTCAGCAGCTCTGTATTCTACCTTTAGTATATGCTCTGTGGTTGGCTTGCCAGCCTAAATCAGGCTGTTTTTGCCCCGACTTTCCCCCTTCCCGACCAAGGACGGCAAACACCAGATTATCTTATGTTTTATAAGATTATCCTATAAGATTATCCTGTGGTCTGAGGTGTGTTAAGAGTGAATTTGTCCTGATAATCGGCTCTGAAAGGGGTCAGGGCGACGTAAATATTTAACTTGACTCTGTGAATTGTGACGTGGAACAGAATGTAGCCAATCAAGAAGCGAGCTGACTGAGGAACAAGGAAGCAGGTGTAAATAAAAACAAGTATGACCGACCTGAAAAATAAGGTCAGACGGACCTCAGAAATGGAGGACCAGCTCACATGTTCAGGATTTTTCCCTCAAAAATTGTCCCAAGACCACCATCACTCCCTCTTCTCATTCGTCTTCTTTCATGTTGTGTTTTCCAGTTGTTGCTATGCTACTTCTTCTTCTTCTTCTTCTTCATTGTTAAATCATGCTTGATAATGCAAGATTTCTGCCTTGGAGGACTAGATTCTAGATTGGTGGTGGGACAGAACGGTTATGTGTGTGGTGTGCTGTGTTGAGATTATCTGAGCACACCACACACAGTACGATCACAACTGTTCAATGCCTGATTTTTTAATCTTCACATGTGGGGTCTGTAACAGATAAAACATCTCTACAGATTTAGAAAATCCTTACGTGTGGACCCCACTTTAGTTAGCTTAGCACTTGTTAGCAGAGATAGCCTACAACAGTTTATATAGCTACAGTTCAAAACAAGAGTGACCTAAACATAAAATATTAATGAAATATGATATGGGAACCTTCTATTTTGCTTGTACTTCAATTTCAAGAACACAGGAAAGTACAAAGACATCTTGAGAGAAGTGCAGAAGCAGCACAATCATGCTGGCTGCCTCCAAGCCTGTGATGTTGAACGTCCATCAAGGATTGTGTCCTATTTGTAAAATCACTGCATGTGCTCTTCTGCTGTGTCATCAGTTTTTCAAGTCTTTAAAAGAGTGCTTTCTTTAGACAGAAGAGGATGTGAGAGTGAGAGTGAAAATAAATGCACAAACAGAGTCAGAGCCAAACACAATGACAGTATCAGAGAGCCAAGAAAAGTACAACAGACCCATTACTGTTTGCAAATTAAAAACTTGCTCTCAGAAGCGTTCACACACATCAGACTGCCGTGGTGCTGTAAGAAAAAACAAGCAGGCCTTTGCAGGGACAGCCTGCTTGTGTTCTGGTATTATGCAGAGGGAATGAGGCAAGAACAGCGTGGAGACTGGAGTCTGCAGAACCATCAGAGACAGATGTATATCTCTCTTAGCAGAGTATTTTTCAGGACTTCAGGGGGGCGGCGTGATTCTGATCTTGTTTCTGTGTTGGTTTGTAAACTATTAGTCCTCGATTATAAACCAGAACATGTAAGGGTCTATTGTAAGGCTCACTGTGAGTCCACCGTTTGAGCTGCTTAACCTCATCGAGAGGGTTTGATGAACTTCTGAACCATACTGTGAGACTTTCTGACTCGAGCAGCTCAAATCAGCTGCACTGTGACTTCCTAAGCTGCTTAACTCCTCAGAGAGGCAGGGTGAGCCACTGAACCTGGCTTTAACAGAATTCTGATACAAGCATCCTGACAGAATTAACAAAGAATAAACAAATATGACTCCTTAAAACAAGCTGCCAAGCTGTCTGTGAACGCTGTTAGCAGCGGCTCTAATCATTAAATTTGTATGATTCCACCTCTTTTAATGAGTTTTTGCAATAAAGATATGAGTAATATTTCCTGGTCTAAATTTGCAAACTGCTGATTTGTTATTCAACTTCAGTGAGCTGCAGAATTTGCTTGCATGTCTGAATTCAGCAAACACATTATTGCAGCAGCAGAAAAAAACCTCTCAGGAAGTATGCCCTGACAAAGAAAAACAATGGTTCTACTAGTGACAATTTTCTAACACATCTCTGTGTAATTAGCCCGTAGGAACATTTGTTCATTTTTCAGTGAAGCTTGCCTAGCCTCGGCCTCGGTCTGGCTTTGCAAGTGTGGCTCAAATGCACTAAGGCTAGACAGGTTACTTTCTAAAGTCATCCAAAAATTGTCCTATCATTTTGTTTTTAAAGGGATATACCAACTTTTTTTCTTTGACAAGCAGGTTGATATCTTTCTTTCAACTGCGTGCAGTAACAAGGAAGAGATGGGCAGAGCTCGTCCACCGCTAACTAGCTTAGCTCAAACACTGGGAGTCAAGGGGTAGTGTTAGCCTGTCTCTGCCAGTCATCAGATAAACTCTTCAACTCTTAACGGTCCTGTGTGCTTGTTGTGACTTGTTTTTTAACTGCCTTATGTAACGTTATCTTCTACTATCCTCATATTATCTTCTACTCCAAAACAGAGGCTTTGTTTTATTGACCTACTTACAAGCACATTGGCGTGGTTTGAGCTAGATATGTGAAGTTCGTGAATGAGTTGAGTTTTTTGAACAGCTCTTTAAAGTGAACAATGAGAACTGATTCGCAGCTGTGAGTGAGCCGTTTGTTTTTGCAGGCAATTTGCAAAGAACAGCTCACTCACAACTGCAAATCGGTTCTCATTGTTCTGGTTCAAATTACTCAACTCATTCGTCGATGTCACATCTCTAGCGCAAACCACCGCGGAATTAGGTCAGCGAAACAAAGCCTCTGTTTAGGAGTAGAGGAGGATAATATGATGATAGTAGATGATAATGTGACATAACAGTAAAAAAAAAAAGTGTCACAAAAAGCACACAGGATCGTTTAGAGTTGCTGAAGAGTTTATCTGATGACTGTAGGCAGAGGCAGGCTAACGCTACCCATTGACTCCAAGTGTTTGAGCTAAGCTAGTTAGCGGTGGGTGAGCTTTGTCCATCTCTTCCTTGTTACTGGAAACACAGTCTTAAGAATGGTGTCTATCTGCTTGTCATGGACTCAGCAGTGAGGCAAGACATGAAAAGAAAAAATGTTGGCATATCCCTTTAAACTTTGAGGTACCATTTTGAGTATAAATAGTTGTTTGTTTGGTTATTCTGTCACAATGTACATAAAGAGATATATATGTAAATGTAAATAATAAATCTTTAGTTTTAATTCTTGAGGTGAATGAGGTGTTGAGGAGAAAAGTGGGGAATGTGTGCAGGAAAGGAGCTGTTGCTCAAGCTTGCTGAGTTATAACCTTTGTAGGAAACAGTCTAAATGCTTGCAAACTTTGAAATCTATCCACTTAAGTTACCAACTCTTCAGCTGCATGATTTCTGGTATTCAACATTAAAAGGCAGTAGTAAGTGTAAGGCCGGATGTCTGGCCAGCTAATAGAGACTGACAGGATGAGACAAACAATGTCTAAAGTTACACAGTTAACTCTGAAATCCACTTTTCCCATTCAGCCTTCTCTGGCTGGGCAGTGGCAGCGTGTGATGGAGGTGGGGTTAAATTACATTTGACAGCAGCTGGAGTTGACTTAAACAATGAGTGTCATTGAACAACAGACGGGGGGCCAGCCAGAGCAGAGGCCCCCCTCGGCTTCTGCTCCAGCTGTCAGAGTTTGTCTCGCACCGCTCCTCGTCTAATACCCTATCGCATTATCTGACCCACGCATTTTGCCTACACTTCCGTGAAAATGGTGATAAGACTGAACACCTCCAGCTGGCAGTTTGTGAACAAAGAAAGTCTTTGGATGGCCACATGTCCAGCAAATGGGAGGGCAACAGTGGTACATGTAAAGGTCACAAAGAAGGTGTGGCTGAGGGGACTGTAACGTATAACACATAAAGTACAGCTTGATTTATAGACCAAAATCATAATGATAAGAGAAGCCACAGAGTTTGTACAGGTGCCTGAAATCTTGGAAAATGCTTAAAATCTTAAGTTGAAATTTCAAGGGTTAAAAAGTGCGTGTGTTTTGGACAAGGTGTCTGAAAGGGCAAAATATTCTACCTGTTAATTCACTGTTCTGAAAGTCAGATTTTATGGGCTCAACCTGATTAGATAGGATATAAAGTCTACCTAAAAGGAATATTATTATTACTAGAAAGCACTTGGAGAGCGCAAACCTCCAACAAGGTAGCTCACATATTACTGTTCCATCTATAAGCAATAGTTCCATGATGAAGTTACCATCATAATATGATTTCTTGACCCTGAAAACCCACACCTAGCACTGAGAATCATGTTGATATCATTATTAGGCAGACAGTTATTGAGCAAAAACGATTGTTTGCTAATGGCGGTTATCTGGATCACCACCAAAATCTAATCATTTTTAAGTTGGGCCACTACCAACATCTCCTGAAAATTTCAGCAAAATCTTTCCAGTAGTTTTGCGTAATCTTGCTAACAAACAGACATACGTCGGCAAAAACATAATGTCCTTGGTGGAGGTAATTATTATTATTCTTAATGACAAAACAAAGCTTTGTTTGTTTGTATTTTGTCATCTGTCTCCATGTTGCTACCACATAATTTTATTTGTAAGTCTGTATATTCGTATATTTAATTGGCATTTAATGGTAAATGATAAATGCACTTGAGCTTACGTAGCACTTTTCTATTCTTTGTCTACTCAAAGCAGCTTTACACCACAGGTCACATTTACACACTCACTCACTGATGGTGCGAGTTTCTACATCAGTTGTCCATCAGTATCAGGTAACACATTCACGCCCTTTCATGCCCATTTATACGCCACTGATGCAGCAGTGGGAGCAACTTGGGGTTAAGTGTCTTGCCCAAGGACACATTGCCATGTGACACCCAGAGCTGTGCTTGAACCTGCAACCTCCCAAATTCTGACCAAGCCCACTATCAGGCTGCACCCTGAATATACTGTAAATGATTAAATGGGAAATTTGAAATACAGATTTTAAGCATATATGTGATTGTGTACATTCAAAATTAACAACAGCTGTTGGGTGCAGGGAAAAGCTAAAGCTGAATTCACACATCAAGCATTGTAGCTGAGAACGTTAAATAATGATCAACATTTCAGGGAAACCATGTTCCAGGGGTCAGTTTTGCTTCAACGTGGGTCGAGATCTTTCCTGATGGCTCCCTGACTAACTGTACATGGATTTTAAACATTCCCGACAAGGGAAGAAGCCTTCTCTAAACTGCACAAAATTTAGGCAATATTAGCAAAAGGGGGAAACACTGGTTAGTGCTCAGGAGATTGTCTGCCATTTATAATAATAAAAAAATATAAATGACCAAATATTGGATGTTCAGGACTTCTGCTTCTGTATCAAACAGGTATCAATATGATTTGATTTTTACTAATAATATAAATGCTCTTTTAAAAAGAAAGTAAATTCATCAAATAATAAACATTTCAAATAGGTCATCTTCTGGGAAATAACTACATTAATGTCAGGGTGTTTTTAAAGTAAAAGAACTTTTTACAGAAATTTAGGCCCAAAATGATTCTTTATAATCAGCATCAACATGAGCAGCTGTTTTACCCTTGTGTTGTTTGAATATCAAGGACTTATCTGATAAAAAAAGCTGCTTTATTGAATTTGTTGTGGTCAAATTTGTTCATTTAGATGTCTAGACTGCAGTAAAAAGGCAGAGGAAGAGGTAGGAGTGTAATAGAAAGAGAAAGTGTGGTGAAACTGGGCACTGTGACTGATCTGGCATCTGTTTGCCTCAGGTCGATTTCCGCTGGGCTGAAACTCGAAACCCGGAGCTGCAGCGCGCTCCTCCATCTCTACTTATTTGTACTCTGAAACCCTTTCATCACTGGGTCGGATGACACCAAACTCTGTTCTGGACACTTGTTTAAGGCCAATTTAAGAAGACTAATTCACAAAAAGGCAGATGCTTGAGTTGAATCATGTTAAAATGCATGACTGAAACATTTTCTGTTACTTAAGGCCAAGTCATAGGCGTTTGGTATTTATTTTTTAACCATCAATGCTATCAGGTGACATGTTGTATACGGGCCCAAATCTGTTTAAAGCCTCTCACACAACATCACAAAGACAGATGGTTGGTGCTGAGCAGGTGCGGACACAGTCGCACAACAAAAGGAAAAACAATTAAAGGAGCAACAGGAATATCCACTGACAGAACTCATGTAATTCTAGTGGAGGTTAGGGCTGGGAAATAAATAAGAGTTCTCAACATATAATGATAAAGTTATAATTGAGATACATGCTAAAACAATATTGTTTATATTGGCTTAAATCTACCAAAACTATAAATTTACTGACCACATGATACCCTTCAATCCTTTAACTACCTATAGGTACTATATAGCCTATTTGAGCTGACACTGATTAATAGTTGGGGTACACCCTGCACTTGTTTGCCTGCCAATCACAGTGCTGATATATAGAGAAAAAAGAGCAGCTTCTCTCATACCAAAGGGCTATTACGAGTCACCTTTTACCTGCTTGCCATGAGGCAACAGTGCTAACCTCTGCATCTTTGTGCTTCCCACCCACAAGATAATCCATGTAACATGCTCAGGCTAATTTAGCTTTTCCCAAAGTGGAGCCTGTAGCCTGAAAGCATGAATAATTTTTGAGAGTATGAACCTGAAATGGAAGAGGACACATTCTTTTTTTGTTTGTCACTTTGATTTTTGGAAGTTCTTCACAGTTGGATTTAATGTTTTATGTCACAGAATCATTTTTCATCATTTTGCTTCCTCTGTAAAAGCTGCAGGTCAAACTGGCGCGGCTATTATGTACTTTTACAGAAAAATGTCTGGGATAAATTCTAAATAAAAAAGAGGTGACATTTGTTGGCAAAGGGTGTTACCTAAAAAGCGTTAAGTATGCAGATGTAGCGGCTTCAATTTTCCCCTTCCAGCCGGATGCCTGCCAAGTTCCAGCAAATTACCAGCTGAGTTCTCAGCCAGCGGGAGTGCCTAACTTCCACCATGAACATGCCTGTTTGATGCAGTGGCAGGGTGTTCCCATTAGACAGTGCTTCCCCCAAATGAACACAACTAAAGGGCCTCAACCTTTGCCCTTATAGGAGTGGAGACTGCGGGGGATCTCTTTACATCAGACTGTAGGCAGGTCTCAGCTCCTTCCCGTCAAGACTCAGTCAAGGACAGTGGGGGAAATTTCAGTGGCTCTATCTGTATTACAGAGCTGGGCAATTAATCAAGTTTCAATTTCAGTCACAACTTTTGCCCTCCACTGTTATGAAAATCAAATAATCAAGATTAAAAGGTTTATGCACCAACTGAAATGTTCCACTTTTTTCTTTTTGCTCCATCCATAAATGCCTTTCGGTTCTTGTTTTTTGCCAATGGTTTTATTTTTTGTTTGCTTTTTAATGTTCAAAATTATAGCGTGATAAGCAGTTGAGTTTGATGATTGCATGTGTGTAAACTCTCTGACCAAATATGTTTTATAATCATGATCTCAATATCTTTAAAAAATAGTCTTTATCATTTTATTCACTTTCCTAAAGACCTTATTTATAATTATTTACAAAAGTTAATCTGCTGTTGTGTATGGTAAGTGTTTGGGGGTCTTAAAATTTCATTAAACGGCATTTATTTCTTAGTAAAAATCCGCTGACTGCAATCTCAAGTATAAAGGTGTTGACCATTCTTTTGTACAATTCAGACACTTTAAAGGAGTTTTTTTTTTTTTTTTAATTTGTAATCCTTTAAAATAAAAAAGTCTAATAAGTGTTTTTTGGCTTTTTTTTTGTTGGCTTTGAATTGAACAAGTATCGATATTGTTGGATTTTTACTTGGATAAAATATCAAAATGTATAATTCTGATATTCTGATAACCATATGTTAATTCTTTACTTAAAAGTATTGAGTATATGTAGCATTGTCATGAAGCTAGATAAATCTAAATACAAATTTTGTTCCACATCGTCCAAACCTTTTGGAGGTGCTGCTTTGTGGAGTTTTTTGTTCCTATCATAGTGCATGGGTTCATTTTATAGACCATCTTTTAGGCAAATTTCATACCTCTTAATTATTTTATTTCACATTTTAAACTATAACTGGAACATGAAGATAGACCCCAGCACACTGTCTAACTTAATTTATTCTATCTTCACGTTTAAATTGACTTTTTTTCTCCAACGCACCTGCCTTTAGAATTAGATGTGCAAATTTCTTTCATATTTTGAAACTACTACTGGAAAAAGATACAGCCCTGACTTAAAATCTGGGCAGGAACAATCACTTTCATTAATTTTAAAACAGACCCAGATTAACAAAGATGCATGACGTACTGACATCACTTTCTCTTACAAAAGGACTGTTTCCTATTTTAGGTGAACGACCGACTTTCTGATTTTAGCACATCTGCTGTTCGTGAATGAGTCACTTCTCGCCAGAGGCTTTGATCGGGAAAGCATCACAGCTGTATTGATTTTTTCCTGAGTGCGAAGATTGTTGGAGCAGCATCTGTTCAGCACACAGGTCAAACAGGCAGACTGTCAACGTCACAACACCTAAGCCTCTATTTATGAAACAAAGGCAGGCAGCCAGCTCAAGGTGGGACGTAACCACAGGACACAGACACTGTATTCAGGTCAGGGACACGTCCGCAGTCGTTAGTGTGTGCTAGGAGGAGGGACCTTGATGGTAAATGCATCAGAGGTGACTTCAACATGTAGGGCAACATGCAACATGTGCTGGAAAAGCTCAACACTGATAAAGGCATGAAGTTTGAAAGCAAGAGCTGGAACTTACTGAAGGTTTTTCCAATAACAGGGACGGAGATATCTCAGTCTGAACCAGAGTCTGCATCCTGTCTAAACAGATTTATTCACTTACATTCAATCACCTCTGGCCCCTTTAATTCAGCGCTGCACCAAATCTTTTTAAATGAGTTTGTATTTCAACTCTGTAACACTTTTTAAAGATTTAAGCACCTCTCTCTCTAGGGTCACTTAGGTTTTTATCTGCATTACTTGATGCTATGAAAGATTTTAGTCACATAGCGAGCTAAAGCAGAACTGAAACTTAATGAACAGGTTTTATTTTGATGCTTTTAAAGGTGAAATTTAATGGCATGGGGGCAGATTTATTGTTGTCTTGATGTTCAACATGATATGTTCACAAAAGAGGGTGATCTCAGTAAAAAAAAACATGATTAGATTAGATAGGATTTAATTAATCCCTCTGGGAAACTCCCTCAGGGAAATAAGGATTGCAGTAGCAGTTTGAAAAATAGATAAAAAATATATAAAAAAGATAGGTATAAACAAAAATATAAATAAAAATTATAAATAAAAAATAAAAATATGACTACTGGCTGGCTACTGCTGCTTCATGCTGCTTTAATTCATTATTTTATGTCTTTTTAATGTATCATAAACCCTTATCTTAAACAAAGCAGAGCAGATACTTAGGGATTAGAGCTACCCTAAAGATGAAGAGTATTATGGAGGGCCACTGGCTTGATTTAATGTTCTTAAGTTATATACATTTTCTAGTTTACTGTATAATAATAAATATTATGCATCTGATAGGCTACTTATGACACTGCATGTTTAAATTTCAATCATTTCTAACAATAATCATTACTATCGATTATGAAACAATATAAGAGCATTATACTTACAAGCATCTTGAATTATTTATTTCTCTGTTTAACTTTGCTGCTATGTCTAACAGTCCCAGTTTTGTGATTTTTTTTTGTACAAGTGAAATGTAAGTGCTCTGGTGTGGCGTCAGCATCAACATAAACCCCATGCAGGTCAAAGTTTAGGGCTTTAAAAATGTAATGCACATGTTACATTATTACATTATGTTATTTATGCATTTATTTTCTGTGATTTTTTTAGTAAAAACATAACTTTCACATTAAAAACACAGCTATTTATTTCAGTTTTTGTGGTGGTAAGGTGTTATTTTTAAAATGTCCTTGAGGGCACCTCATTTGCTCCCTGTGGGCTACCGGGTGATCGCAGGCCCCTTGTTGGGTACCCCTGCTCTACATGTTCGTGGAGCGGGGCATCCAGGGCAACTTTACGGAGATTTTGACCCAGATTTAAGTCTAGGCGGAGTTATTTGTTGTACAGTATACACTTCGGCACAACAGTACATCACAGTTGGATCAGCCGCTCCTCACCTATTTAGTGAGAGAGTGAGAACAGAGGTGGATCAGGGTACTCCGTATGTAAAAGCTATAAGTGATTGTTAACATACTCTGGAAGTCACTGAATTTAAATATGTGAACCCAAGTATTGGCGAGGAATAGAAAAGAGGGTTTTTTTTCACTTGAGCCAGGTTTCTGTGGTTCAGTTAAGATGAGGAAGCAGCAACCTGGCAAAAAGATCATTTACCCCACTTTATTACAAGGCTACATTAACTACAGGTGCTGGTAAATGTACATTAGGTTTAGGGCTTGCTTTATTATAGACAGGTACTACAAGGAAATGAAACTCATCCTCTGCATGCACCACAAGTAAAGGTGACAAAAACAGAAGGAGGATCCTGCAACAAAAAGAAATAAGTGCCTAAAAATAACAAAGGGGAGAGGAGAAGGGGCACTTATTTAAATGCAGGTTTATTTGGTTCATCTAATTAAAACAAATGAAGTCTAACAGTCCTGCAGTAAAATCCACCTTCATGAATATTCTTATCTCTAGTTTTTGTAGAGACTTGCAGCTTTAAAGTCATTTAGGTTGCTGTTGTGCTGCAGTATGAAGGCCTACTGAAAGACTTTTCTGCACATCTACACAACAGTGACAGGGTTAGGCAATTATCAGCCCTCAGGCCAGATGAAGCTCGCCAATTATTACATCTGTTTCTAACGATGATCTTTTCAGTCATGATGAAATGAAAAGCGCTGCTGAAGCTCAGTTTGTCGAGCAGGTGTCTGTGTGAAGAGGCAATAGACCTTGATGCACTGGTTGTAGGTCTGACTCCAAATTCTGTTTAGCAGGGCTGTGACGACATCTAGCATGAATCAAACATTTGAGTATTTCTTGGGAAAGTGAAAACTCTCTTGCTGTATCAGGACATAGATGCAGAACAGAAGCTATCATGATGGTAAACTAGATGGTAACCATGAAAGACCCCCATGGAAACCCTATTATTGCTCTGTTTTACACTGCCAGAATATTTGACATCTAGAGAGCGCTGCATGGTCATCTTTGCTGAGCTCATGGCCAAGGTCTAATGCAAAAGTGCTTTCTGTTAGTGACTCGGGCAAGATCAAAAGAGCTCTAGTAGGGCTGAAAGATTTATTGTTTTCAGATCAAAATCGCAATCTCAGACAACGTAATCACGCTGCAATTTTTTACAGCATTCCTCACTGACCCAGGAGCTATTGTGTCAACTATTTCTCACATACTAGTTAACAAATTTGCAGGCAATTTGCATTTAAGAATGGCTTCCAAATGACAGCTTACTCACAAATGCGGATCAGCTCTAATTGCTCACTTAAAAGAGCTGTTCAAAAGAGTCGACTCGTTCGCGAACGTCACATGTCCACTGGAAAGTGCTGGTAATCAGGTCAACAACACAAAGCCTCTGCTTAGGAGTAGAAGTTGGAGTATCCTTTAAATAATGCGAACAGATTGATTATCATCAATATAAGATGATGAATAATGTGTTATATGCTTTTGATCATTGATTTCCTCACTGTTGTCTACACTGTAAACAAAGTGAATATTGCAATGAAGCTTGATTTGAAGAAAATCGTGAATCTTATTGAAATCGCAATATATGCCAGAAAAATCGCAATTAGATCTTTTCCTAAAATCCTTCAGCCCTGCGCTCCAGCAACACTTGCAGTTCAGGAAACAACTTTATTTGACCAACAAGTTTCGGCTTGTGGCCTTCATCAGGGTCATCAGAAATGCAAGTTAAACAGTTTCAAGATTTGACCAATCACGTGCAGCCACATCTGGGTCAGCCAATAGAACGGCTGCACAGGTCAGTTAACTGGATCATACTTTTCTGAGTTTTTTTAAAATCCCAAATCTACCCTACTTAAGTGATGTTTGTAATGCATATCTGATGACCCTGATAAAGGCCACAAGCCGAACGCGTTGGTCTAAGAAAGCTGTTTCTTGATCTACAAGTGTTGCCGGAGCTCTTTTGATTTCCTTTTTCTCTCCAAGTACCTTGAAAGTTGGTGAAGCTGTGCCAGAACATCTGACTGGTGACTCGGGCAAGACATGTTTTAGGACTTGGGAACCTCCTCTGTCTTTTATGTAAGCCCCACTCAGTATCAGTTTGAGCCGTGCTTCAGTTTAGCTCTTCACACAAGTAGTGCAATGGATGCTCAAATGCAAGCTTACTATCTGTCACTGTGACCATGTTATATTGTATTTTAGAAAGCTGGGTAAGGGGGATGGGTTTGGGAGGGTAGTGAAGGGTTGAGGCTTAACAAGATCCTGCTGTCATTGCCACAGGACTCTCATATTATAAATCTGTATTTCCATACTTTGTGTGACAACGTGAACAGAATGACTGGTGTTTATGCAAGCAGTCCGAAACGCTCCAACATGTTAGCATGCAGCCAACATGCATCCAGTTTGAAACGATAATTTGAGAAGAAAACAGAATATTTTATAAGGGGATAAGACAAGACTGTTTTTAATTTGTCACTCCAATGAACCACAAGAGCCACCTAGGGCTGGGCGATATGGTCTAAAAATAAAATCCCTGATATTTTTTCACAACCTGAATTTACGATTTTAAACTATTTTTTCCCTCTTAAGGAAAAAACCTCCAAGTGACCCAAAAAAACGAGAATCAAGTTTTGCTTTTATGTTATGAAAATATATTCTGAAAATTAACAGAATTCCCTCTTATAGTTAAGTTGCATGCTGGTATTTTTTTGAGCCTGCATTATGTTGATAATGTAGTTTGAACGTAGACAGGTTTGATGACATGAACACTAAATTCTCAGCTTTTTTCACAGTTTTTTAACATGAAACTTCCTGATCAGTATTTAATCTCATTTAAAAAACAAATACAAGACTAAACACGTGCTTGTGCAAAACCTGGCAAGGCCTACCACAATGAAAACTGTAAATCTTCAGTATTTGTATTTTCAAACATTGCAACAACTTATAATAAGAGAAAGTGTAAATCAAGAAAAAAATCTTGATTTTTTAGTTTTTAAATCTTCTACAAAAAATAATTTGAATTACTAGATTTAATCGATATATTTTCCAGCCCTAGAGCCCCCTATACGACTTAGAAACAAGAGCTACTCACTCTCTCTCTGCTCCCGTTCCCTCAAGATGGCATCCAGCCACTTCTGCTTGTCCTCTGCGTTTTTGGCCATGCAGACGAACCACTTGTTCTTGGCTGTGTTGTGGATCTTCCAGCCATTGGTCACTGTGTAATTGTTACTGTGATAGTCCGCTGTAAGAAAAAATGAACAAGGTATTAACTTTAAAGATGTACATTTAGGATAATCTATTTAAATAAACAGTCCTGTAGAGGAGTGGTCCTGAGGGTTTAGGGATAAACTTAAAATAAGTTATCTAATTAAATAAAAGCACTGCTGCAATGTATCGCTTCCCTGTTTTCTCCCTCAGTGTTTTCGTTTCATGGTTTGTTCTTAAGTTCTATTTAAAGGGGAAATGGAACAAAAATCCACCAACACTCACTCTGTTAACACTGACCTCAGCGGTAAGTAAGGTAAATAATGAGCCTAATCGAATTACAAGTGAATAAGGTTACATTAAAGTTATCTCCAAAGAGAGTTCACCGCTCAAACAATGATTTACAAGCCAATTAAAAAGATATACGTGATGCACCCTGAGAGCAGTAAGACACCATCTTTCCTCTGACTCAACAAAAGCCCTCCTCGTACCCTGCTCTAATTTTATCATCCATTTAGCTGCAGGTGAGCCGCTCCTGAATAATGAATGGCCACTGGTAATGGGGTGCATTAGTCTCACACTCAAAGGTCATATAAATAGATGTGATACTCCAGGGCCCCGCAGGGAGCAGCTCCTGCTGATCTGAGGGGGTCTGGGCACACGTGCAGCCGTGTGGGGTCTCGATTTAGGCGCTGAGGGAAAAGATGGATTCTAGGAAAACTTACGTAAGAACGCACTGAGATCTGATACGGTGGGATCTATCAGTAGGGAGAGGACAAGAAAGAACATATACATTTATCCTGTGTTCACATTAAAATATTGGAGCAGGCAGGAGCTAGGGCTGGGAATTATGGAACAGAAAATTCAACCTTTGTAGCTTTAAGGTAAATAGTGGTACACAATGTTGTTTGTAATTGTAACTGAAATAAAAACTCAATTAATTGCCCCGCGCTGGTACCATGTGTTTCAAATTTGGCTATTCTGCACAAAAAAGTTGGCAATATTTGGAAAAGTTGATGAAAATGGTGAAGAGTGAGGGTTTATGTGCAATTCCTGACGACTGAAACTAGCAAATACCACAATATCAGGTGCTTGGGATTTTAACTGTTGTATCAAACAGGATTCACATCCATTTAATTTTTAAAACTAAAATGAATAAATCAAATTAGACAATTAACAATTCCTTGCATAGATGATTAAGTATTTCAGATTATCTCATGATTAAAAATCATATTATTGTTGTTTTAATTAAGAATCAAGTGTTCCTTTTTTCAACATCAGCATGAAATATATCAATAAAAATGATATTTTATGACCATAAATGTTCTTTAAACACATATTCAGTATCTCTTAAACTTGATATCATGCCTGATCCTTGCTGTGACAAAGAGTTTCTTTTTTAAGTCCTCTGCAGTTCACCTTGGATTCTGCTACATTCGATATCTTCACACTTAGTAACCAGATGCGCTCTGTTCTGGGGGTTCATACATGTTCGTGTTTTCAGTATGGGACCACTTAGTTCTCAGAATCAGGCATGTTTTTCTTTGTGGTTTCCCCTTCAGCAGCTTAAATGTGACAGCCAGAACGCTGAAAAAAGGGTCATGTGAGCCTGCAAGAGAGGCTGCCAGCACAGAGGAGCGAGAAAAAAAGAGGAAACGTGAGAGAGGAAGACAAAGTGTTTCTACATGAACGTGTTGCTCATCCGTGCCCAGCGAAGTGCCCCACAAACAAACCGCAAGAGCAGAACGAGCTGACTGGAGTCTGTGTCGCTGCAGACCAGCGGATGAGACGTTGATCTTTGGCACAGCGTCTCAGCCAATCAGAGAGCCTCGTGAGGTTATCGCCTATCTCAGGTCGGCTTTTGCACTTCAGATTTGTATCAACACCTCGGCATATTGACTGAGGAACTGACATGAAAAGGTGGTACGAGAAGCAGCAAGCTACATCCTGTTTGAAACTGGGTGCAAGTTTGATGCTCCACCCAAACTGTCAACAAGTGGCTGATTCAGATCAAACAGCACGATTCTGAGCCTCATAAACAGAGACGTGAAAAGTCATATCACATCTGTAGGCTCACATTTCTATCACAGTGTACACAGCTAGTAAAAGCTCTTAGAAATAAAAATATTTGACAAGGGATGAGAAATATGGACCAGTGATCATATATCTCAATATTTTTAATGGATTGCAATCCATCCGTTTTTGTCAAAAACCTTCAAATGGTAGTCACAATACCAAAATTACAAACTTTGATATGAATTTAATAAAAATCAAACATTATTGACATCTGTCAATGAAGAAAGAAATCTCACATACCCATTATTTGGCAGTCTTTTAATTTTTAAAATCAAAAACACAATTAAATAACTTATTACTTCTAAATGTTGTACCAAAAGTTGAAAAATAGATGTACCAAGCTCTTCATATCTTTTCATTGCCACAAACTCAAAAATTACACTAAGCATGATCAGTGATGTGCAACTGTGGTTACCAAGATGGACACCTTAAAATCATCATCATTGTTAGAGGGCTGAAATCATTGCAGCTCGACAATTAAAATTACATATAATTTAACAAAAGGGAAAATTTATATGCATATAAAGTAGGGATGCACGATATAGAATTTTTGTCAGTACCTGATACGCCAATATTTCCAAAATCATTTTCACAGACACCAACTTTTATTACCAAGAGCACACAGTCTTAACTTTACAAAATTGTACTTGTTGCTTTAATCTACTTTTTGCTGTAAGTAACTAAGTATTTACTGGGTATTAAAGACATTTTTGATTCATTATTAACAAATGCATTAGAATGAGTTTTATAGAGACAATGACAGCTCTATCTTCTTAGGGAAACACATCTTTGTAATGTTGTAATGGCAGATTATGTCAGGATTTCTTCATAAACTTACATTTTAGATTTTTTTTAACTGGCTGGCGAGGTCCACATGTGGCTCTGGGGCTGCCAGTTGCCTTACAATGTTTTATAAAGTATTTGTAATAAAAACTCTTTTTCATAATTGTAATCCTTTACTTTACTAGTTACTCAACATTATTACAGTAATACACCATAATTATAAACACTGTAATTAGATGTATTGTTTGTACAAGGTTTGTTTTTGTTGCCAACATCATCATAAGCTTAACTGATATAAGCCATTTTTTAACCCTATATCTAATCTTAAAAATATAACATTACATTTAAAAAACTTAGCATGTTTCTATGCATGTTTTTCAGCACATGTATTCCTTTTAAATGTTTAACCACATTTGTTTCTTTCTTCTATAATTAAAATACTCAACCAATCAATCAACAGATTTCCCAGCACTACTTCAGATAAACCAAAAATGGTAAATGGACTTCAGCTTGCATCATGCTCGGTTGATCGTTGGACTAATTTGAGTTCTTTAAAAAACTCTGGTCACACCAACACACTCACATCCATTCACGCACACTCACATGGTAGAGACTGTTATTCTAGGTGTCCTTACGTTCCTTTTCACACTTATCTGCACAGCTGATGCAGCAGGGGAAGCAAATTAGACTTTAGTGCCCTAGGACACAGCTACAACTGTGGATCAAACCCCTGACCCTCTGGTCAGTAAATGACCCACTCTACCACTGATCCACAGATACCAGAGAGTCAGGAGAAATTCCCTGGGACTGGAGAGTTTCATGAATGAACACAAAGACACGCCTCAACACTAACCTGTTCCATCCTCCACATTTTCCACCTCCATCACCTCCGTGTTGATCCTGCCCCTGAACACATAGAGGGGTCCGTTGATAGACTTGGTCCTCTTGGTGGACTTCTTTCCAGAAACCCTGGGAAATGGGACAACACTGCGGTTACTCTCAGCAGGAAAAAACATCCGCTGGTGCCAGCGTGAAAAGCATTTCTGTGTGTGACACGTTCATGCAGATGCAGCCATGGCAGCAGCAGACTCATGGGGCTGTCTGGGGTTTTCTTGCATAATAAAAAGCTGGAATGTGGAAATTTGTTGTAAATGTTCCAGGTCATGTTGGTCAACAGGAATACTTCTCCAGTGTTTTCCTGTTCTCCCTCTTTGAGCCACTGTTGCAGTAGCTTCTGTGTTCTGTCAGACAGCCTTCGTGTCAGGACCCAGGATTAGTGTTAATTCAATTTATGAGTACCTTTTTAAAGTGGGAATAAATTTACAAGGACACAATACTGAAATTTTACTAGTTTGAGGAAGGCCTTTAGCATTTGCTTCTGGCGATGTGAGACAAACTGAAAAGGGGTTTTCTCCACTACTTAGATTTTCATGAATGCTGCCTTCTTGTATTTTGTGAACATTGTTGAAAATTGGGTTAAGCACTCTACTGAGATCCCTCTAGTGTGAAGGGAAACCTCCCCCTCCAACTGGTGAGAATAAATTCTTCTTTCCGGCTCTTAAAAGAGATGCTTCAGAGGTAGTTGCTGGAAATGATATATGGTTTTGTCGTTTGGATTAAGATTTTCTTTTTTCCAGAAGGCAATAGTTTCTGGCCGTTGGCTATGTCGTCTCCTGAGGTCTATTTCTCTACGAAGCAAATTGACTTATGGTGGAAGGTAGAAATAATGGTAATGGAAATAATTTGGGGGAAAAAGAACACAAAAAAGGATTAGGATTCGTTTTTAAAACTTCTTCCTACCTGGAAAATAGTATACAGATGAAGCCACTTGAATTTTCCCCTCCCAGCCAAATGCAAACCAAGTTCCAGCCAGTTACCAGCCAACTTCCAGTCATAGGGAGTCTAAATACATATTTTCCTCATTTGTTTTTTTCTTCTCAATTTCTATACATAATAGCACTTTCCATGCAATTAAAATTTCTGTAAAATGTAAGTGGTAAGGGTTTCATGTTAATCACATCATCATAATAGCACTTTCCTGCCAAAGACTAAGCCAAGACTCTGCCAAGGAAAGTGGGGAAAATCTAAGAGGCTCCATCTGTATTACTTGAGGAAACTATTTATTCCTACTTCATTTCAACAGACTGTATTTTACAGTTCATGTAACCAAAAGGTTGCATCTAAAATCTAAAAGGGATTATCAACTACATTTGTAAAAGGGATGTTTATTTTGCTTAGACAGACACAATGTTGGCCAAATATTAAATATGTTACTGTATTCTAAATATTTTGATCTAAATGATGTTTAATTGTTTTTTTTTATTTTATTTTTTATTTTCTTCCAAAATGTTTGTCAAAGAGAGATCAGTCCCTATCACTCATACTGCTGCCAGCCACATGGGAGTAACAAAGATATTATTGCTTCTTATTTCTGCAGCTGTCATGTCGTCCATTCCCAGATTTGGCTTTAATTTATGCATCTATTAAGATGTTTTAATATTTGCTTATAAGGGGCGTAGGATTCTGTAAAACATATTTTACATAAATAATCTTAATCTTAATTGGGGGGTGCTTACAAAGCAATAGGGATTTAATTAAAAGAAAAAAATCCCCCTAAAACCAAAGCATGTGTTCTTCTGTTTACATTTTCTAAACTTAAAGGTAACCAGTGGCCAGATGGGGAGCTGTGGGGGGCCTGATGTGGCCTCGGGGTAGGACAGTTGATGATCAGTGGTGTAGTGTAAAAATGAAAAATGAGGACAATGCAGCCAGTGGGAAATCCCATCAGTATCAAAAACAAAACGTAGCCTCTGCAGAAAATACAGGTTGTATTTATCCACCTTTTTAATGTTTTATATAAAGCCAGTTCACCATTGGCTGATTGGAAGCACCAGAATGAGATCTTCACTCGACTTAACTTTGCATGTAGATGCACTGAATGTTACCTTCACATAGTTTTTGTTTTTTGTTTTGTTTTTGAGACTACATTGGTTATATTTAGTTTCACCCATTTAACAAGTCTGGTGCTGGTTTCAAAAGAATCAAACCATGCTGGAAGATCTTTGGTAGGAGTGACCCTCACCTGGACTTCCTCTTGCAGTAAACCAGAAGGTTGTCGAACAAGAAGAAGATTCGTTCCTGAATGTTGCCAGCTGAGATCTTCAGGAGATTTCCGTGAAGCAGCAACTCTGTGCAAATATCTGTCAGGTTTGTTCCCTGTAGAGCAGAAAAACAGAGAGAGAGGAGACGTGAGCTTCTTTATCACTGAAACATCATCAAAGTTACAAAACTCCAGATGGCAGGTTTATCCACTGTGAGCAGAGTCTTGGTGCTCTTTTCCTGTAAACAGAGTTTGTTTTATCTGAGGGGAACGTAAAAGCTCGGTCTAAATTTGGAGGAGGTAAGAGAAACATTGTTGACTGTAACATAACTTGAAGGGTTCACAGCCTCAGTGAAACAATATGAAATTCCAGTTTGACATCTGAAACAATTTGTTTTCATTTCATCCTCAATGATCGGAAGGACTACACACAGCAGTACTCCACCCTACTTTAATTGAGGTTCAATGCAAGAGAGCAAAAATATTGAAGAGTTCTGGTGTTTTTAAAGTAAGGTCCAGTGTTGGCTGGTTTTTAACTGATATGTCCAAAAAGGATTGCTCCATGAGATTGATCCTGACAGCTATAAGACAGCCTGAAATGGCCTGATTGTCAACTAGAGGAGCAGTTTTCAACACATTGGAGATCATGCCAAAAACTCAAGGAACACTTCTCATACCAAAGAAAGAAACTGTTTCAGGCCGTGTTACAGTACCTTAGCAGTCTGGCCATGTCTATTTATCTGCCTATGCCAAACAAAATCCAACCAACAACTATTTTTGTCTTGAAATATCTATTTCATGATGAACTGATTCAGATTTTTGTTAAACTTAATGAATCAAGCATCACAGATTTAAACCTGACAGGTCACCAATCTTCTGATGATGGTAAAAGATGCACTTGTGTCATTATTGGCTTTATACTGGACTCTCTGTGTTGAGAAAACAGTAACTTTATTTATACTCAGGTTTATATTTCTCTATACTCTGTTCTTGTCTATAGTGAACTATAATTGCCTTGTTTACTGTATATAGATTATAATCTGTTTTATGCATATACCCTTAGTTCTCTTTTTATTGTGTGTATGTTGCTTTACTTCCTTTCTCTGTAACCTGACAGCTCTGTAACACCACAATTTCCCAGTTTGGGATCAATAAAGTACATCTATCTATATATCTATAATAATTAATCTAATGCGAGTAACACGAATATAATAAAACACGGCACCTGCTACAGTTCTAATACCTGCAAAACACAGTGTATTTTTAACGTACGAAAATTAATGATATTCACGCATCAGGTTTTCTTATAGCTGTTAAGTCATGGTTGTTAAAATTCCTGAGGCACACCAAATGAGAAAAACAGGTCTAGATGGCAGTGGTGCTCCCGTCGTAATGTACGCACTGTGTCTGCACTTATCATCAGTATACTTTGTTTTTTTTCTTTTCTATAAAAAACTAAATTGAGACAACAGCAAATCCTGTGTTATTTTTTTTCTCTTTTATTCTTGAATTGCAGTATTTGGCTGTGACCTCACTCTAATATCATGGCCCAAAAGCATTTGAAGACTTGTGATTGGTATCCAGTGGAGGATTATCATATCCAGTAATTTGGCTGCTGAGTTGTGGCTTTATCAATGTCCATTAAGTAGCATAGTTGCCTCGTAAACACGCACCAGGATGATAGTCCATTTCTCCAGATTTTGGGGAAAAGTTCCTTCACAGTGAAGCTTACAACAAATGCAATACTGAGACCAAGTCAGCAGCATGATGAAGTCTGGGATAGTAGATTCACCATCAAGGACTGCTTTCAATCCCAAAAAATGCATATACTGTCAAGACACAGCAGAAAACATTCCCCAAGCGTGATACCTCAACTTCTCTTGATGATGTCTGATTTATTACAGCTTATAAAAGCTACGAAGGAGGCCTGGCTTTTTAAAAAAGTTCAAAGTTTATGGTTAATGAGTGACAATGTTAACTGATAACATTCAGGTTAATCTGATTGTGGCTGTTGCTTTACAATAGATTTCGAAATAAATCTAAGGTTGGGCATTGTGCTAAATCAATACTTTTTAAACAGCTGGTTGGGTCCAGACCAAACCTGTGACCTTAGAGAAAAACAGACCATTAATAATGTTTACTCATGGCCCATTTAATAATGCCGCTATTAACTGTGATGTTGTGTCTTTGGCTGGAGGGCAAAATTGAACCACTCACTGAGCAAAAGCAGCAGGGAAGGTTATTTTATCTATTTAACTTTAATTTAACCAGATAAATCCCGTTGAGATCAGGATCTCATTTACAAGGGCGACCTGACCAAGATGTCAGCAGCACTCCTCAACTTCAACTTTATTTATAAACTGTCTTGTGGGAAAGTTGTTTTGCAGCAGGCATCAGCACACCAGTACATGATAAAACATAAAGGCGTTAGGAAAATCAGGAAAAATCCTGAGCATAGGTGAAAACGAAGGCACTTAAACCGCAAAAAGCCAAAGGCTAAAGAATCAGAAAAATAAAGTGCATTCAGTCAGTTAAGTGCTGTGCAGCAGGTAAATAAACAGTAATGATGACTAGTTGAGGTAAAGCAGTTAAAATATAATCAATAAATAATCAACAAATAGTCAAGGATTACAGTCTAAAAATCAATCCTTGACTATCATGTCATAGTAAATGCAAAATTCAAGAAAAATTAAGGCAATAAATTACAAACAATATATAAGGAAAAAAGTCAACAATTTGACAGTGGAAGTGCGACAGTTTTGAGGACAGTAACAATTAAAAACACATGCATTGCTCATAGGTTTCTCACTGCCTAGTGAGTAAGATGGAAAGAAAAGCTTTGACTGAGACCAGTTCTGACATTTTCAGAGGTTAGCATCTTTGGCTCTGGCATTTAGTGAACAGTAACAAAAGAAAGCACCTAAAGAAGTGTTGTGGTTCAGTCTGTTGGTATTGGATATATCAGCACCTGTTTTTTTTTTGGACATAATGACAATCAAAAGATGCATTAGCTAAATATAACCAGTGCTAGACACAAGCTCAACACCACCTTTTACTTCTAGAGAAAGTTTTTCATGTGCTGACTCTCTTACTTGACCTTTCCCGATGATCATGTGCATGTGCGTGGGAACCTAACGTGCGCCAGAGGGGTTCTTGTGACTTCTATAAAATTTACTCCTGGCTGTGGCACAGTTCCTGTGTGCTTTATCTGGATAAATCGGGTAAAAGTGCTTGTTTTTGCCTCTTAAAGGCTCAAAATGTTTCTTTTTAGTGGTGATATTTTATGGGAAGAACTCTAAAGTGATGGACCTTTTTAAAAAGGTAAGACTCTTACATCTTTTTATAGAAATGGCTGATATATTACTCTTTGAACCAGCACACTTTTATGGCCAAAAAATTTGATTTTACCTTGATGGACATGGAGTTTTTAGTCAAAATAATGGCCTTCATGATTGACACAGACGTTCAAAATTACCTCCAGTCCAGCACAACACAATAACACAGTTACAAGTCAATTAGGTTACTCTGAGAAGCAAAAAGCTTAGCTGTCCTTGAATGAGTAATGTCAAAACAGAGCAGCTGGAGAGCCACCAAACATCCCAACAGGATTTTATAGTTCTGCAGCTTTTAGTAAAACCATAATGTGGGAGTTAATTGGAAGCACTAAATGTTAAAAAGGCCAGAGCAGTCATGCAGAGCTGTTACCTCTGGGACCCCTGTTTTAGGAACAAACAAAGCCTGTATATCCTCTTCTCAGGATGTAAATCCAGGCTGCAAACACACGCCTGCTTTTACGCACATGAAAATGCAGCTGTATGTGCAAAGAGGAAGGAAGCATGCAAACAGCTACAGAATGTATGTGGAAGTGCTTTAGAGTGACGCTGATCCCTGCAGTAAAACATGATGAAATGCTTTGTGCAAATGTTGGTTACCAGGGAAATAATCTTCAAATGATACAACTTCAGTTAAACTCTAAAAAAAAGGCTTATTACTGATACAGCTTGTACCAGCCTTTGACCTTCACAGGATGTTATTTGTTAAAAGCTCCGAGCAATCAAACAAAACCACAACCTGTAGGGAAGTCTTAGCGAAGCGCTGCAAAGGTCAAAGGAACCACAAACACTCATCTTAACAGTCAGCACAATGGAGTGCCTGAGTTTGAGTGACGTCAAGAGTTTATCAAGCAATTTTTTAAAACTACTTTTTTAGCATTTAACCATCATGCATGAAAACCTGCGGTATGTTTGGGTACTTTGTCCCATTTTAATGATCCTCTAGTTTTTATTTTTTTATCAAACAGATCTTTGCTTCTTCCAGTCTTTGTGCGATGGCTATTTTTTATAACAGTACTAAAATGTTACTCAGGTAGAAGGAGACGATCTGCTCGGTACTCAGCGTTCCCCAGAAAGTGACACTGTACTGGGGGGGGCTGGAGGTGCTGTCCCACCTGACTCTATTCTGAAGGTTTATTTTTAGCGTGTTTCTGCTCTTTTGTCAGTATTAATCAGCGGCACAGTCTATGAAGGCACTCAAGTAATATTCACTGCTTTTAAATGCTTTCCTCTATTTTCTATTCACAGCAACAGAGCGGTGATGATGACATATTTTGAAGGCCAATGTGGAGGTTAGCATCATGCTGGTTCTCTTGACTCAAGCCAATCGCATTTTTCACTGTGGTCTTTGCTGATAAAAAAGGTCTTTAGCGTGCAAAAAAAATAAATGTACATTTTCTTCTTTATCTCCAAGAATGAGCCAACTTGTCATGATATTTTCAGCTTAAACTTAATAAGTGAAAAATAAAAAGCTAATGTTGGGCTACTATAGAACTACAACGAGGCAGCTTGACTGAGAAGCAACAAGAATATTTCCAACATCTCGTTGTGACCTTTTATTTGAGCATTTCCTCGTCATCCATTTGCCTGATCAAGTTGGACCTTATGGCTGTGGCAGTGGTACATGATGTATTATTATTATTATTAATTTTTAAAAAATCTGAGACGACTGCATCTGGTCCTCAGATTTTTTTTGTCCTTGTTGACAGCTGGTTTAGCAGCTGTCCTTTAAAAAACACAATTACACTTTAAAATTCAAAATCAGGGCAATATTAAATGCAATATTAGAGGCGTTTTCTTTTTTTTTTTTAAACCTGTTCATCAAGAAGTTTGCATGTCCCCCCTGTGCATGCATGAGTTCTCTCTGGGTACTCTGGCTTCCCCCTCAGACCAAAACATGCTCATTAGCTTAACTGGTGACTCTAAATTGCCCTTAACGATGAGTGAGTGTGAATGGTTGTCAGTCTCTCTATGTGGCCCTGTGATTGGCTGGCGACCCATCCAGAGTGCATCCTGCCTCCCGCCAGACGCTAGCTGGGATGGGCTGCAGCCCCCCATGACCCAAAAAGGGAAAAAAGGTTTAGATAACGGATGGTGGATGGATGGATGGATGTGTTCATCATGGACCTTATTTCAGATATTTTTCCTAAAAAAGCTTTTTTTACAAATCCCATAAACTTTGGGCCTTCAGCACTGTGGTATGCTATGCTAATTGCTAACTCACTTCTGCTCTTTTACCTAAATCAGGACATTCAAATGAAACGGGCCAAAGTTCAAATGGCTTCAACACTTTACTTAAATTAATCTGGACCGCTCAAAAATGTTAACTGACAGCAAAATGTCAGAAGAAAATCTACAAGTTGCTCAACCACCATGATAAATGACTAAGGTATTATTAATCTGGAAAACCATGTTCAGTTCTTTGGTGCAGTAAGGTCGTACACTCATGCACAGAGGCTGGAGTCCCTAAAGTGGCAGCCAGGCTCTACACCAACCCTTTGCTTCATCCCTACATCTTATTTTAACCTCTCACCTCTTTTACCTGTCCTACCCACAATTCTATCCTCTAACCAATGTCCCAAAAAGCCATTAAAAATACGCCTTGAACGACTCTGGGCTTAAAGTAATATCAAGACTTTATAAGGGACTCCAGGATATTAAAAGAGTAAATAGCACATACATCAAACAAAAATGGGAAAGGGAGACTAATAAGTGCATCCCAGAGGAAGTTTGGACTAAATATTGTGAATTTCAATGGGGGATCTCAAGCTCACCTCAGTCTTTGCAGATATTTTGTCTCCTCTGTTCAATCACCTCTCTATTCAGGTACCTACAGCTGCTGGAGGAACTGTGGCTCTCAGGATCTGAATCACTATCACGTGTTCTGGGACTGTCCAAAGGTACTCTCTAATCACTCTGAATTAGAAATCACATTCGAGACAAAACTTACTTTCAACTGGGATGAACTTTTTTTGGACTCTTAATTGCAACAACTACAAACAGAACTAAAAACTGTTCTGCAGCAGCTAGAAAAGCAACCACAAAGAAATGGTTTAAACCAGATATCCCATCTTTTAAAGAGTGGTGTGATGTTATATATGATATCTATGTAACGGAAAGAATAACTTTATCTTTGAGGCTCCAGGACAGTAAATTTGAGGAAATTTGGAAGAAGTGGAAAACATATATTTCCCTAAAAAGCCTGACTGATGTTTAAGAAAAAAAGTTTTTTCTTTGTATATTTATATAACAATATGACAGCACCCCATGTTCTGTTCTAATTTATGTTGTAATAAGATGTGTATTGATATTTTTATAAAAGAAGGGGAAAAAAAACATGGATCAGACGGTATGAATGAAAAAAGAAAGAATGTAACCCAGGAAGACTGTATGTTATAAAATGATCCTTAATAAAGTTAAATAAGTCAGTCTTTTTACATTTCTGTCTTACAGTCACAGGTACAAACACAAGTAACTATGCACGTTCCTCTCGAGTCTTCATTCACAGATTTAACTATTTCATCATTTCTGACCAAACTTAAGGATTTAATGTAATAACTCTACAGCGTCCAGGAGCAGCAGAAGGGAAACAAGCTGCCTGCCAGAGCTGTCACAACACTGCTACCAGAGCATTAAATTATAGACATCTCATTACTCTTTGTTAAACGGATCATTCCCCTCCAAATCAACTGGAACTAAACACACCCATGTGTGGACTACGGACAACCGCCCCAGCTCCCCACCCCCTCTCAGAGCAGCCACCTCCTGACCACGGCCTCCCAAAGGCACACACATGTACATTAGAGTGAGACTCGACCATTGTGTTTGATGTTTCTAACACGAGGCCCCCAGGGACCCTGTGGAAACCCCCCGATGACCACACCCACGCTCTGGTCTACATAATTGATTCCCATGAGAGAAAATTTATGATGGATGTTCAACGCTGCGGAGTTCAGGGACACAAATATGTATCTCAGTGGTTTTTTTTTTGTTTTACAGAGGTGTGGGCTGGATCTGAGCAAAATGGACCAGAAATTATGTGGATTTTTTTTATCTGAAGTGCAATACACCGAATATAATGTGATACTTTTGACTTAGGAGAAAACACAACAGCAAACAATAAAAAGACATCAACAAAAAAAGTCAGAAAACACCTTAACAACAAATTTATAAACTTAACAACAAATTACAGGACAGAACTACACATTTAAAAATGCAACAAAAATACTATAAATCCAAAATACCATACAGAAAACACAGCAAATCACAAAAACAAATCAACAAACGGGAAAATAATAATTTTAAAAAACGCAACAAGAAATATAACCTAGAGAGGACAAAACAACGACAAATAAAGACAACACAACATAAAACCCTTCAAAATCCGAAACAATAATAAAATAAAAATAAAACAACAAAACATTTCACAAATGAAAGAAAAAAAACATGGATATGTTTTTCATTTGTTGTTGTGTTTTTCTATTCGTTGTTATCTTGTTTTGGTCATTGTCTTTTTTATTGTTGTTGTTAATGTTTTACTTCCTTATTTGTTGTTGTGCTTTTTTTTTTGTTTTCACATTTTTTAAATTCATGTTTTATTCTCTTATTTGATGTTACACTTTGTTTTGTTTTCACATTTTTTATTGATGTTTTACTTCATTATTTTTTTGTTATATTTTGTTAAGATTTCAGAGTTAATTCAAAGTTTTATTTCCTTATTCCCCATTATATTTTGTTTTCACATTTTTTAATATGATGTTTAATTTACTTATTTGTTCTTATATTTTGTTCTGTTTTCAATTTTTTTTAATATGATGTTTTATTTCCCTTTTTGTTTTTTGCTTCATAATTTAGTGCAACCATAGAATATTAAATTATTGTAAAGGCCTTGAGAGTTTGGCTATACTCTTTATCCAGGGTTGGTGTAGCAGTCAAACAACATCATTTACTTCTTACCAAATAAAAAATGCTCTTTGAATAAAATCAAATAAATGAATGAAATAATAATTCTCCATTTAGACTTGTATTTTAAATTTTAGTATGTGATGCTTTATACAAACAACTTTTATTGGACATTACATGTGGCTTTTTTTTCAAGTCAGCATCAATTATTAACTACTATCATACACAAATTGAAGATAAATATCAACATACTTTGAAACGCTGCATATTTCCCGGCCTTAGCTCACACCAGCAGAGTCTGAACGAGGGGGTTGTGTTTCAGATGATCGATTTACCCTGATGTAAACTGCACGAAGACGCAGGAGCTCCTTAGGCATGTTTTTTTCAGCGTGCGTTTGCATGTGCTGTCATGCATTTTTGATGTTTAAGTCCGCACAATTCGGTTTGTGTGTCAGCGTCGGCATGCACGCGGTTCGTCTGGACAGATGTAATGCATCTGGGCCTGATTCTGCTCTACCGGCGTCCCCGTCCATTAGGGCTGGTGGTGATTATGCAGGAGAGAGGCCGCGGAGAGGAAGGAGGAGCAGGAGTAATGCTGTAAGGTTGGAGGTCCAGCTGGGTGGGGGGTGAAGTGCATTTCCGAGCCTCTGCTGAGTGGTTCAGAGGAAGAGAGCTGAGAAATTGCCGGCCTTTGCCAGAAGAAATGACAGAATCCTTCAGCCTTTACCTTGTTTTCTTAAGTAAAGCTGGCTACAGCCTGAGGTAATGGCTGCAAGCTGTGAAATTAAAATTATCCAGTTTAGATATAAATAATCTTTGAACACAGCAACTCAAAAATGACCTGATAAAGAGTCTGAAAGAAGCTAATACTGTTTCTCCTTTTTATCATCACTATTTACTACCAATAATATCCAATAACAATTATTTTCAATCGTGCATTATTAGTTTAAACCAAGAAGCTGAGTGATCATCCAGAAAAGAAAGCCAAAAAGCGTTCACATGCTGTTTGTGAGAATGACCTCTTTAATACGAGTCTGTCCAACAAACAAGGCAAAACATCAGTAAGAGAAACATTTACCCAGAATTGACTTAATAATCATTAAGATCATTGATTTTCTTGCATCAGGTCTCCTGTTTTTTGGGGGCATGACGCAAGTTTATCCATAAATTATTGAATCAAAAGAAAAACTGATTTAATTATTCAACCCAACAGGGATGAAAAAATATTCTGTATGATCTTTTACTGTCAATATTTTGCTGCTAGGGCTAAAAAAAACCTTTGATAAAGTAAAATGGAGACAGTAAAACTTGAATGCAGCTCTTTCCCGTTGACCAGTTTTAATAACTTTGTCCTGTGTAATTACTTTTTAATTCTATTTAAATTCAGCCTTCTTATATGCATTAGTTTTGAGTTTATTTACTTTATCCATCATAATACTTTTCTTGCTAAATTGTTATACAATAAATAGTTCTCACAAGTACAGCTGGAAAATTAATCCAATTTTAATCAAGATTAAAATTACTGCCTTCCACAATTATGAAAATGGATTAATGATTAAAAGATTACTGTACTACATGACATCCTGAAATTTTCTTTTTCCATTATTTTTTTAGCATTATTCTGAGGTATTTTTAGTTTACAAGTATATTTCTATGCTTTGCCTGTTCTTTAATGTCAAAAAAATTTGAGTCAAAAGAATACTAGATGTTCAATGACAGCATGAGGTGCACCTTTTAACATTAGTGAGTAATCCTGTTTCATAATAATCATAATTTCAATATCTATTAAGATAAAAGCAATTATGTTTTCTGACATAATGGATCAGTCCCACACCAGGTGCTACATTTTCTATAAAACTATCTATGTTTCATCACATAGGTCTGAAAATGACAAATAATTCCATGAAAAGTGCCGGCAAACTCCTGCACAACCAGTGACAAAGTTTTATCACTAAGTCATTTCAATGGTTTATTTATTTATCTGTTGATTTATTTCTTTAATTAAAAGCCTGACAAATCTTACATTGTGCATTATCTTTCATTAATATCCACACTGTGTACAGGACACCTGGTTGACAGCGTTTTAGCACATTTAATCACATTTTGCATGAACAGTAAAGGTGTCCAGTAATCTGCAGTCATAACCTACTTTAAACTAAAACTCAACAAGGTTCAGATGATAAACAGAGTTTCACAGTTTTCCACAGCAGCGTTTTGCAGGTGGAAGGATACATAGCCCATGCATAGCTGTCATATCTCCTGTTTTGGCCAGGAAACTACCGTATTGTAACCCTCTTACCCATCGTCCTCCCGTATTTGTATTCTCCCCTAAATCTCCCATAGTATAATATAATAATAAAAAACATTCCTTTGCCTCTCCAAACTGAACTCTGTCACTAGACTCGCGAGAATGAGCAGGTAATGCACCGAAACGATGGATGCCAACCGCCATAAAACCGAAGAAGAAAGGCCTCGCGATGAACTGCCACCTGCAGTAGCCTCGGGGGCAGCTGTCGCAGGTTAGTGCCAACAGTGGGAGCAAACCAAGAAAAACAAAGTGGTTATTTTAGATTTCTTGTACACCTGTCTTAAATTGTAAGGGATACTGGAGCTTGGTTGGGGTGGTGGGACAGCTGGGACCAGGCACCAGAAAATTTCCCTTTTTTTCAAATCCAAAACTTGACAGGGATGAGCCCGTATGCTGCATCACAAAATAGCTCCAAACACATGGGGCTTTGTCAAGAAAAGTGAAACACTGTAAAGAATCTTACTGCAGCGTCTAGTGGAGCAAATGTTGTTTTTTGTGTGGTAATTACGAGGCTTTCAGTGGCACCACTGACTGACATGTATCGCCTAGCATCCATCCTCTCCTCAGGGGCAGAACAGGCCAGTTGCTTTATTAGCAATCACATTTACTAAACCATGAGCCTCAAGCAAGTCCACTTAAAAAAT
Organism: Cetoscarus ocellatus; assembly: GCA_037902135.1. NCBI lineage: Eukaryota > Metazoa > Chordata > Actinopteri > Labriformes > Labridae > Cetoscarus > Cetoscarus ocellatus. The sequence goes on along the minus strand of JBAMNC010001820.1, from coordinate 218,047 downwards.
CCCAAACTCTCCCTTTAACCAAGTTAAAACCCTTGTATTGAGATACCACCACTTAAAATCTGATATCCTCTGTAACACAAGTCCAGAAAGTTGCTCCATAAAAATATCGACTGGTATTTCTTTAATAAACTGAAGCTAGATTCTTCACGTTCTCATGGAGGACATTATGAAACTTTTCCAAGTTAAGGGGAAAAAACGTGACGACTTTTGGCAGACAGATAGAGGGATGTCCCCGATGGGGCCCTCTCTCTGGTTTCATCCTTCAGTGCTGGTCTCCCTCCGAAGGTCCCCTCACATAACCCGCCCCGTGCATGTGAGACTCCAGCTCTGCTCCTCTAGGTCTCCTCTGATTGGGCAGCGTGCCTGTTGGCATCCCCCTTGGCACCCTGAGTGGGTGGATTGTCCCATTGGTGCCGGCTGAGACAAGGCCTCTGTTGTGGTGGGTGAGGGAGGCGTGAAAAATGCACTGGACCCTCCGCTCAGCTCCCAAGCCCCGTCCGTGGCCCCTGAGCTCAGAGCAGTGATTTGGCTTCGGCAGTGTTTAACTCTTAAAGGTGCAACGTGAACTTTTTGTCTAAATGTTAGCATTAATTAATATATGACTAATTCTTTGTTATATAAGCTTTTGAGCTGAGGACTTACATCACATCAAATATTTCCAACAGTTTTCAAGCATTTTACATCTGTAATGGTCCATGTGTTGGGGCAGCAGCCATAACAGGACCTTCATGACAGGACACAACATGTTTACCGTTGCTGTGGAGATGCTGGATGTTACGTCAAAGCTGCTCCATAAGGGTCTGAAGGTGGAAGCTGCTGTGCTGTTTCTGTATCTTATTCATGATTTCTGCTGTGCTGGACCGTGGTTATTCTCTGCCATCTGCTCCATGTTCAGTCACCCAAGTTACCCCTGTGATTCACCCCCAGCCCTCCATCTTCTGACCCCTGTAACTGTATGGCCCTGCTATATATTCCAAGTCCTTTGCTTAACAGTAAAGTTTGTTTTTAACTAATCAATTCCACATAATGAAAAGCTTTTAGAAGTGACATTCCCAGTTCATACTGCAAGAAATACCCAAATTATTTGCATGTAGTTTGCCACACAAAGCAAGAAGGTCATTTTTGACAGCTCATCTCTCAAATTTAAATTCACACTGGTGTAAACTGCGTAGTAAATTCCCCTCAAGTAGTGAGGAGTAACCTTGCAGCGCAGCTGGGTCCGCCTGTTTCCATGTGTGTAATCGGGCAGAGCTCAGTTCAGAAACCCTGACCAATCTGATTCCCTACAAGCATGAAGACTGTAAGCTTGTAAATAATGACTGCTTAAGGCTGCCAGGTTTGAACTTCTTCTCAAATTGGCCATATATGTCTTTAATGCTGTGTTTTAGCTCGGGATGTACAATATTATCGGTGCAATATTGTATTGGCAGATAATTGCTTCAAAAGCTAAATATTGGCATCGACATGTATGACAATTCTGTAGATATTTCCCACTGATATTTTAGTGTTACATATTTGCATCAATTTTGTTGAGTTTTTTGCATGTTAGTCTTAATGTGTGAGCATTCGCTCCCAAATTGTGGCTGGTTTTCTGTCAGCAGGTAAGTTAATCAGTATTTTAGCTTTTAAAGGGGCAAATTAAGCTTGATTCTACAGTTACTGTCTAAAATACATTCAACATATGATAAAGGTGTAATCTAAAAAGAACTACTTTTAGTCATTTCTACAAGGTGTGTCAGAAAAGTTCCAGGACTGGTGTCACAAAAGATTTATTTAGAATCCAAACTACAAACCACAAGTTTTCCCCTTCAAAGTAATCCCCCTGGAGTCTAATTCACTTTCCCATCCTTCTCTGCCACGCTTTCATGCACTCCTGGAAGGACTCTTCCGGGATCCTTTGCAGCTCTGTCATCACGGCCTTTTTGATGTTGTCCAGGTCTTTAAAACGGGTCCCCTTGATGACCCCCTTGAGCTTGGGGAAGTGGAAAAAAATCACACGGAGCCAGGTCGGGTGAGTAGGGAGGTTGCTCCAGCACAGCGATGTTCTTCTCAGCCAGGAACTGTCGGATGCTCAGCGCATTGTGAGCAGGCGTGTTGTCATGGTGAAGCAGCCACGACTTGTCCTGCCACAACTCTCACCTCTTCTCGCGCACTGAACGGAGCAAACGCCGCCTCTTTGTAGACATGCTGGGATTACTTTGAAGGGGAAAACTTGTGGTTTGAAGTTTGAGTTTGAAATAAATCTTTTGTGACATCAGTCCTGGAACTTTTCTGACACACCTCATATATATCAGTATTGGTAAAAATCATTTTTGAAATAGCAGATATCGGCAAAGATTCAGTCGTGCATCCCTAGTTTCCACTAAGCAGCCTGGCTCAGTTTGGCTCTGTACGCAATACCAGATGTTTCCACTGTCAAATGACGAGAAAAGGTTTCCAAGTGACTGATCTCTGCTGTCCTACTCTATGGCATCTTGGTGAAGGGGTGTCAGACGTGCAGCTAAAACAAAATTATATATTGCAACATATTCAAATAAGTTGTGGATTTAGGGTGATTTGTTCACTGCTGTTGCTGTAAAGGAAGTCTGCATGAGTACTGGAGTATCCTGGAGTGTTGGAAGTCCTCCATTTTGGCTCTTTGTTTACAGTATCATGGTTTTCTTCATAATGCTGCACTGTGTTGCGCTGCTGCCATGTCATGCACTTACTTAGCAGGTGCGACCCTTTCTTTCAGGCCCACATCCCCGCACACAAACAGGATCAGGTTTTATGCTTCAAACTGTACCGAACTGTCCGGAAAATGGATGTACCTTCCTGGTTTTAATTTGTTATTCACTGCATCACTTCCTGGCTTCAACGTGGAACTTGCAATCAGACTGTTTTGATGCAGTTTGATTGAAAAAATAGCCCTTAATTCAAAACAAAAGTAAAAAGCAGAGGTGGCTTGAGCTAACTTTAGTTTTTGTTTGATCAAGAGGCCCTGGTAGTGGAGCTCATATAATGTATTTAACAGAAAAGCACTGCAGGCAGCGATATTTCTTCTGATGCCTGTTGTCTGTCATTATGTCATATTATTGGCTGCTTGGCAGATTTCTTGTATTAATCATGCTGGTGCTGCATTTGAGGATGCTCTAGCAAAGTATGCCACTTGTCTTCCATCTGCACCCTCTAAATGTCAAATCAATGCCCTAAAACTTCCTGTCACTATCTTTCAGCTCTTAAGGTTTCAGTTTTAGAGTAAACATTTGCCTCCTTCGCTTCAGTCGACCTTTGTCATGCCCCTCTCTGACACACCTCCTGAGGTCAACTGTCCTCTTTTTTCTCTTTGCCCACCTTTCAACCATCTCGTTCTTACCTCCCAGCCCTCGATGTGAGACTGCAGCTGTTCCAGAGCCTCCAGTCTCTCCATCTGCCTCTTGGTCTCATTGATGTTTGAGCAGACAGCCTTCATGGCCTGCAGAGCCTCTTCCACCGCAGGGTAGTCGGCATGCTTCTTAGGGGTCCGCTTTAGCAGTTCCTAGGTTGTAAGAGAGGAGAGAAAATCTTTAATACAGAAATCTAAGACTCTCTGCCAGCAGGCACAAAATTCTGTTTTAAGAGGCTTCAAGTATTCTGTGACCTTTTGTTAGAACAACTTTGTCTAGGGAAGTCCAAAAACCTCCAGGCTTCGAGTTGAAAATACAAGTAGGTGGGGGAGATTTGGTCTTAAATGCCAGAGGGTACAAGGTTCTGGAAGTGAAAATGTGAAGAAAAACTATCTAGCTGAGTCATTGGTATCAATAAACCCAAATGCACGACATCCATGTTTCATCGTGCCGGCTGTGTAACGTCAAACAAGGCTGGAGTAATTATTTGACGACAGCATTGAGACATGAGCAGCAGCTGTACTGTACCTTCAGCAGCAGAGGGTATTTGCAGATCCTCTGAATTGGGGTGAGAAGGTAGCCCTCCAGGGGGATGTCTGTGCTTTTCTTTCCTCCCAGAAGCATACAGTGCTGAAAGAGGAACACAAGAAACACAATGTTATATACATGGAAAGACTGAGCATTGAGTAAAACAAGATTATACCCCGAGTGAGTCATAAAGAGGAAAGACTAACTCCTGAAAGAGTGAAAATGTAATATTCAAAGGGCTGGTCACAAGCAGAAATGACAACTAACAACTGGCAGTTTTGTCCCCTCACGAAACAGCAAATACATTGATTAAGAATATGAGGCTCCAAGAACATGACTCACAGTCCTCAAAATCTACAGTTTTCGTTGAGATGCTGTGGGCATTAAATATTAATGGAAAAATTCCTCAAAAAAAATTAGGATATAGTGTTGACATTAACCTATGGCCCTGTAATCTCTAATTTAGGAAAACAGAGAGCTGACATAGAGACAGAATACCAATCAAGCTAATACCAGGGTTCATATGCCTAGTCCAAGGTCAAATTCAAGCCCTTACAAGCACTTTCAAGATGCATTTAAAAAAAACTGACAATGACAATGATAAATTAAAAAAAATTGACATACATTTCTCAACAATCAGGGTGATTATATTACTACATGATCATATTTAAAGAGATGAAATTGTGCTTTACACATAATTTGTTTGTATTTTGAAATTATTGTCCACAGGAGGATGACAAATTACAGAAAAAAGCAATAGATTATATCCATCCAAATATCTCACCTGTATGTAGTCTTGTTGTATTTTTTCATTAGCAGTATAACGTAAGTCTTCTCCTTAGTACATTTTAAAACTAATATATGTATTTATTTTCCATGTACTTCTATACTTCATAAACAAAAATTGTAAAAAAATTCAAGCACTTTTAAGCACCTTGTCTGGAAGTCAAGAACTTTCAAAACCCTGAAAATGCAAAAAGAATTTAAGCACTTTCAAGGATTTCAAGCTCTTGTATGAACCCTGTAATACTTACATATATGAGCAAATAAGGCCACTGATTCACCGAATAATCATGTTTTTGGTCTTTGGGGGGGACACCAGGATACCCTTTGCTACACATGTTGAGTTTTTGGGGCTGATTAAAAGGGCATAATTGGGTTTAAGGGTTTCCTTACTGATCATTTATCCTTTCATAAAGGGATCACAAGCATCATGTCCTCATATAACAAATAAATAAATGCTAATAAACTCATAAAGTGCATTGCCTTACCACGTAACACAAACAAACACACGTTTATCCGTTTGACTCCAGCTTTATTTGGACCCATTATTATTTGGTTCATTTATACAGACAAGACTCCTCTGCCTTTTCTTTCAGAGCATTTTATTATCTCTGACAGCATTAGTCCAATAAATGCATTATCAAAACAATTTGCCGCTCTTTGCATTAATGTCTCACGCCTCTTGTGTTTTTTCTGAGATAAATGACTTTAATTGACTGTTGCTGTCGTTTCTTCTCAGTCACAGTCTGTTGCACAGGCAGAGTATCTCTAACAGGTCCAGGTGCAGCGGGATGATTGTCTCCATTTGTTAGTGACGATAAACCGAGATAATGTGCAAATGGATATATCTGCTGCTTTTAAAACAACAAACAAAACATCGGCAATTTTTAGCAAACTGAGCTGTCTGAAACTGTGTCTTTTCTTTCTTAATGTATTGAAGTCTTGTTTTATGTGTTTGATGATTGGTGTGTTTGTCTACAACTGTTGAATGTGCTGTTGTCTTGGTCAGGACACTCTTGAAAAAGATTTTTAATCTCAGGGAGGTTATTACTAGTTAAATAAAGATCAATAAATAAATAAAATAAAAATGAGTAGTTATCTGCATTGCTGTTGTCTTTGTTTTATCTTGAATCACTCTGGCCGTTGACCTATCACCTCCAACATCCAGAGGGCATTTTCGACCATATAACTGCGACTAAGTGGATATTATCTCTTTTTGAACCATTTGTGAAGCCGGCATGAAAAGCCCAGGCCAGCTCAGACCACGTTATATGCCATACTCAAAGTCATTTAAATCAACTTCCTTCCCTATTCTGATGCTTGGTTTGAACTTTAGCAGGTTGCCTTAACAAGGTGTGCATGCCTAAATGGATTGTGTTGCTGCCATGTAATTGGCTACCCATTTGTGTTGACAAGCAGTTGAGCAGGTGTTCCCAATAATGTGGTAGTTCTTGAAATCCCTCATGGCCTTTTTTGTCTTCTTTTCTTGTTTATGATGATATTTGAAGCTGCATAGTTGAAGGAGGGGACCATGTGGCTCCCAGACTTCCAGTTGCGCACAATCTAAACTTTCAGATACTTCTGCCCCTCGTGACTTAACAATCATTTTTAAGCTGGCTCTACACGCTCTACATCTACACTATTCCTTTTACTGTGCAGCGGAAGAGAAACCCTCTGTATCATTCACTCTCTCAACAAAAGGATCAGTAAGAAACCTCTAAAAAGCTCCCTGGTTTCCCAGAAGACTTTGCTTCACCAAACTGGACCACAGAATCAGTTAAAAGGATGTGCGTTCTTCAGAGGAGAGGCGGGGGGTAGGGAGGCGTTCAGTTTCACTCCCTGTTTTTCCTCGTCTTGTATTTTGTTGGAGTGCAGCCTGTCAGTGAGCTATGAGCTCATGGGATGGGATGAAAGATCAAACGCAGCCATGCAGATAAACCACTCCAGTTCTCTCCAGTGGAAAGGAGGCAGGATTCACTTTAGAGCACTACAATCATATGGCAATTCCTTTTCAACTCCACGCAGGCCATGAGGAGCTGGAGGGGGGCTGTGAAGTGTCTCTGATGGAAAAATGAGCAACAACTGAGCTGAACTTTGGGGGTCTTCATGTCTTCCTCTCCCACAGACCCATTTCCATCTAAATCCTTGCAGACTTTCCTTTCTTCTTCCCTCTCATGCTCTGCTTATTTGTAATCTGTCAGAAGTCCCTCTGCTCTTCATTCTGACCTCCTTTCGCTTCCTCTTTTCCACTGTAATTAAGAAGACTCCATTTCTTGGTGTAATTTCAGAGGCTCTCGTCATTGTGTGAATCAATTAGCATAAAAATAGTTTCAGCCAGAATTTAATTCAGTGGAATTAAACACAGCAGAGAAGAAGCCAAAGGCAATACACATTTCACAACCATTAATTGCTAATGCAATGATTAGAAATGGTCACTGGTTCACAAAATGGAAACCGTCTTCCTATATCCTCTGCTGTCTGCAAGACGGGCATTCTCTCCATGCTAGGTCCTTATATCTTTAATTATAGGCCTGCAAACCAGAATTATGTCAACCTCATGTTTTACCTGTGAAACAATCTTCCAAGGTTTGTACAAGTTATACAGCACTTGATACTAAATCCCCATTTACACATCAACGTTGTCACCAAAAACGGAAAGGTTTTTCCTTTGCGTTTTCAAAAGCACTCCATGTGCACACAGAGAAGATGTGAAAATGATTCATTTTCACATGGATTCGCAAGAACGACTGAAAACACTGCGGCATGCATGCCAGGCCAGTAGTTGGCGATGTAGGTTTTTAGTGAAATACTGGCGTTTCAACATACGTGTGCGCACCAACGCTTTCAGGGGAATACAAACTTTTCACAAACAACAATGGCAAGTGGACGCACAAAGATGCAGAGGGTCTTTTTTCTGGATGTAGTGCTCAACTACAAAACCACCAAATGTCAGGAGAATGCTGACTGGGAGCCTTCTTTTTCTTCTTCTTTGTTGTTTAATGGTGGTTGGCAAACCAACTTAGAGGCGCATTACTGCCACCAACTGGACTGGAGAGTGGAACAGGAGATTTGTGGTTGTTTCTAGGTGTGCGTGCAACCTTTATCTGAAAGAGTACGCCGTGTGTCATTGATTTCCCTGAAAACGCTGATTCCTGTCTACATGGAGACGGATATGAAAGGTTTTCAAAACTTTTCACTTTGGACCCTGGTTTCAAACGTTTGCGGATTCAGGCACTCCAAGCACCGTTCTCTTGTAAACAGAAGGCGCAAACGCAATGAAAACTCTGTTTTCAGCTGTTTTTGTTGTCGTGTAAACGGCCCCTAAAACATTTATTAAAGCATATTTTGATAATTTACTCAGATGACCATTGTTCTAAACTATCAAACTACACTAAACGAAGGGCTTGAATCAACAATATGCTTAAGTTAATAAATGGTTCAGGTGGCTGTGAGGTTGCCAAAGTTTGCCTTACTTTTCTATAATGGATGTTTTTAAGGGCCTTTGTCAGAGTAAATTCATCCAAAAATGATGTGGCAAAGCTATGCCATTATTATGCCACAAGAGGTCCTCATTCATTTCGCAAGGCCATGATATCTGTGTCAGTTCTCAGTTGTAGGGACTGAGAGAGCAAGGCATGCCACAAGTTTCACATACCCTCAGGCAGACACAGTACTGCACTCCCCCACTGGCCTCCAGTGCTCTCCTTTAACACCTCTGACACCACCTCCAGTGACAGACTAAAGAGGGGTCAACTCAACCCCTCACTGAGCCGTGACATTTACATTGAAGGCAAGACATCACATGGACAAGGCATGAAGTGACAAATGCATAAGATCCACTTTTTATTAAATGCAACTATTTTATTCCCCATCTTTTTTTTTTTTTTTTTATAATATCAGTATGTTCACATGGACTTAAAGGAGGTCAAACTCTTGAAATGCGCATGAACATGCTTGTGGTACTAAACACATTGTAAATTGAAATTATCACAGCTGGGGCTGTTTTCACACCAAATGTCTTTTCCTTAAGTGACAGCAGCAGTGTGTGAATGTTGTGTCTCCCATGACAAAAACCTCAATTATAGGAGGCTTGTCTACCTTTTCAATGCATGTTTCTCAGTGAAAACAGGCAGGAAAATGACAGAGAGCCATATTTACCTTAACCCTGCAGCTATGTATGTCCACAGCGGTAAATATGTCACAGATTAGACAGAAACCTTGAATTGCACTTCCTGGCTGTGTCTCTCAGAGTTAAAGCTCAGTTTGTCTCCTCTATGGAGAAACTCCTCTTGATGGTCAGAATGCTTTCATTCTGCAGGTTTCCCAGGTGAGATATTCAATCAAGTCACTTGTGGGGAGATTTATTGTAGTTCTAAACTTTCTAGAGCGGTGACAGCAGGGAGAAGCAGCTAAAATGTATGCATACATGTTAAGTCAAGTCAAGTCAAGTTTATTCTAGGGCTGTCAAAATTAACGTGTTAATGTGGAAAATCAATCATAATGATTAATCTGATTAAAAATTTTAATGCAACTAATCCATTTGACTCAAAATTCCTTAAATTTCTCTTGCAATGCGTTTCAGGGAAGTTTGTCCCAGTAGGCGTGCCATAGTGCATGTTGCCGCACATGTGCAGGACAGTTGATCCAGCAGAACCAACCAACTCGAATTAGAGGACCCTAAACAGCACAGTAGCCCTGTCGGTGGGAAATCTGAATTTTTAAAAAAAACGCAGGACAGAACCGTGGACCGCCATACAGTTATATGCACACCCTGCAGGAAGGAGTTTTCTTTTCACCGAAGCACTTCAGCTTAAAGTACCACATTAACAAAAAGCATGCATCAGTTGGGGATCCTGCTAGCACTTCGGCTAACACGTCGTCCATCTTGCAGCACACCACCCTCACGTGATTAATATAGATTAAAAATAAATGATATTTAATCGTGATTAATCAAAATTAATCTACAGCAACCCTGTGATTAATCTCATTAAAAAATGTAATCATTTGACAGCCCTTGTTTATTCATAAAGCACCTTTAAGAAGACAGCAGTTGATAAAAGTGCTGTACACGGGATACATAAGAACAAGTAAATAAATAAATAGATTATTATAAAAACAATACAATTCAAACAGCGAAATCAAAACAGTAAAAGTAGGAAAAACTACAGTGCCTGTGATTTGCATATGTTCATTTAAGAAATGCCAGGAAGAAGACGTTTGTGCCTGGTATGAAAGCTGTGGCATTCTCCATAAACCCAGTGTGAAACAGCCACAGGGGAAAAGGACATGTAGTAAAAAGCTAAAAGGGGAAATTTTGCCACCTTCAGTAGGATAAGAGGATGTATCCTCATTAATATCTGGCTGGCCACTGACTGCATGAATGCTGGGACAAGGACAGTAGTCCAAGTAAAATGCCTATCTGAGGTATGACAGCAGCTTGACTTCATTGTGTATGTCACTGCACAGCGTTTAGTACAATTTATCAACAAATGCATGAATACATAGCTAACTAAAAATCACACTGGGAATTCCACTTTATTTTTGTTTTACATGCTCATATATAATTGGGAAAATGTTCAGATTTAAATGTACTGTTTATCTGATTTACAGGTTTTTGTTATTTCCTGTAAGACTTATTTGGGCTCTTACTGTGAGGCATGATACTATCGCTGTTAGTAACTTCTGTTTATCCTTCCATCTGACATAAATTTGGCAACCTTTGGCAACCGATGGGTTTATCCAACTAAATCAATTTCACCAAAAAGTTCATGTGTTTTGAAGAATGGTGGCCTCTGTACCAAGAGTCTGAAGAGTCATATTGTGACAGTTAAGTTAACCACCACCCATGTCGTTGCTCTCTCCTCAATCTGTGCACACTGACATCACTACAACACAAGAGACCCAGCTGAGAGCATAAGAGTAATCTCTCAGTCTTCTCTACAAATAAATCAAATATTGAACTTTGGGGGTAGTCCCTACACAAAATAGAGGGCCATGTGGTTTTGTATTTGATTTATTGAATCAATCTTGTTTCTATTTTGCTTGTGGTTGCTACACAAAACACAAGAGCAGGTCCAATATCTGAAATTACACCGAGCAGGTCTGACAACAGCCTCACACATAACCAGATGTTGCGTTGTGATTTTATTTTGGAAGCATCATTGTCACACAACACCAGGCCAATTAACCGCTGCATGAGTGAGCCAGGAGGAGCAAAAAGCCAAAGCACACAGCCACACTGTGATCCCGATGCTTCCTCTGCTGAGGGTCAGAATAATGCCAGGGAAGTAAACCATCAGGCAGCGATAAGCGCACCGCCTCTGATCTCACGGCCAATCCCACAAACGCTGCCAACACTTCACAGCTGGCTGGCCCACAATCTGAGCCTGATTTCATTGGTTGGACCCCCACTCAAAGGGCCCCAAACGACATTCAGAGTGCAATCATTGTCCAGGGCCCCAAAGGTTTGAGGCGTTGAAACACAGCTGGTAGCGGAAACACTACAACAGCGACCTTGATGGCGGTTGCATCCTGTACAGGGCAGGAAGAAGCTTGTGGCTTTGTTATGGTTACTGCCCTTCATTCAAGTGTTCACATCGACATGGGTATGAGATGATGGAAGGAACAATGAGGAAGAGGATGGATACTTAATGGAACAAAACGAAATAAACAAGACAAGTGTTGCCAGGAAGAAAGAAATGTGGGTCAGAGGAAGACGGTGGACGAGAAACAAAGAGGTGAGAGGCTAACGTGGACAAACAACAACGAGAGCAACAGGATACCGAGGGCTCATGTGACAAACAATGAAACCAAACAGATTTTATGCATAATTAATAGAACAGAAGTCAGAGTCATAGTGGGAAAGGGGAAGGAAGCCCAAAAAATGCAGAAGAAATTTGGATTTGATAAGTAAGCAATGGAGGAGCAAAGCAGAAACAGTCAAAGTAAGCCCATGCAGAGAAAAGAGCTGTGGCGACTTACCAACAGGAAGGTCCGGATGTTGGGGATCTTGTTTAGCTCCATCAGTAGCCGTAGAGCCTTCTCGTGGTTACTGCAGTACTCACCGTACACAGAGAAACTCTCCCTCTGCAAAACAGGAAGAAAAATTCAGGTCAGGATTGAAAACCAGGTACTGAATACCAAAGCCCTTTTAATATGTGCGATACAAGGCAGGACATTTGCAGCTGGAGGGACTGTGTCAATCTATTGGTGCTTTTCCATTCGAAGTATCGACAACTCAGCTCAACCCTGCACGGCTTGGATACTACCGGCTTCATTTTCCATTACAGTACAGACTTTGTCAGTAGGTCTTGAAGGTAGAGTGTAAAACTACTGTGGTATCCTTGTCCCTGTCGTGATGGTTACAAGCAGGGAAACAACGTGCTATTAAGCAGAGGAGAGTTTGGGAAGTTATACAGCATTAATGAGCGGACAACAGGAGGCTTTTCATCTCCTCATCAATACCCCCTCACTAGTGGCAACAAATTTAGCTCACCTCGCTGGGAAACCCACTGGAGGTGGTACAAAAAAACCATGTCAGGAACTTTGTACAATCCTTAATGCAAAACCAAAACAACTGAGTAAAGTAGAGTCGAGTTGGGCTGATTTCACATTGTTTAAAAGCCACATATGTCTTCTTTATCCCTGGAAAGCATTAATAACCTCAATATCAGTACTGCAGATGAACAATATATCATTTTAACATCATAACTGTGTGAGTGTGCACGGAAAAGTGGTATTACAGGATGTGTAGTGTCCCCTCGTCTCTTCCTCTCTTGATATAGCAGCCATTCAGAACATCTTCTCTCCCTTTTTTGTCTTAAAAAACAAGTAAACACAATATCTTCTCCATATGATTCTCCAACATTAATTTCTTTTACTAACTTCAGTTAAATCACATAATAACCTAGACCTTTTTGAAGACAATGACCCATAAAATTGAGGAGGATATGCTCCAACACAAATTCATAGAGCATTTTCTCCGTCATGATGAAAGCATAACCAAGCCTTAACTCAGACTGATATATATATGACATTGGGAAAAAGGCAGAATTTACCCCAGACTGACAACCAGCCAATCACAGGGCCGACGTGAGATACAGAAGTCTGTTTCTCCACCAAATTTGCATGAGTAAATCTAACGGTAGCTTACAGCCATCTTAAGTTTCATCTGACTGCATTTAAGATGTGAAAGGAGGGCTACTAAACAAACTATGCCTCCAAAAATACTATGGCCACATTAAAAAGTACTTCTTTAATTTATTGTGATAAAGTCAGATTGTCGCAATGCATTATTTGCAGCTGCTCATGTCCCAAGGGCTATGAAATCAGGATTAATTGCCAGAATTAACAGTTTTACAGTTTAAAAAGTACACGTTAAATTGAGAATTTTGCTTGTTTTTTCCCTCTCTTTAGCCTCCTTTACTCACAATTTTAAAAAAAAAACGCTTATTACATGTCTTCAATGATTATTCAACAAAAAGGTGCACACATACTCAACAGGGGACAATCCATGAAGACCCACTTTAAACAAAAAGGTAAATAATGTGACATATACACTTAAATGTCACAAGTTAATTTTTAAAAACTACAATGAAACATGTCTCTGCGGCCTCTCCTCTATGTGGTCATGACTCAGATGTAATTGTTGCACATGAGCAGTGCAAGTTCCCTTAAACTTTGCAATCATCTAGACATCACAGGAGGGAACACTATTGCATTATCATTTTTTTTGTGTGTCGAATAAAGAGGTTGGTGAGTGTACTTGCTGCTGAAAGGTTCATTGCAATATAACGGTTGTGTAGTTAGCCAGAGCTGAGGTGATAAATGGGTTAACCTCAAAAAAGGAAGAGGGCATTGCATTTGTTTATTGCCCAAAAAAGAATCTAACCCATAGCTAATTTACATCAGCCAAATGTGAGTGAAAATCAAGGTGAACAAATGTGACAAAGGTTGAGACACAGCAACATATGACAGACTGTGAAGCAGCTCCATCAGCATTTTAAAAGCAATGCTGCAGACTGACATGCCTTAAAAACACCAGCATGCCAAACTCTAATACCTTTGCAACAAGACACTGATGTCGCCGGTTCAGCGTTGAAAACAGCAAAGCTTGCAGTAGGACCAGCCTTTTATACAGCACTAATGAAAGATCTCTGCATGAAAAGGACTCATATTACACCGACTAGTTCGCAGCCTTAAGGGATCCATTGATACGACTGACAGGAGGAAGATTGACGGGCAGAGCAGAAACTGAGGAGACAGCGGTTATTACAGTCTGATGACTTTCACTTGTACTATAGTTCAGAAAAGTGTTGGATAACTGCACTTCCACGGCTGTCATTGTTTACCCTTATGAGTAATTATAGTAGCAGGATTAGCCTTTACAATGCCAGGCTGTCATAGAGGAGAGTTACTGTGACAGTGATAAGACAAATCTACAATCAAAGCTGTTTTAAGAGGTTTTACTGACATTCAAACACTCCATTTACACGCTTCTCTTTTCTAGAATCGTTGACATCAGTGAGGTGAAAAAACAAGAATGCCAACATTTAACATTTCCTCTTTTTTCCGAGGTGACAGCATCACACTGTACAAGCAGTCCAAACAACCCTACTCTCAATAAAGAGCTTTTGTGGAGCTGTCATTAACTCTACTTTACACTCTGTAACTCAACACCTGGGCCTGATAATATACCGTGGCTTTAAATGCATTATTCATGCAGCGCGTTGTGGATCACAATGTATACACAGCATCACAGCTGCAGGATTTCCACCCTGACGCTTTGTTGAAGCCTATTGTATATTCTTAACTATTGTGCAGTAATTGGGATGTGAAACCGGGTCTATGCTGGAGCTCGAGCATGAGCTTGAGGTCTAGAAACTAAAACTGTCATTTGAAACAACCCGGTAAGTGAAATCCAAAACTGCAGGTGCTCTGACATCCACTTTCATCCTTAAGTAAAAATGTTACAGGCAATGAGGGTTGTGTTTAAAGCTGGCAAGGCCACAGTGCAATAAAGGATCAGTTTATGTTTGGTCCCTCAAGCTTTGATCAGGGTTCCCACTCTTTTTGACAAATCATTTTCCAGGACATTTCCAGGACGTTTTCCAGTGGCGCATAACCAAATGAAGTTACAATAATGGTGTGGGCAATTTTCATGTTAATCTAAGCCTTCTAAAAGACGAGATTAAAGGTTGGTGACCAATATCTCTAACTAGCTCCACTGTATCAATTGAACTTATTTATTTATTTCAAACTCTCTGGCATGAAAGTTGTCTGCTAGCCATCTTTTTAGTCTGGCTTTATGTAGTGCTTTACTATTCTAAATTTACGCTTATACTTATATTTTAATCTTTATTTACTCTGCTGTTTTATAAATACATTTTATTAATTTACTGTTTAAATAGCATACATTTTATTTAGTCATTTTCTATTATTTCTTTTTGTCACCATTGTTTTGAGTTTTTATGTTTTATTCCTTAACTTGCATTATTTTATCTACTCATATTTAATGGCTAGTTGTGCATTAGTTACCAAGAACACTTTTACTTAATTTCCTCCGTTTGATTTTTTTTTCACTAACAAGGTAGAAGGAAGATAAATAATTTTCCAGGACAATTCAAGCTTTTCCAGGACATTTTACTTTTTTCCTCATTTTCCATATGTTTTCCATGACTGGAAAATTGGTCAATCATTTTCCAGATTTTCCAGGTTTTCCAGGACGTGTGGGAACCCTGTTTGATGCTTTATTCATCCATGAAAATACAGAAAGTTATGAGTTCAGAATATCATATTGCTACATTAACACCGAGGGGAGAATCTAATTATAATGCTAATATTGTACGCAAGCTGTGATCTTTAATTCAGGCTGTTCAGGTTCGATTCTGACCCGTGGCTCCTTTCCTGTACTTCATTTCCAACTCTCTTTCTCTCCTAAACATCAGACTCTATTTACTGTTCCATCCATAACAAAGACATAAAGCTCAAAATAATTATAACAATACAAATGAGCATCCCATTGAGGCACAGTCGTGTGGTTTTCCTCCCACACACTAACTGAGAGTGTGTATGTGCGTGTTTGACATGGTAACCCAGCAGTGGTGACAGCAGCAGCCAAAACAAAGCCAGCAGCTCTTTTTATAGATCCCTGTGCCTTTACTCACTCCTGTCTGGAGCAGAAGCAGCTTAAAATGGTTTGTACATGTGTAAAACAAGTGAGCAGTTCAATGTAAACAGCGGTCAGTGCTAACCGCACAGGCGGGCAGGACCCCAAACACACCCAGAGCCACATTTGGAGGGGGACTCCGGTCCAAAGTACCACCGGGAGCAACAGCTGGGCCGACATATGGTGTGAAACCAATGATACTGTCAAACTGTGTTAGTACACTTCACAGGCAGGGGAGGGGGATGCGGGGGGGTCAAGACCTGTCAATATGTACGGACCACATTAGTCAATTTGTACATGTGTATGTATAAAGGGTTAATTATATGAATTCATAATAAATTGGCTACTTCATCACATTTTAAATGCTTGAATAACAGAAGATCCTGTTTCTGCACATGTAAGACCATCTGCCTGGTTCACTGTAAAAGATATTTTTAAGTCTTTACAGATGATACAAGTATTGATGGATCAACAGTGTTGTTTTTATAGTGTTTGAAGAGCAATGATAAGATAAACAGATGCTGCAACACACTAACAGACTCTATTCATCAATAACCAAAGTGCTAAACGTTCTAACTCTGTGGATTATACTTAACAACATCTCTATCAATCAAACTTAAGGCTTAGTACATAGGAGTAAACAAAATGGCGGACACTGAACTGGAAAAACTGGCGACAACAGTTTTGGACAACTTTTTTTCTAAAGGTCATTAGAAAAAATGCTAGGGGAAAGAAAATCATTTGTATGCGGAGTTAAAAGAGATGAAAAATGAATCTGCTGAGGTGGTTTTGCTCCATTTTTCAGTCAGCTCACTTAACAAATACCTAATACCTAAAAACCCACACAGTGTCTGCTTTCTGTTGTCCTAATGTTTACAATCTATTATTTTTTTTTAGCAGATTGGATTAAAAAAACCTGACAGAACAAGGAAATCTGACAAGGTTAATAACTTTAAAGATCAGAACCTTGTCGAGGACTGCTGCCCAAATGGTAAAATTAATCAGCCGGGAAAGGAGCCAATAAAGAAGAAGCATCTTCTCAAGTGTCCACTCGACACAACCTGGCACAAACAAGATTTTGGACAAAACAGAGAGCTGCAGGAATGAGTCCAAAAACACAGAAGTGAGTTTGCATTTTAGCACCTCTGGTTCCCAAGGCCAGAACTCTGGGATTTTATGACAACTTTTTGAAAAGTACCTGAAATAATGTCCATAATGAACACATTCAAATAGATTTAATTGCTTCAATTTGCAACATAAAATGCATCTGTTGTTGCTCTTCTTTCAAATTTAAAGTGCTCTTGTGTTTGTAAAAGGATGGCTGCTTGAGAACTGCCCACAAAGACTACAAAAATGTCTGAGGATTCTAATGCAGTCATTACTAATTGTTCTTGATAAACAATAATGCATACTCCTTAGCCACAGCCATGAGCACTGACTTTATCAGGTCACTTCACCAAGACACTTTTGCTCTTTGCCCAATCGATTCTGGCAAGACTGATTTACCAACTGTCTCGCTTACTGATACTCACATACAGCGTATTGTTATATTGCTCGGATAGATAGATAGATAGATAGATAGATAGATAGATAGATAGATAGATAGATAGATAGATAGATAGATAGATAGATAGATAGATAGATAGATAGATAGATAGATAGAAAGATAGACAGATAGATAGATAGATACTCGGGTATTCAATAGAAATAGCATTGACAGTAAACAGTCCAGGTTATGATCCACTGCCTTCTTTCAGAGTGTTGTTCAGTCTGATGTCTGTGGGAACAAAAGATCTCCTGAACCTCTCTGCCCTGCAACACAGAGAGATGAGCCTGGTTACTACAATACAATACATCCAGTTG
The DNA here is from genome assembly GCA_037902135.1 of Cetoscarus ocellatus. Taxonomy (NCBI): domain Eukaryota; kingdom Metazoa; phylum Chordata; class Actinopteri; order Labriformes; family Labridae; genus Cetoscarus; species Cetoscarus ocellatus. The sequence goes on along the minus strand of JBAMNC010001820.1, from coordinate 200,341 downwards.
ACTCACAGTGAATGTAGCAGACAGAGGTTTTGTTTTTTTATCCTGTCCTTAACCAGTGTTTAAAGGGTGTAGCTCAGACATCCTTGTAAAATATATCTCATGTATATGTAAAATAGTCCATCTGGTGTGTCAGCTTTCTTGTAGTTAGTACTTCAACTGAGGCAAGTTGTAAGGCTAGCATGACTTATTTATACAACTGTCATGAAATGGAGGCCTCCTCAGTTATTTCAATTAAACACTTCTAATAGTGGACCAAATGCTCATTATCAGAGTGAAATTTAAGATTGGAGCTGTACATCTTCAGAAGTCTCATGATGCAATTCAACTCAATTACGACTATTAAGTTAACAATCCAATTCCATTCAATATAACGATGCAATAAAGTGGGTAGCATCCTTGATTTTTCATATTCCTGCACGAGGCCAATTTTTACATTAAAAAGTACAAGCTGTTAGATACATGTGAATTCCTTTTATTTATTAGAAATGGCTGTTGAGATCAACTGCAGCAAACATATCTTTTACTTATAAACCAAAATAAATAAATTTCACAGCTCCCATCTTCATACACTTGATTTCTTTCTTCCTTGCAGTCTAGCAGCAGCCTCTGCAAGATTATTGACTATCTCTGCATCGATGCATCTTCAACGATGTCTGCATCACGATGTTTCGATTAAAGGACTATTTTTGATACCCCTATTTAAGATGTCTTATAAGTTTTTCAGCTTTCTATGATGTTTGTTTGTTCAGTAGAAAAGTCACTGCACTTTGCAGAGGAAGTATGTAGCCACCCTGGTTTCTGAACAGCCATTACCAAGCTTTGACTTATGCTCTCTGGCTGAGCCATCTTGGATATTTAATTGGCTTAAAAGGGCTGGGGATTTGAAAGAGCAAAGGGTTAGTATAATGCTGAGTCAGAAACTAATGCTACTGCTTATGTGGCTTAAACAAACTGCAATCCAGGAGAAAAAAGGATGATTTCATTTTTCAGTACAATAGATGATATCCAGCTACCTCATCCAGCTGCTCAAAGGAAAGAATTAAATACTCAGATCAAGCAGAAGGGTTTTAAATAGCCTTTAACTGTAGCCGGTCATATCACTTCACACTAAAGTGCTCTTGGACGGTACCACCTCATAGTCTGAACCTGAAAACAGCACGTCTGTTTGTAGCTACCACTATGTTTACAACCCAGCCCACACTGAGGTATTTCCTTTTCTCAAGTGACAACAACTGCATAGTCAATTCAGGCTCTCGTAAGGTCTAAACCAGGGCTGAACCCGGGCGAAACCGCAAGGTCAAACTTAAACATCAGGATCGCTCTGAGGGACTCAAAGGCATCAGTGTACCCAGAATAGCTCAGAGACTCAGGCTGTCCCTTTGATAATCATGAGCCTGTATTCAAATTCTTCACCGTTTGAGTGTAACTTCAGGGGATATGTGAGGAGTTAATATCACAGACTGAGAAATCACAGCAAGTTAAAGCATAATGGGTGTAGTTCAGAGAGCGCATAATGACACGACTGTTGCCCCTTGCACTGAGCTCATGAATACACTCCCAGAATAGAGCAAATATTGATGTCTCTGATTTCTCCGCTAACATGAGTCACTTTTTCACCTTTGCAGAGCCTGAGTAATCTCACGCATGCTGCCTAAACTGAGGGATAAACATCTGCATTGGACACTTTCTCTAGGAGTTTGTCTGTAAAATATGATCTGATTAAATGTGCAGCAGTGCTCTAAGTTAATAAAGTGATAAACCAGAATCATGCTGTTTATATGAGCTTAGAATAAAAGATTTGATCCTTTATTTTTTTACATCTGCAGCCTCCAGAGTGATCTTGGCAGCATCAGACTTTGAATAGCAATGAATCTTCCCATTTATCTTCCCTAAATGTGAGTGGCAGACAGTCTAGTGGAACAATGCGGGGGGTTAATCAAATCCCAGTCATGGTGTTGACCTCTGCTCGGGGTCAAGGGCTATGGCTGGGGGCAACAGACGGGCTGAACGATTGGCTGTGAGGAGGTAGTGTTGGAGGAGACAAAGGTCTGGGGTTGAAGAGGAAAGTGTAATGGATATATGAGGGACTGGTCTTCACTTTACACCCCCCTGTGTGGCTTTTATTTGGAGAAATAAACATTTGATTGATTATTGGTAAGATACAATATTACAGTTAAATACAGACCATAAAAGGCTGTAATACAGGACTTATTGACCCAAATATTTCAAATATGCTAAACAAATGAAGAAACGGATGATTTAATTTACGCAAAGGCGTATATGAGACTAGACTTTTATCAAACATCTTTGCTCAAGACTCTTCTTGTTGTTAAATTTGCATTTTCACTCATAGTATGTTTTTGACTGCGTATGTCTTTTTGTTTGTTTGTTAGCAAGATTATACAAAAACGACTGAACAGATATTGCTGAAATTTTCAGGAGATGTTGGTAATGGCCCAACTTTAAAATGATAAGATTTAGGTGCTGATCCATAGAACAGCTATTAGCGAATGATCATTTTTGCTCCAGTAACTGTCTAACTAATAATGATATCAACATGATTTCGAGTGCAAGGTGTGGGTTTTCAGGATCAATGAATCATATTATGATGGTAACTTTATCATAGAACTACTGCTTATAGATGCAGCAGCAATATGAAACCTCTGAGTGCTTTCTAGCTCTAGTTCATTCAGATGTAAATACATTAAAAAAAATCCCCTCTTCCCCTTCAAGAAAGCCTACAGCTCCTCAGTGCAGCAAGGGTGAGGAACTGGCATTCTTTGTGGTGTGTCTCCAACTTCCCCAGTCCAATGAGCCTTCAGAATCAGAACCAGTCAGTGTATTTCCTTATAATTAAACTTAAAAACAACACATAACAAAAACAAGACACAGGACAAAAAGGATACTAAAGGATTTAAAAAATGAAGTGGCTAAGTGCTATAAAGTTCTGTTGTGGCTGGTATATTAAAGATCATCTGTTTGTTTAGTGTGCTGATCGCTGTGGGGTAAAAACTGTCTTTGAGTCTGGATGTGTGTGATTTATTTACTCATAAATTTGGAAATGGTACCAGGGCTTCCACTCTCAAACCAGGTTTTTGGCACATTTTGGGTGTTCTACTGCCGCACCTTTATCTTACTTACTTCACAAATGCACAATCCTTACAAGTTGTACCTGGTTGTAAAGGTGACTAATCAGGCTTTCCAACGATATAAAATACAACAACTAAAATAACATTTCCAAACCTTTTTGAGAAGTACACATGCAGCTTTTTTATGTCTCTATTCACATGTCAGACTTAGAGAAATATTACATTACTTTGTTACAGCAATTTATCATCATAGTTAAAATTGATATCTGATAGTGCTTTGAGGCACAGGTAGCTTTCTTTCCCGTCGAATCACTGAGAAGGACTGTGAGCAAATCGAAATCCAAACACCTGCAGCCTTCATTATCCATCCAGTCTGACCTCTATATCTCCCTGTCTGACCACAGAGCGATGGAGAAAAAACAGGCCGAGCTCCTTTAATCGATTCTCTACGGTGACACTCGGCTCGACAGATTGAATGACCATAACGACCATATGTGTGAAGGTAAGGTTTGATGGGCCAATCCAACAGTGACCCAGAGATGTGATTAAATTCAATTCATGCATCCAGAAGGTCGAAGATACAGATGGATGGGCTGAGGACAGTCGGGGCTCATAAATGTTGTGCAAGTTTGATTTCTTTGGGGTGTGATTCTTGCAGATGTAAGATGATGTTGGAAAACTTTCTGAGTTTTATATACAGACTGACTTTTTCACTAAAAGTACACTGAAATAGGGCTGGACATCATAGACTAACATTTATATGTTGATTTTTTTTTAAACGGCAATACTGAAGATATTTTTTGCCATGTGTTTTGGAATTTTCAGCAAAAAAAAAAAACATACCGTAATTTCTCAATTATAACACGCACTTGATTATAACACGCACCTCATATTTTCACGACTTTTGCCTAAAAAACACTGTACTCGAATATAACCTGCGCCCAAATTTTGCCCAAATGTTGTTCTCTCAGACAACTCAAAAATTACTTTTAGTCAAAGTTTTAATCAATGAAATTTCAGTATTTTCACAAAAAATACACGATCCTCTCTCTCAAACGGATGCAGAAACACCTTTTGCTTCACGCATGCCCAATCAGAGAGCAGTATCAACAAGCCAATGTCTTCGACCAATCACAGCGCAGCTATTTTGCGTCCCGTGCTCTGTGTTTGCTGGTGAGTGGTAACACTTGAGAAATAAACGATGATTACACAAAGTTAAAATAATAAAGACCCAAAATATTTCATTAGAACAGTTTAACAAGTCAAGGAATGTTTCACAGATACAGAATATTTAGACTTTTTGTATCAGAGGTGTTGCAATTGCGATGTTCGTGAGACAAAATATTTCCCGCTTAAAAAAATGAGAGCTTATTTAAAAGCAAAAAAGTGCGTTTTAAAATTGAGAAATTACGGTAACTCTGCCTGTCAGCTGAGATCTTGAAAAAAAAAAAAATCATGGAGCCACTATTTTTCATTTTAACATCCTGCTCTTCTTGTAAAGCATAACTCTCATCTCTCTTTCCCTCAATGTTTTGAGTGGAAAAAGGTGGGGAGGGCCAAACATAAAGTAAAGAGAATTACACGAAATGGTGGTTCACCTTATGCACTATAGTTAATCAACAACTACATCGATATAAACTGTCTGAAATTATATCCAGCATGAAAATATATCCGCATTTTTCAAAGAGTCAATACATCTCCCAAATTTAATAAACAAAATATGTGAAGGAATATTTCTTTTTTTTCTGAAAAAGACAAATGGTTGTCACAACACCACAATTATATAATAATTCTATCATAATAAAAGAAAATCAAAACCTGTTTCATACTGTGGAAACAAAAATAGAAGTCCTAGACTCCCAACGGTGAGCATTTTTAATCACAAATATTAAAAATTGCAGGTTAAAATCCTTAAAATTGTCTACATAATCAATGATCTTGGCAACATTTCTGTTTATGTGTAAAATGTAAAATTACTAAATGATCAGTAGTGTCAAAAAGTACAGAAACATAATTTTCTTCAGTCATATTTTCAACCAGATGAGAAAGAGAGCTCCGTCCAAACTGCACAAATACACACAAGCTCCATTCACATTTCCAAATACTGCCATCGTTTTTTAACAATTTATACAAAATGTAGAAGTTTACAGGTAATTTTAGACCATAGAAAAAGAATAAATTAACCAATATTGGGTGTCTGGGGCTTGTATTTTTCTTGCAGTGGAATCAAACAGATATCAATTAAATGTGCTTTCATTTAATTCTTCTTAAATAGTACAATAAAATACAGTGATTTCCCATTTAGCCTAAACTTGTGGTAAATAATCACATGACTGTTGGTGGCTTTTGATTTAAACTGCATCTGCATATTTTTTAATCAGTATCAGCACAAACTATATCAACAGTAACAGTACAGTATTACCATGTATCACTTTAGATAAAAATAGTTACATCTTTGAATAAGGATGAGTTGCCCAGCCCTTGAGAGGACCGATGGAAGAGCAGAGGATTGTAGCTCAAGTGTATATTAGCTGTATAACAATCCCTATCAGTCTTCGAAACACTAGAATTCCAATCTAATGGAGCCCTGAAACACCGACCTGCAGGCTGATGGAGAAAACTGATGCTGAGTATCTCACTCAGGTGTTGTGCCCCAGTGAGAGTGAATGAGAGATCAGGGACAGACAGATGGAGAGAAAGAGACTCAAGACAGGCAGTATATGGAGCTTTAAAAGTATATCAATGTGATTTTTTAAAAAAAGAAAACAGGAGAGGCAGTAAAATCAATAGATTATCTATTTTATCTTGAAGAAAATATGTTGGGCCCAATACTCAGAGATAAGACTGCTAACAGTAAGAGCCACCAACAGTAACATGCTTCATGACAGAGACATGGTTTATTTGAAATATAGTTCAAAAAGGAAGTTATCTTTTTAGTTTTTCATTCGACTCAATTAATGTGCAAAATATTTTAAGTAAAACGGGTGACATTGATACTTGTTTGGTACCACAGCAACAAAAATAGAGGTCCATGACACCCTATATTGGGTTTGAGGTTTTAAAGAGTCAATAATTGTAGGCAAAGTCCTGCATATTGACTATGTTGCACAAACAGGATGATAACATTCAGATAATTGGGTTCTGCTTGCGAGGTCTGCCAGTTCCATCCACTTGTCTATTTGTGCAGTTTAAATAGTTCTCTCTTTCTAGGTAGGGAAACTCAGTGGCACAGAAGGTTGGTGCACATCACAGCAAGAAGATTGCAAGTTCAACTCCACGTGTCAATCAGGTCTATTCGTGTGGAGCTTGCATGGTCTCCCAGTCCAGGATGGACCCCGCCTCTTGCCCAATGTCAGATGGGATGGGCTCCAGCCCCACGCAACCTTGGATGAGTGGCATAGATGATCTCTGGATCTCTCTCTTGGTTTAAAAATGACTGAAGATCATTCAGTTTGTGACTTTTTGATAGAAATAATCATTAACTGTAATGGTTTTATCATTCTGAAACACATAGTATCAAAAATAAAAGAGAATTTGGGAACCAAAACATCAGGATATGTTGCCAAACTATGAACAGGAGTTTGGCAGGAGTTTGGCAGGAGTTTGGAAGTTTTGTGGTATCAGAAAATATAGAAAATTATGGTTTCTAGTCATACTTTTTACTTGATGAAAGAGCTAACACTGTCAAAATTGCACAAATTTGTTGGCAAGAGTGACAAAAGTATATTGAACTGGCCAAATACACCCACATTTCCAAATGTTGTCAATTAATTTATGCAGTTTTGACAGTGACAGTGATTCTACTTGTGCTTTTTGATAATTGAAAACTTTTAAGTACCAGATATTAAGTTAACAGGTATTACATTTTATTGCTGTGGTTTAAAAATATGGTTATAGATCTTTGACCACTAAATTAATGTTCTTTTAAAAGTACAGAAACATTTAACTACCCAAGAGAACCCATATTTTGCTTTTCTGCACTTTATATGCCCTTGAGTGAGTTGACCATGCTCTCCACCATGTGATAGAGCACTTCTATGCACCAAAGAGTCTCCACAGCATCAGCAGCTGCCTAAAACATCTAGTTCTCCTGCCTCCCTCAAATAGACCTACCAATGTGATGTCATGCCATTGTTTTGAAGTCAGTTTAAGCCCATTAGCTCAAGGTAGCAGGCCCAAAGCAGAGCTGAGACCAAATAATAAGTGCAGAGTTGTTGACAACATGGTGCCTAGCAGCACTTAACTGATCGATTGCAACGAAGTCGATCTATATGAAAAAGTAGAAGTTTTTTAACATTTGTGCAGCCATCACAAATAAAAAAATGAACCAGAATTAAAGCAAAATATGGGCACTTTAACATGCATAATTGCTACCAATGATTTTAGACAGAGTGTAGGGGATTTTCTGCAATTTTTGATGTTAGAAATGTTGTGAAAAATCTCGATATCGTGTCAAGGACTTCCACTTTTGTTGCTGTGGGTTCTATCATTTGTCTTTAATTGGAAATATATTTTTAAAAATCAGTTCTGGTATTGTGACATACATTCTTTTGTTATTTCTTTACTTGAAAATAATTAGAAATGTATTATGTGTTTCGGAAGAACAATGTGAAATATGCTTTCTGGTCCAAATCACCCAGCCCACAGGAAGACTGAGCTCGAGACTGAGCGCTACCAGCAGAAGCATTTGTCCCCTCCACAGAGTGACACACCATCTCTTCCTCGGAGGACACAGACCCCTCTTTGTTTGTTCCCCGGGGCCAAACGAGTTCAAACAGAGGGGAGGAGGAGGAGGAGGGTCACAGAGCAGAGAGAGGAATCTTTGGATGGAGGGACGGAGGGGCAAAAAGAAGGAGATGGCAGAGACAGGGACTCGCACAGACTGATGAAGAGGGATGGAGGGAAGAGAGACTCTTTGGCCTGACAGGATGTAAGCCTGTTTAGAAAAGGAGGGAACGTTGGGGGGTGGAGGTAGCCTGTGTGTGTGTGAGGGGTGTTTCATGTGAAGGAGAGAATTAAGGGGTATTTTCACTGCAGGCTTTGCACGCTCTCCCTGAATCTGTGGTTACGGGAATCCCGTGAAAAGAGTTTGTGTGAAAGATTCTTCTGCATAGAGAGGAGAGTTCATGCATGTATGCTCCCCCACATGCGTATCCATGTGCTGGACTGTATGCTTCTTTATGTGTTTTCTGCGTGTCAGCCACTTACAAACTGGAGGAACACGTGTCCCAGGGCATGCTGGGGATGGGGCTCTGGCTGCAGACTGGACTCCACCGTGGACAACACCTCTTTGTGCAGCTCCAGGATGTCCTCGATATTTGAAAACAGAATCTATAAACGGGGAAGATGATGTAAAGGGGAGGGGATAGGAGGAAGGAAGAGATAAAGAGGCAGGATGGAGGAAAGAGAGGAAGAAGGGCAAGGAAGGGTGCAACAGATGGAGGGAGGTCGGGGGAAAGAGGGCAAATCTGTCATTGGATGTCTCATGTGAGGATGACAGATGCATGATGGTCTTCAGATATTGGTCTTACCTTGACATGTTCAGGAGAGAGACACTGTTGGTCATCTGCAGTTTGTCTGATTCTGTGCAAAAATGCCTGAAACAGAGACAGAAACAAGCACTTTAAAAAACTATAAAGCAATCAGAGAGCACAAACCTCCACCTAGATAGCTCACATATTGCTGTTACATCTATAAGCAATAGTTCCATGATAAAGTTACCATCATAATATGATTCATGACTCAGAATCATGTTGATATCATTATTAGTTAGACAGTTATTGAGCAGAAAAATACTTCACTAATAGTGGTTATCTGGATCACCACCAAAATCTAATCATGTTTAAGTTGGGCCATTCCCAACATCTCCTGAAAATTTCAGCAGAATACGTCCAGTAGTTGTTGTGTAATCTTGCAAACAAACAAACAAACAAATAGACAAACAAGCAAACATACGCTGGCAAAAACATAACTTCCTTGGCAGAGGTAATGACCAACAGGAAACATTTACATCTGTAAATGCAGGATGAATTTGAGTAGCCACAAAGACACTGATGATCAAATAAAAAATATTGCAATACTGTTTTTCCCAGTATTGTCAGCTCTTGTTTTTATCTCATTTTAAGTTGTTTCTCCAATTGTTAGATCTGTTTCTTAATATTTTGCCATTACAGAGCAGCCCAAACTCACATTATATCACCTGTGCCAATCTTCACCATGCTGAAACTTACTCGACCGTAGCGGCAAACCTCTGTGTTGAAGAATGCTGATGATGAGGAAGTGCAATAACGTGCAAAAGTTTTTTCACAAGTCCCCTGAAAATAGCTGCAGAAGCACTGCAAGTCACATTTCAGCAGAAGCTCAATAATGCATGTAGACTGATTTTAAATATTTGCCATCTGTCCTCATATAGGTAATGGAGGATGATTTTTTTCTAAAATCTTGTCTATTGTGGTTTTAAGTAAGTATTTGAGGTGGTTTTCACACATACAGCTCGGTTGCTTTGTTATGATTAAACACAGCTCATGCATATAGACCTATATTTAATGCTCCACTGTGCCAAAAGAATTCAAGTAACCGATATATTTTTGTGACTAACTTCTGTGCAGTAAACCATATTCTTTGAAAGAGATGACGAGATATTATTCTGATACCCTAAATCATTTGGTATGGTGGGAGTCCAGGTTTTCTCTTCTTTATCTCGGCCAAGGAGGTTATGTTTTTGCCGACGTATGTTTGTTTGTTTATCTGTTTGTTTGTTTGTTTGCAAGATTACACAAAAACTACTGAATGGATTTTGCTCAAATTTTCAGGAGATGATGGTAATGAAATGATTAGATTTTGGTGGTGATCCATAGAACAAACAATCGTTTTTGCTCAATAACTGTCTAACTAAAAATGATGGAATGATTGAATCAACATGATTCTGAGTGCTAGGTGTGGGTTTTTGGCGAAATAATCATATTATGATGGTAACTTAATCATGGAACTATTACTTGTAGATGTAACAGAAATATGTGAGCTACTTGGTTGGGCTGAAAGATTTATCGTTATCAGATCGAAATCGCAATTTTAGACAACGCAATCGTGATCGCCAAAGCTGCAATTTTTTGCAGCACTCCTGACTAACTAAGGATCTGTTGTGTCAACTATTTTACACATAGTATTTTACAAATTTGCATTTAAGAATGGCTCACAAATGAATGGCTTACTCACAACTGTTCACTTAAAAGAGCAGTTCCAAATAGTTGACTCGTTCGCGAACGTCACATCTCCACCGCAAAAGTGCTAGCAAGCAGGTCAACAACACAAAGCCTCTGCTTAGGAGTAGAAGTTGGAGTATCTCTTAAATAATGAAAACAGATTATTTATCATCAGTATTAGATGATGAATAATATGTGATGTGCTTTTGATCATTTATTTCTTTACTGTTGCCTATACTGTAAACACAGTGAATATTGCACTGAAGCTTGATTTGAAGAAAAATGGTGAATCGGATTAAAATTGCAATATCTGCCAGAAAAATCGCAATTAGGTCTTTTTCTAAAATTGTTCAGCTCTATACCTTGGCGGAGGTTTGCATTCTCTGAATGCTTTCTAGTATCTTAGGGAGAGTTTGTACAGTTTGAGCTCTGTGAAACATACAGGCATCATCACATATGAGCATAAACAAACAAGCCTTTTAGCATTACACAGTCACATGAGCACTCACATAAAACTGCTCTTCATGCTGCCAAACATCAATGTGTCACAGTGCTTTAGTGATCCTTCAGCTACCACACGACTCTCCACTATATGACCAGCCATGTTCTTCATCACATGTCATGTGACGCTGAGCTCACAGTACAGCTCCTCTGTAGTGGAAACTGACACACCTGAGCGCTCATCTATGAGACATCTGCAAAAATAGGTGCTTCATTGTTACAGCGTCGACACACACCACTTCACCTAAGACGGCCATAATAGGCTCACGTCAAAGCGAGGGCTGTGCTGGCGTGTGCAGATCTATCGGAGTGTGTGTTTGTGTGTGTGCATGTCTGCCAATCAGGGCTTCCTGAGGAAAAAAAGGCGGTGTGGAGGGTGGAAGTGAGTCTGTTTCTTTCATTCTCTGTTCCCCAATTCTGCATCGATCAGCCTAACCTGCCTCTGTCTGACTCTCTGCTTCGTCTCCAAACACCAACGGTGCCTTCAGAGGAAAAGAGATTGAGAAGATATGAATCCCCCTAACCAAACTACTGAATAGAAACTCCCCTACTGCACCCTCTTTTTATCTGGCAGGCTGCTGCTGTTGTGTCTGCCAGCATCTCTGAGCCTTAAGTCTGAAAATTGACTGTGAGCCATGTGGATGAAGGGTTTAGAATGGGAAAAAAAGGCTGGGTTCAACGATGAACGCACAGTGACTCTGAAAATATGATTTTATTTAGAACACATCAGTCTGACTTAAGCTGCACAACACAAGCAATTTAGGCCTTAAAAAGAGACAGAACAAGCTGATGAATGGTTTGTATGCAACTGGCCACTTCACTTCTGCCAAAAGGACAATTCTTTTGAAGGTTGAGCTTGATGTTGTCTGGTTTTGTGATTATCTCTGCTCTAGAAAACACAACCTAAATGCAGCGAGAGAGAGAAAACAAGATTATGCTTTGGTGTGTCAATTTTTGAAACAACCAAAAATAATAAACACAAATGCTGCAGATCATTAACAATGTCCCAATTAGTCTGGTAAATCTGAGGCTCTCGACTCCATTTCTAGTTTAATTTGATTAGTTCATATATCTGCTTTCTGTTAGCCTAATAAGAATTTTAAACAACTTTTAGTCCTTTTTTGTACTTCCCAAAATTTGCAAAACTGAACTTTACACTCATCTGTGTAAACTCACATAAGAACCAGGTTGAACCCGTTTGCCTTCAGAACTGCTTTAACTCTCTAAGGCAACAAAGTTTTTGGTCCATATAGACATAAGGGCATTAAGCGGTTGCTGCAGATTTTTTAGTTGCTCATCCATGAAGTACCACATCCAAAAGGTGCTCTATTGGTTTATGATCTGAAGACTGGGGCCACTGGAGTGAAGTAAACTCACTGCCATTTTCAAGGAACCATTTTGAGATGATTTAAGCTTTGTGACAAGGCTGAAGGTAACAAACAGAAGATGGGTACACTGTGGTCATAATTTGATAGACATGGTCAGAAGTCTGCAACAATTCTCAGGTAGGCTGAGGTGTTTAAACAATGCTGGGTTGGTACTAAGCCTGGTTTAATACTTCTGTGTCAAAAACACACCATATCTTCAACATAGGGCCCTGCACCATCCTGAGAATAATGTGTGTTCATTGGTGTGTCCATGCAAGCATTCATATGATGTTGACACCAAGAGCTTGGCTACGTGCTTCGTACTTAGTGTTGCACAAGTATACATTTGCAAAGAACCATAAATCTATTCTACAAGGGCTTTAAATGATCCTCAGATGGGCTGGGATGTATGTCTTAATTTGTTGGCTTAGAACTAAAAACTTCTGTTAGCTGGCCAACATGATTAGCATCATAAAAGTGGTTTATCAGCTTAAATGATAATCTATTTCACCTTATAATTTAAACTATAGGATATTCTTCCCATAGTTAAGAGATGCTTAGTTAGTTTGTGTCTAGGCCTGTTTTCACAGCCGCCCTTTTGCACACTCAGCTTCAGAGTGCTTCGAACCAAACGTTAACTTCCACTCCCCTCAGTGCAATCAGTGAGGTCTTTTCAAAATGCTCCATGAGCTTCATAATCTCATTTAGTCGTGAAAATATCAATAAAAACATGAAAACAAAGTCAAGGAATCACTGTATACCACTGATGAAAGCTTGAGTCATACCAGTTTCTCCTCAGCAACTGTTCTTTACAAAGTGAACAAAAGAAGTCCCAGTCCCTCTTGATCCTGATTGGTCATGGAGGGAGTGGTGATAATGATCGGAACAGCGCTGCACCAGAAGTTGGACTGTTTTTAACCAAGAGTGCTGGGAGCATGTTGTCAAAAAGCAGATAATACTACATTTACATTTTTCTGCTTATGTTGGCCTTACAGTTAACAATTTTTCCTGTGATTTTAAGGGGTTGCAGACAAAATTTCCAAGTCTTGCTACAGTAGGGGTGCGCCCCTCAGGTCTATAACACTTCTGTGAGATCATTGGTCTTCTGTTAGGTTAATGAAAGGCCTGTAGGCTGAATCAATTTTGCCCAAATGATGAGCAGCTCAGGGGGCATCCCATGACACTACTCACACCTCAGGGGTAAATGTAGCCAGCCCTTGAGCTGTAAATAAGTTCGAGTTATTGCATGTTTTCAGAGTTATAGTTTAAAGATATAAACCCTGTGATCTCTAAAATAAATTGGTCCAGAATCACTATGTCCAATATCATGACTACTTTGCAATACACGATAAGCCAGAAAGTTTTTGTTCTGGGTGAAAAGGGCGAACTAACTCTTTATATAACCCTTGCATGCCTTCTAAAGTCACACATAGCACCAGTTCACTTCATGTGTTACTTACAGTAAGCCACTTGCCTCTAATGAAAGACTAACACTCATAATCACACATTAGCTCCAAAGATAGAAACCCAGCCGAGCAGGCAGTCAGGCAGCAATCATATCATTTCCTCAGAGGCCCGACACTTTGGGAGGATTGTCTCCAGTTTCCTCATCTTTACTGGCTTTTTAGCGTAAGCTGTACCAAAATAGACAGCAAAGGTCCTCAGCAGCGCAGTGAGACCTCACTAATTAAGACCAGCATTAAAGGGAAGCAGAAGTCGTTGTGTTTTACGCTGGTCTTGGAAGGGAGGGAGCTGATTGCGCTGGAGGCGTACGCTAATTAAATCCCCCATATGGCAGCTTGTACCGTGTCCACAGTGGAAGAGTCACTCATGTGAGAGATTGCTCCCTGGCACTGGAGGCAAGAAGAGGCAGGAAACAGGGCTTTTCCTCTGTCGCTTATGGATGGAGTGGAGTGAAGGTGGGGGCTGAAGAGCTATAGAGGGGGAATAATCATGACACAAACTTGAAAGAGCTGCTGGTGATTGTGCCCATAAAGGTATACCAGACGGTGAAAGTACAGTGATGAGTGAAAAAGAAGAGATGGAGTGTTTTATGGCAGTGTGAACATTAGAAATGTTGCCTCTTTAATTGGTGAAGGTGTTTGTATCAAGAACTTTATCTACTGAATGTATTGAGTTCATTCTCATTCTCATTCTCGTGGGGTTCATTGTAGATGTTGTTTTTTTTTTTTATATATAAACCATAATTTTGCAATATTTTCTACCTATTTGTAAACTTCATTTTATTCCTCCAGATTTTATTTTTATTCTACGTAAATGTTGATTGTTTTGGCATCAATTTACCATTTCCTTGTATGTAAAAATGTACTTGGCAATAAACACAACTCTGATTCTGAAGTCAAAATGGACACTAAGTCCCAGAGAGCATTCTAGAAATGTCACCCTCACAGGCCAGAGATGAGCATGGTACCTCTGAACATTGACCTGTGGTCTTTAAAATCATATTTGTTTACCCCTTGAGAGAGAGTAAACAAATTTTCCAGAAATTCCCTTCAGTGATTCTTGAATTGTTTGGTTTACAAGCAACGGATGTTCATGGAGGCAGATAACCATGAGATTTGGCCTCCAAAATCTTCAAAGTTTATCCTTGAATCGACGACAACATTAATACAAGGTTTGAAGAGAATCCCTAATGCTCTCAAAACATCAGATTCACAAAAAAAGATGAACCTGAGGCTCAATTACCTCAATTACCTTTTGGCCTTCAAAATCGTATTTGTGTACCCTTGAGAGACAGTAGGCAAATTTTCCAGAAATTCCCTTCAGTTGTTCTTGATTTGTTTGGTTTACAAGCATGGGATGACCAAGGAGCCTGATAACCTTGAGCTTTGGCCTCCAAAACCTGCAAAGTTTATGCTTGAATCAACAAGGACTGAATGAAAGTTTAAAGAAAATCACTAATGCTCTCTCAATATCACATTCACAAAAAAAAGGGATGAACCTGAGACTAAATTACCTCAACCTTAAACCTATTAAATCTCCTTCATTTTCCTTAAATCAGGATGGATATTTGAGCAAATTTTCAAGAAAGGCCCTCACAGCACAAATGAGATTCAGTGATCGCAAGCAAGAGATGAACATGAGGCCCCATACCTCTTTTACTAATGACGCTAAAATCTAAGCAGTCAGAGTGAACTTTTAAGCAAAATCAAAGAAAATACTTCCAAGTAATCCTGTAATTTTGTGTTCACAAGAAAGCTAAGAATGTAAGAACCAAACATTTAATCTTCAAACTATGGCCACACAAACATAACCAGTACATTCTTGCCCTGGAATGGTCATTGTCAAAAATTGAAGATAATCCCTCGAAGCATTTTTGAGATATCCCATTCACAAACAAGGTATGAGCATGGGGCCTCAATAGCCTTGACTTCTGATCTATTATCACCCAAATCTAATAACTCTATCATTATGGCAATGTTAATATTTGGGCAAAGTTTGGAGGAAATCCCTTTAAGTATTCATGAGAAGTTCCATTAACAAGCAAGGGATGATCTTGAGACACAGTAACTTTGACTTTTGACCTATGAAATCAAAGTTTATCCTTAAATCAGGGTGAACATTTGTGCAAAATTTAGAGAAAAGCTATGAATGCAATCACAAGATATGACACTAGGGCTGAAAGATTTATCTTTTTCGGATCAAAATCGCAATTTCAGACAACGCAATCGTGATCACCAAAGCTGCAATTTTTTGCAGCACTCCTGATTGACCCAGGATCTGTTGTGTCAACAAATTTGCAGGAAATTTGCATTTAAGAATGGCTCGCAAATGAACAGCTTACTAACAACTGCAAATCGGTTCTCATTGTTCACTTGAAAGAGCTGTTCAAACGAGTCGATGCGTTCGCGAACGTCACATCTCCAGAGGTGAAGTGCTGGTAAGCAGGTCAACAAAAACAAAGCCTCTGTTTAGGAGTAGAAGTTGGAGTATCCCTTAAATAATGAAAACATTTGCACTATTTGCACTGAAGCTTGATTTGAAGAAAATCGTGAATCGAATTGAAATCACAATATCTGCCAGAAAAATCACAATTAGATCTTTTTCTGAAATTGTTCAGCCCTTTATAACTCTCTGAAAAATGCAAGAAAATTGTGTCCAAAGACTTTAACCCTTGACCTATGAAAACTAACCAGATCAGCCTCGAGTCAAAGTAAAAAATAAAATCCCTTTCATTTACAAGGAAGAACAGAAAATGAGACGGTGAACTTTGACCTTGATCTCAGTATCTGAATCACTTTATCCCTTAGTCAGAGTGGACGTTTGTGCAAAATTTAAAGAAAATTCCTCTATGCATTCTTGAGATATTACGTCTACAAGGCAGAATTTGACCCAAAAACATAATGCCTCCAGCCCTGTCTACCACCAAAGCAGACGGATAATAATGGTCTTCATGACGTCTTTGACAGCGACCATCCCGGGACAGAACTCACTCCCTTGATAAAATGTGCCACACAGATGTGGTGACAGCATGGAGACTGGAGTGAAGGAGCAACAAAGAGATCCTTTCAGCCCATGTCCTGCTCCAACACAATCATTCTCGCCCTGGGTTGTATTGGCTGTCTTCATTGTTCCATCACAAAGCACACTGGTTTATTTAGAGAGAAAATTTCAAGCTTTGTCCGTCCGTCCGTCAACACAACTGAAATACAGACTTCAGTGGCGTGGACCATAAACTTTGCACACACACCAGGCATGCCTTTGTTTACTTAAGCCCTTGTGTTTTCACAGTCTGGGCTGTTTTTTTCTTAAGAGTGATCAGAATCCATAACCAGAAATAGCTCCAAAAGCAGGCATGATGGGTATAATTGGGCGGATGTTGACACATGATGGACAGCAGTTTGTTGTGCTTGGAAAGCTGAGCATTATAATTGGACAAACTGCCGTCGGGACAGATTTTCATATTCAGCTATTTCTGAGCACTTAACACTAATGACCACCAGAGAAAAGCAACTTCCTGTCAAGACAGCTTACATGTCAGTCATACTAAGCAGAGGGATCAGTGAGTTGAATCTGATTTGTTTTGCTTCATATCCTAAACCGAAAGCTGGGAAATTTACCAACTAGAATCACAAGAATCACTTGAGTTATGTTGGTAAATATTCCCCTTGTAGTCATCAGTGACACCAGAATACTACTGACACATACAAATATCAACATGGGGGCCCTACTTCAACAAAAACAGCCTCCAGGGTCGTCCACGAGGGGTTTGGTTTACATTGTTAGACCTGCAGAAGCACTATATAGAACCACAAGTTGCATAAGACTTCAAAACCATGTATACTTGCTTTAAACCTACAGTGGTGACATACGCAGAATCATTTCCCTTATAGAAGAAAGAGCTCTGCTGGGGAGAAATTAACAATCTGACACCTCTAGCTCTGAAGTATAATGGCTTAAAGATGCAACAATATATTTAACTCACAGTTCGGTACATCCTTTGTTTATTTGGCAATGTGTTCAGTTTGGTATTAACATCCATTGAAACACTTTCTTTCTATTCTACTCAGAAGAGTTAAAAGTAAATTGTACCAGAAGAGTGAAGGGTTTTCATGGGGGAAAGCTTTATTTTTTTTCCCTTACAATTTATTTATTTAACCATTCACATAAACATAATGCAATTTTTATGTTTTTTTTTTTTTTTTTTAAATTAAAGCATTAAACGCAAAAAAAAACTCAAGAGCTTTCTACCCTCAGCTAACAGTTTTCATAACTATTTCTCAAAAAGAGTTTGGAAACATTATTTCAGTAGAGTATTTCTCCCCTTTAATAATACCAGCTAGTGTTTTCTTTTTTATTGTTGGAAATTCTGATTAGTCAACTTTACAATGAGGTACAACTCAAAAGAAGTGTGCATTTTTGGAACGGGCAACACAGCTAAACCTGTGGGTAGCGCCACTATAAAATGTGCAAAAATCCCCTCATTCCCTGGAGGAAAGCCTACGGTTTCTCAGTGAAGCTCGGGTGAGGAACCAGACTTCTGGAGGTGTTGTCTTCCTAGGACACCCACTTCACTGTCTGTCTCATGAGACTTCACCAGTCTCATGGAAATGGTACCAGGGCTGACACCAAAAAACGCTGCCACTCTCTAAACCAGCTTTCAGTTTTAGGGGATTTTGCTTTGGGTGCCACCCACATGTTCTGCTGTGTTGCTCATTCCACAAATGCACAAACCTTACAAGTCATGCCTCATTGTAAAATTGACTAATCAGGCTTTCCAACGACACAAAATACAACACCAATTGGTATTATTAAATGGGAGTTTTTCAATACTGGAAAAACAAATTAGAACCTAAAAATGGCTGTTATTACTCACATTTGAATGAATGAATGACTGAACGCTTTATTTCGAACATGCAAAGACAAGCATGGGTAGTCACCATAAAAAAACACATCCACATACCAAAAACAGAAGAAAACCATCAAGGTAAGCTGCTGACAACATCCTGCATGTGCAGCAAGTCCACATGCTCGAAAAGGAGTAGGAAGAAGTCTAAACTTATTTAATCCTACCCCTTTCATTACCACGTCTTATAGTGATGTTTTTACTTCTTACATATTTACATTACTTACAACATCCAACCACCTATTCAGGAGGCAAAGTTCCTTATAATACAATGACTATAAATTGTTATATCCACAATTACAAACTTAAAATTTCACCTATATATAATACTTAATTTCTATACATATAATCAACCCCTACTCAAACACAGAAAATGATACTTCATAAACAAGACAATATATCTATATTTTCTTACACTGTTTAACCCATTACCATCCTGGGTTAAACTGCTGCTCTTTGTCCTGATATTTATTTAAAGTTTGTGTTTTGAATATTCTTTTCAATTTGCTTATGGTTTTACTTTTCTTTAAATCATCTGTTAAACTGTTCCATAATTTAACCCCTGAGAATGACATACTTTTTAACGTTGTTCTAACACAATGTATTTTCAAGTTTAGCTCTGAAAACGATAGCCTCCTTCTCTTTCTGTAAACAGTTTCCTTATGTTGTCAGGAAGTAAATTATTTCTTGCTTTGATTATTATCTGTGCTGTGGATCAGAGCTTGAAGTTTTCGAGTTTGTAGTTTTAAGAAAAGTCATTTCTATACAATAACTAAACTTTCTTTTTCTTAAAATAAGATTTGAACACAACGTAGTGACTTTACATTTAATCATTTGATTACCATTTTTCTGAGGTGTCATTGAACACATCACCTTACTGTAAACATTTACTGATTAAGGCTCACTAAGGCTTTATTCACTTTGTTGTCCTCCTATAGACGTTAGAAAGGACTTAAAATGGATCACAACTTTTAACCAACAGGACTTTCTTCACAGTCTAGAAGTGCTTTTTAAAGCTTGTTCAGAGGCCGGTATGAGTCTGACATGAAGGTCACAACAGATTCATTGAACGCCTCAGTGGAAAAACAGGCTTGATTTTGACTCAATTTGATGCACAATGCTGATGCGCTTGGACTTCATTTTCCTCCAAGTAAGATCTGATGGATGTATCAGTGGTTAGATTTAACGCACCCACGAAACTCATTAGCTATAATAATAAGATTTTGCACCTTCTCATCTTCATCACAACCCCCACCAAAGATTGAAAGAGCGGTGATCCCTCATACTGCAGCCTCTCCTCACAAAGTCAAGTGCGATATCTTGGTCCAACAAGAGTTTCCTTAACCCTGTGCACTGACTCACAGGGAGAAATGTAGCAGAGCAAATGTAGAAGGAATTGAATTGAATCAAGAATGTTGTACAGTATGATTCAATACGTATTGAGACTTGTTGCAACCCTAACATCTATTGAAAGTGATACTATAAATAGTTGTAAGAGATGTACAGATAGTGAAAATCAGGGCAAGGATTTAAAAACAATGTTGTTTAATAACATCTTTGCTATCACCTTATCTATCAGATGGACTGTTCCATCTTCCATGATCTATATTTCAAGTTCATTGGGTCAACATGCCTTAGAAAGTGATTAGGTCAGGTTGAAAGGTGATTGGCTTTATTGTTTCAAACGTGCAAAAGATGCATAAAAACTGAGTATTTCAAACTCTAGCTCGGATAACACAAAGGAAGCAGATGTGACTGAACCCTCGTTTTACCCTCAGTACATTTCACTTCATGCATCATTTGAACGGAGAGGACAAAACCTCAGAGCCTTCAACACACACAGAGGACAAACGCACGCTGACATTAAAAGATGAGCTGAATATTAGAAGATCTACTCTCTCCAAAAAAAGCAGCTAAGCCCGTTGTTTTTGGAAAAGAATCAATCATGAAAAACAAGCAGTGCTTCATGACTAACACTGTAACTCTACTCCTCTCTCTTCCTCTCGCTCTGTGGATGGAGTCGTGGAGCTCATTACTTCTTAATCAACATTCAGAGCGGCTGCAGGGCTCAGCTCATGGTCCTTGTTTACTTTCATATCTCTCTCTTAGGTGACCTTTATGCCTCTTTGACAGCATCAGCTCTCTGTCATCAGTGAGCAGAGGGTGTGAAATCGTGCTGAGCGAAGGATCAGACATTGATGAATAACAATAACTGTCTGTGTCCGTAAAGATGGACAGATTTTCCTCTCCAGTCGGTCTGTTATTGTCTGAAATCTGACACAGCCATGAGGCAAAAACTGTCTGTGAGTTTGATTGAAATGGAGGAGATGATTATGTTTTGAAAGTCCATACCCCGAGGCATAGCATCAAAATATTAAAATCCACTCTTGCCTTTCCTGCACTGATAGGCTGAAGCAGCACAAAACACTTAACAAAACCTAAAAATAGAAAACAAATCAATCAATATGTTAACAATAGATGGTCTGATGGGACAAATTTAATTTCTCATATCCTTAAATCATAATAATGAGTGAGCATTGTTGTCAGAGGGGGCTCAGCTGCTGCACGGAGCACAGCAGGGATATTACTCATGATGGTTTCTTGCCACAGGAGCGATGGGCTGTTTGGGGAGAGTGATGTAATCCCACAGGAGACAGAAAACAAAACCCATGATGCTTTTTCAATCATCACAGAGTAGTTTCAACACTTATGTAGAACTCTGCCAGTTCAACAGGGGCTGGCTTTGACAATACAAGGAGATCTGCAATGTAGTTACTTATGTAATGACTGTTTGTAGCACCTTCAGTTTATACTAAGCTCTAAAAAGAGGTCACAATTGTGCATTTTTATTTATCGTAGGATCACAGCTTCAGCAGGTTAAAGATCTGAGGTTTGTTAATGGAATTGAGTGTAGCTAATTCCTATGTTAGCAGTGCCAGCATCGTTAGCCTATCGTCCTGCTCGCTGCATATTACCTCCACCAAAGCGGTTATGTTTTTGAAGGTGCATGTTTGTTTGTTAGCAATATTTCAGGATGAATTTTGCTGAGACATTCGGGGGATGTTGGTAATGACCCAACTTAAAAATAATTAGATTTTGGTGGTGATACGTGTATTTGTCTGGATGCAAAAAATTCCCAAATTTTCCAAAAATCTCATAAGTTAACATTGGGCGGAATTTTGAAAAAATTATATCTCTGTCATTATTTAATGGATTAGCTCCCAATTTTACAGGATAATATTGGGTCCATATCTCTATCATCAAGGTGAATTTCATCTGGATATGATCAAGATTGACGTCACAAAAAAACGTTGAACTTTATAATGGGAAATTTCATTGACACACAATAATTCATATAAAATCAAAATATTAAGGGATGCTCCTAAAACTTGTTATGTTCATACAGGATAACAACTTCCATCTATGTGCTCAGTTTGGTCTGGATCCTGGCACTATTCTGGATCTGGTGCTTTTCTAGTTTTCCATATTTCTGAGCTGAATGAGGTCACCAGCTGGTTTTGTCAAGGAGTTACATGTTTGAATAACTCAATACCCAAATACAATACATCTAACAAAATTTTAGTACAATACTTGCCAAACTATGTTGTTTCTAAAAGATTCTAACGCTATTTTTTCTTTCCATAGCATCTGCATTTGAGGGGATTTTAGCAGCAAGGAAGCAGCCATTTTATATTTACATATCACTGGTGCAGCAATGAAAGCAACTTGGGGTTCAGTGTCTTGCCCAAGGACACAACAAAATGTGAAAACCAGAGTTGGGTTCAAACCCTCAAACTCCAGACTAATCCACTGATGTACTTTAACTTTTTGGCTAATTAAGTTTATGCAACGCTGTTTATACAACAGCTTATATCATAAAAGCAGTCCAAAGGCATGTTTAGGAAACAAGGTCATTGATCATAACACTCATTTTACCAGTTTTAGAGATTAATAATAATTTGTAATTTATTTACATTTGCTAAGAACCAGTGTAGTAAAACACCAATATACTCAAACTCATAAAATCAGTATAATATAATATAATAATGCAATATTTTCTGTTAGCCTGGCTGTCATTATTTTATATATTCAGCAACCTGCAGCGTTACCAAGTTGACAAGAGACTTGAGGGACTTGCGGCTGTTCTTTAGAGACTTGAGACTTCACACAAATGACTTGTGTCCACCTCTGAACAGAACAGAGCAACTTACCTGAATCAGTAAAAGAGTTGCATAATTTAAGACAATTTCCTGTGTGTGTTTTACTCATTGGATAAAACAATCAAGCTCGTTGTTGAAAATCTCTGTACCTGTGATAAATATGCTGACTAATCTGATTTAACTGAAGGGCGAGTCTATTTGACCTGAGATTTCTTGGAAGCAGGCTTGTGTGCTTTGCACAGTAAACATCCTTTTGGTAACCATTTTCAAAACCAGACAGGCCCACACCCTATTTTACAGCTTCTATGCTCAAACAGTTGTACCGGGGTGTTTTCACACTCAAACTAACAAGAAGGTTTTCAAGAGCGAAGCAGTTTCAGATGTTGACTGTTGAGTGTGAAATATTGTGCTGTGGTTCATAAGAGCACGACGGTGACAGCAAACCAATCTATAAATGATTTCGGTATATCTAAACCTCTGTGGTGTGAAGAAATACTTACTCATAAAGGATCAGCTCTTTTAGACAAATCTAATTTGAAGATGCTGCTTAGAGCATGAGTTGCATTCAAATTGGACAAGACGTTATCACGACTGATCTACAGAAAGTGTTGACAATGAAAGTCTGCATGAGGCACTCTCTCAAATGTCTACAAACAATCAGGTCTGCATTAGGGCTGGGAAACATGGAGCAAAAGTCACATTTTGATTTCAATTTGCTGTCTGGCTATATGAGAAATACATAGCGCTGTGTAAGTAATGGAGTGTCAATAACAATTTCTATTTTTGCCTCCCATGATGATAAAATCAGATCATCAAAAACAATCTCAGTGAGGCTCATCTGCTCTGTGAGTTGAGCCTGAGCTCGCTGAATAAATACGCTCATATTTCTTTTTTTAAGATTCTTTTGGGCGCTCTGTGGGGCTGGGCCACAAATCAATTAAATCACTTAATTTGAATTATTTTCTGCAGACGATTTAAAAATTAAAAATCCAGATTATTTTCTTGGTTTACTCCAATTGTAAGTTGTAACGTTTGAAAATATAAATATTGAAGATTCACAGTTTTCACAATGGCAGGCTCTGTCAGGTTTTGCACAAGTACTTTTCTAGGTTTGTATTTGTTTTTTAAATGAGATTAAATTTTGTTTCATGTTAATATTCTGCGAAAAAAGCTCAACTTTTAGTGTTTATGTAGACAAACCTGCCTACATTTCACATACATAATCAACATTTTATGACACACACTTTAACTTTAAGAGGGAAATTCTGTTTGGTTTGAGAATATATTTTGACAAAATGAAGGCAAAACTTGATTCATGTCACTTTTGTGTCACTTGGAGTTTTTATTTTTTTACAGGGAGAAAAAAATCAATTAAAACGTAAATCGAGTGTTATGGAAAAAAATCAGGGATTTTATTTTTAGGCCACAGTCTGTGCCTTTATTGATGGGAGAGAGAAACAGTGGATAGGCTTGTGAAAGGGGGAGAGAGAGAGAGAGTAGGGGAAAACACTGTAAACTGGACACAGGCTGGATCTGAACCTGGGCTGGCAGAAGAACATACATGGACCGTGCCTTACCACTCCACCAAACCAGCACCCAATGCGCTCATATATCTGATTTACAATCATGAATGAGTTGTGAGTGTCATTCCCCCTATAGACATGAAACAGGTGTGTAAGTTTCAAGAGACACCGAGAATTTCAGTCTGTCTCACTGAGTTCAGGTCTGCTCCCTGCTCCCATTAAGAGCTCAAACATAAGACGCTGCATTTGAGTGTACAGAGTGAGACCTCAAAATCAGCTGCTGAACTGGCACGTGAGCGTGTTGAAATCTGGTACGGAGATCCCAGAAAGCTGAGTCACAGTCCCCTTGCAACAATTTGTGTGCAAGAAGATTGAAGAAAACTGAAAAAATCCATAAAATGCACCACAAGAATCCAGCATGCAGACCTCTGTTTTTGTGTCTGCGTTCGCGTTTGTGCTCGCGGCGTGCAAACAGGAAGTGAAAATAGAGCAATCACTGAACAAAGGCCAACAGGGTTTTTCAGACAACCAAATCACTGAGGAGACTTCAGCTTCTATTCAGAGCAGATAGGCAGAGGTTTAGATCAGCAGGGGGAAAGAAAATAAACATTCTCAGAATGAAGCAGAGCCCCTCGACACAAAAGCTGTAGATGCTGTTTCTGGACAGGAAGTGTGGCTTTTGTGCAGAGGAAGTATGTGACACGTTTGACTGACCGCTAACTCAACTGTGAAGAAGTCAGACGCTTTTGTGCTTGCATGCAACTAAACTTTCCACTAAAATAATATTTGGTAATCTGTGACAAGCTTGACTTGTTCTTGACTGTTTACATCAGTTGTTAACATTGACCTTCCTATGACTGCAATCTAAGGTAAACTCACAGGTGTGCAGAGGTTTGATGTGCCCAAAAACAGAATAAAACAACAAAAAGTCAGTGTTAAAACAAAAGGGAATTTTTTTTCTTTTTATGTCTTGCCTCACTCCCAAGTGCATGACAATCAGATAGACACCATTCTTTCGACCGTGCGTCCAATAACAAGGAAGATGCCAAAGCTCGCCCACTGCTAGTTAGCTTTAGCTCAAACACTGGGAGTCAATAGGTATAGTTAGCCTGCATCTGCCTACAGTCATCAGATAAACTCTTCAGCAGCTCTAAACAGTCCTGTGAGCTTGTTGTGACTCGTTTTTCAATGAATTATGTTACGTTATTTTCTACTCGTAAAAAGAGCATTTGTTTTAATGACCTAATTCCACGGTGGTTTGACTAGATATGTGATGTTTGTGAACGAGTCAAGTCTTTTGAACAGCTCTTTTAAATGAACGATGAGAACAGATTTGCAGCTGTGAGTGAGCCGTATGTTTGCAAGCCATTATTAAATTTGCAGGCAATTTGCATTTAAAAATGGCTTGCGAACTGACAGCTTGATTACAATTGCGAATCGGTTCTCATGGTTCACTTAAAAGCGCTGATCAAAAGACTCAACTCGTTCAGGAATGTCACATCTCTAGGCAAACCACAATGGACGTAGATCGACAAAGGGAAGCCTCTGTTTACAAATAGACATAGCACGGTAAAAAAAAAACAAGTCACGACAAGCACACAGGACCATTTAGAGTTGCTGAAGAGTTTATCTGATGACTGTAGGCAGATGCAGGCTAACTATACCTATTGACTCCCAGTGTTTGAGCTAAGCTAACTAGCGGTGAGCGAGCTCTGCCCGTCTCTTCCTTGTTACTGCACGCACAGACTAAAGATTGGTGTCTATCTGATTGTCATGCACTTGAGAGTGAGGCAAGACATAAAAAGAAAAAAGTTGTCATATCCCTTTAAACTGGACAGATGAAAGACCAAACGGGCACAAATCTCCTTCAGTTCAAATCAGACTCGACAGTGTGATCCATGTTTGACAACAATATCCGTCTCATCTGGTCGCCCATGATCTCCAATGACCACCTGCCAAAACTTCAGATGTGGGTTTGGAGGGGTTCTGCTAAATGTTGAGGTTTATCAAAGCGACGAGGAGCCAGACAGGAAGGTGTGAAGATACAGACAGACCATATGCTGGAGTGGGTTGAATGTTCGCTCCACTGGACAGGGAGTGGGAGACATGCTGCTGCCACGTCTGCCTCGTCTGCTTCTGAAAAGAGCCCACCAGTGGTTTCAACTGTTTTAGGACATGGTCTTAATTTGAGCTGCCAATGTTAGCAATGACAAAATACACAGTCCAGAGTTTTGAACATATAATGCTCTGCCAGTACAAAATCAATGCTGATACCTGTTTTGACATGGCAACAAAGCAGTCCAAGGCAGGGAAATGTGTTGTTTTAAAATATTCAAAATTGCTAGTAAATATCTGCCTGCTTTTGATATTTGCACAAGTACATTAGTACTATTCAATCAGTACTAATACTTTAGACTAGACTCATAGACTAGAGGTTTGTACCAATGAGTCTGGTAACAGGATTAGTATTATAATACAGGGATGACAATACAATACATCATGATAAATCACTGTACTATATTATCATGACTTTTTCCACTAAATAGTCTACTGTTTGAAATACTTCCATAATGTAAAGAACTCACAAAACTAAATGCATAAAACCACAGTTTCTAATCATTGTCATTTTTATAAGGTACGGTCCCTACAGCATGGATAAACTTCATCTGTCCCAGTGACAGGAATAAAAACAAAAAATGTAACAGGGAAAGAGAGAGTGCAAGCCTCCGCCGAGTTAGCTCACATATTGGTTGATAGTGAGTGATAAGTGATAGTTCCATGATCAAGTTACCATCATAATATGATTCATGACCCTGAAAACCCACACCTAGCACTTGGAATCATGTTGATATTATTTGTTAGACAGTTATTTGAGCACCAACAATCATTTGCTAATAGCAGCTATCTGGATCACCACCAAAATGTAATCATTTTTAAGTTGGGCCATTACCAACATCTCCTGAAAATTTCAGCAAAACCTGTCCAGTAGTTTTTGTGTAATCTTACTAACAAACAGACAAACATACGGGGCCAAAAACATTACCTCCTTCGCGGAGGTAAAAAGCTGAATACCTGCTGCCAACAACCTGAACCAAAACACAACAAAACTAAAGTCTCAAACTTCAGTCAGTAACGAATAAAACAGCAAAATTGCACTATGAAATGTTGATGCAGCATTGCAGAGCAAAATATCACAATGTGTAGAGAGAGTTAAGACAGTGTTCAGGCATCTTTTGTGGATGTGCATTATGAGGAAATGTTTAAGGTTGCATATCAGCATCTGTTTAACATCTGTATGAGCCAATATCAGCCCTTTATACAGACATCAGCCAACTGCAGATAAAACGGAGGATGAACAGATGGACAAGTTTTCAGTTGGACTTGTTGGACAAACAAAGCAGAAAAAGAAGTATTTAGAAAAACAGCAAAAACAGTTAGATAAATTGTTATTTTGAACATCTGTATCAGCATCAGCCCTGATTTTACAACCTGTGCATCACTAAAAACGCTCCCTTTTGAAGTCAGTGCCACCTATGGTATGAAATGTTTATATTCAAGAGACAATTCACTGGGTATGTCTAAGTTTGTTAGCTTGATGCTAAAATATAAGTGAGTGTCATTGACAGGCAAGAGAGATTTAGCAAAGTTTTGTGCTCTCTACTAAAGAAATGACAAATTCACCTCGACATTATTAGCCTGTTTTCCTGATCCTTTACAAAAATGTACATTTTGTAAAACAGATCATTTTATTAATTATTTGAAGCAGAGTTAGCAATACAGCTTTCTACTTTTTTCATTATCTAACGACAGAAAAATAATTAAGTATTTACAAAGGTATCTGCAAAAATAGGGTTTTGAATTGAGACTTAAGTCATAAGAAAACTTTATTTTCTTAATAAAAAACTCTAATATTTGACAATAATTGCATTTCTCCAGTATTTGCTTCCCCTTTTTGTTGAATTGACTCATCTAAGAAACATTTTTACATCAGACACTCAGAGTCATTTTCACTTTTTATACCTAAAATCACAGCTGGAAAACAACAGAGGAGATGTGAGTAAAGCCCACGATTGTCTAACAAGCTTGTGTTGCATCACTGGAGTAAATCAGACATACAGGCTCACACACTGAGGGGTTTGAAGCTGCTGGAGCTGGAGCTGCCATCATTCTGCTGTCTCAAGAGTCACTAAGTCAGTGTGTTTTAATTTGCTTCTTGTCCTGCCTTTTACCTCCAGAAAAGGTTAACCAATTAAACATGGATTAATGGCACGATGAATGTCGGCAAGAACTTGGTCTCACGGCACCTTGACTGACATTTCGGAAGTTGTGCTGTGTTTTACTGGATTGCATTATTCCTGAGGGTGTTTCTTATATTTAGTAAAGAAATTCTGCAGAAGAGAAGTGCATGAAAAAGCCTGTTTTACTAAAGTCATTAAAAGCATTCTGCCAATAAATTAATTAAACAATAATATCCAGTATGCCTGTACCAATTATGGTCACACATTTTCATTGCTATTGATACTTTATTAAAATCCTTTAAGACTTACCCCTTTTTAATGCCCCTATCAACACTTTTCTATCATTATTGAATTCTATCTACTTCTTGATACATAACAGTGAGACAAGGAGTCAAATTGATGAATACCTGCTTCAAAAGCAGCCAGAGGGCTTCAAGGTTATCAAAATTTAATTTGCAAATATTATCTAAAACAATGAAAACACACTAAAGCAGGAACGGGCAACTTTGGCCACCAAGAGGTCCCATTAAAATCACACTCATAGCCTTCTTAACTAATCTAAACTCAAGTACAATTAGCAATACTTAATCCAATGAGCTAAACAATTCATCAACTTATTTTCAGCTGTTTTTTTAATTCACTAACAGAGCATTTACAGGATATTTAAGTGTATTGTACTAAAATACTGAATTCTGTTTCGCCAAATTCGTCACTTGGAGTTTCCCAAAAAGAGTTTCAGCCATTTCTAGCTTTATTTTCATGGACCCATTACTTTTTTAAATGTTTTTATGGCAGTTTTTCGTCATGAACATGCATTCGTAAAATATTTCAAACTGACTGGTGGGAATCTGGCTGCCAGTTGCCCAACTCTTCACTAAAGGAAAACTTTCTTAAAATGTGTGCGTAGGCCTGTTTAATGTTGATTTTATCAATTAAAATGGTTAAAAATGAAGTTCATGTCAAATTTTTCATGTGGAGGTCTCGTAGGGCTCGATTGTTCTCATCTTCAACTGGGAGGGGGCTCTGGGGATACCACTGACTTTGATGAACCATGGATGTTTACACCACAGTTAGCGTACTTGGAATAAACAAGATGTGCTAATGACCTGACGGATTTTATACTCCTTGTTTATCAAAGGAATGAGTAGAAATGTTCAGAAAACACGGGAGAATTCAGAACAGAAATGGTGTAATGGAAGTTTCCATCATGAAGCTTTCTATTTCAGAGAAAATACTCCAAACTGCAGACTCAGTTTTTACTAGAACAATCAGATTGCTCCATCCAAAGCACATAATTGCTTAAGTTCTTAAAACTGCATTTATCTTCTACGTAAGAAGACTTCTTAAATGTCTCCATAATGAGACTAAAGATCATCTCAATTGGGAAAAAACTGGTCCATTTTCCTGATTGCTCACATCAGCATTCACAGACGCTGCCGAGCCATCTCACTGAATTCAGATATCTCACAACAGAGCCCGTATATCACGCACTGGCTCAACACTTGTCAGGGTTTTTCCCGCAGGCCCTGAGAGCCTCTTTTCAATTCACCGTGGTTCCCACACTGACTGAAACGGCCCTCAAACAGAATCCCAGACCCTCAGATTCAGGAGGTTTCCATGTGAGTTCTCAGGTCAGCAGCTTCAGAATCTCACCCCCTCCTCATCCCAAAGAAAACAACAACAAGCTAAAAACAATGTCCCCATTAAGGCTCGCTCTCTTTGGGGAGAGGATTGGGGATGGCCGGGGAAGCTCTGGAGAGGGAGCGGGGGCCATTTTGGGGTGGACATGGCATGAAATTGAATAAATAAATGAAGAAATCCCCTCTTTGTGGCCTGGGTGCAGCAGAGCCAGAGAATGGCCCGTGGTGTGGCTACAATGAGGGACCCCGGCAAACCTAAGCAGACTTCTTTCTCTCTGACGCCGTAATTCACATCTCTCCCCTCCCTCAGCTTCCCCCCACCCTCAAACCAGCCCCTCGCTGTCTTCCAAGAGAAACCCTCACTGCCAGAACCAATCACAAAAACACAAAGTCTTCTTTGAGCCGGGTCCAGCTTTTTTTTCCTCCCACTTTCTCTCACTTCCGCTTTGAAGGACTTTAAACTTTGAGGGCTCTTTGAGACACTCACATGGGCGGAAACTAAAACCCAACAGGGGGATGAGACAGTGTCTGCACCACAGAGGACAGATGGACAGACAGACAGCAGTGGTCCAGGGCACTTCCTGTTTCAGACTGCCTACTCATCAAGCCTACATCAGCTTTGCAACATCAATGAATGTGAAATCCACTCTAAATCTCTCAGTCTGCATCTGCAAGCATTTCAGTGTTGACTGGGGGAAATGGACCAATCATCACCCCCCAGTGTTTTCTAGCTGGTACATGACATATTCACTCACTGGCCATTTCATTAGGTACACCTTACTAGTAGCAGATTGGACCCTTTTATGCCTTTAGGAGTGTCTTAATTACAAAGGTTCTGGAAACATTCCTCAGAGATTTTGGTCCACATGACAGCATCACACAGTTGCTGCACATCTATGACGCAAATCTCCTGTTCCACCACATTTCAAATGTGCTCTATTGGATTGAGATCTAGTGACTGTGGAGGCAAATGAGGTACTGTGAAGTTACTGTCATGTTCAAAAAACCAGTTCAAGATGATTTTAGTTTTGTTACATGGAGCGTTATCCTGCTAGAAGAAGCCATCAGTGGATTAGTACACTGTGATCATGAATGGATGGACATGGCAGTGTTAGTTTTGACAGCACTTTCTAATTTAGTTTTAGTCTTTTGCCTAAAATTTCTTCAAGTTGCAGTCATAATTTAGTCATCTAAATGTTTTCACTTTAGTTTTAGTTGATGAAATTTCACAACATTTTAGTCGACAAAATCTACTGTAAATTTAGTCGGCTAAAATATGAAGTGTAAAGGGTAAGGCATTTTTTATGTTTCCTTGAATTTCTGAAGCCATGTAGTACACTTGGATAAAATGAAACATCTAATAACCCTTTATTGAATGCCAGTAAAGTTTGAATCTATAAATTAACAGGTACAAATTGAACTTTTGTGTGAAATGCAGTCACCTTTATTTAGGCTACCTGGTAGAGCATCTCAGTTACAATACCAGAACTGACAACAAACAGTGAACCTGCTCTACATGAATATATCAATTCATAAAGAGAGGAGCTCTGATTGGATCCCTGCCCAACTTATCACACCACCATAAAGCTAAGGCAGTTGTGATTGGATGTCCCTCTTAACTCATCCAACCTTTCCACACAACCAAAGTAGCTGTGATTGGATATATTCCTAACTTGTCCCTAATTTCTATATGACCAAATGAGGTCTGATTGGATGAAGTCTCCGTCAAATATTTCTGTGTAGTTTTTATTTGTTGTTGAAAATGTCAGTTAATTTAGTTTTAGTTTTTGTCCATGTCCACAATACTGTCGAGTTCTCATCAGGCGAAAAGGGGTTGTTGGTGAAAACTGTGGTATTTAATAATGCTCAATCGGTGCAAAGGGCCCAATGTGTGCCAATAAAATATTCCCTTACACCAGAGATGTGCAAAATTGGTTACCATAAGGACCACATAAATGTTATTCTGAAGTTTCAGAGGGCCAAATTGTTATTTATGATTTTGGTAGCATAAAAATCTTGGTTACTGATGGTTATTTTAATTCATTTAACTTTTTTTTAAATCAAAATTGCTTCATACCTTTGTAGAAACCATTACAGCAAATTATGGCAAATACATTTTGTGAGGAATCAAATAAAAACTGTCACCAAGGACTACAGAAACCTTTTTTATTTTTTCATGTTTTAATCTATTTTGCCTCTGTACATAGTGTCAAATCATTCAAAATAATTAATTAATTATTTAATTAATAATTTTTTTCATCTTCATGGTTGTCATTTTTGGAGATTTCCAATTGACTGGCAGCTATGACAACATCATGACCAGCCTGAGACATTGATACAAGGCAGGGTGGATCCATGCTCTCATGCTGTTTACACCATATTCTCCCTCTTTCCCGTCAATGTTGCAGCAGAATTTGAGACTCATCAGACCAGAAAACATTTGTCCAATCCTCCACAGTATTGTCTAATTTGGTGAGCCTATGAAAACTTACTGTTCTTAGCTGACAGGAGTGGCACCAAGGATGGTTTTCTGATGCTTCAGCCCATCTGCTCCAAGATTCAATGCGTTTGTGCCTTTAGAAATAAGATCTGCAAACCTTGGTAGAAACTAGAGGTCATTTGAGGTGATGTTTCCCTCCATCATCTTGAACCACTCTAGCCATTCCTCTCTGACCTCTAGCATCAACAAGGCATTTTTCATCCAGAGAACAGCCACTTACTGAATATCTATCCTTTGTTTGACCATTCTTTGTGAGCCCTAGAGATGGCTTTGTGGGGAAAATCCTACTAAATCATCAGTTTGTGAAATACTCAGACCAGCCTGCTTGGCACCAACAACCACGTTAAAAGTCATTTTTCTACTCATTCTGAAGCTCAGTTTGAACTTCAGCAGATTGCCTTGACCATGTCTACGTGCCTGAATGCATTGAGTTGCTCCCATGTGATTGGTTAATTAGCTATTTGTCTTAAGAATTATCTATCAACCAAAAATAAACAATCCATCTCACAAACGTTACACAATGTCCAGTTCTACTTTTAGGTCCATTAAAAGTCTGATTTCAGACTTTTTAATAGAAGCAAACATTTTCTCCTTGTGCATGACTTGTTTGTAATGGGTATGAAGCAGGTTTAAAGGTTTTTTTCACCATCTCAAATTATGATACAAATATCTTTAAGGATGCCTCTTCTTGCGGTTGTTTGGTACAGAGTTAAAGACTCATTCACAATCCTTAATCTAAAAACAAATCCATCCACAGTGAAGCAGATGACTTCTGTTCTCACATTGTCTCCTGTGATAACAGGAATTAAAATAGCTTGTGAGGTGTGAAAAAGTGCTGAAACATATGCATTTATAATTGTTTCCTGATTTGTACTTTCAATCTTAGAACTACCATATTAGCTTACACATCTGCTTCAACCTCTCCAAGTTTTCCAATCTTTTTACATTTTATGTCTGCAACCCTGCATCGTTGTTCTGTTCTGTTGTCAAACAACAAATGCTATTTCGAGTAATCATCAAATTTACCCTCTGCCATTGCTGATGCTTCAGCTTGTCTCAGGTTTGTCTTTCAGCTCTTCTCTGAATGACCTTCCTGTTGAGGGCTGACATGTGGTGATCTGAGATAGCATCGTGGAGCAGATTGTCAGGGCCATCTGGACGTTTGGATGGGACTTTTCTGCCGCAGACAGACGCAGGCTTCAGTGTGGTGAGTGTGGTGTTGAGTGAGCCATCAGAGACGCGAGAAGCTTCTGACAGAGCAACGACCAACTTCAGTGGAGATGGATTACACCAAAGCTACAGGCTACATTCACTTGGAGGTTCCTGGGGGGGCTGGTTGGCAGAGCGATTAGCAACCAGGAATGACCCATACACATGCTTCTGCTGGTCCAGGTTCCTTACAAACAACAGTGTGTGTCGCAGCTCAAAAACCAGAGCTTCAAATCGGAAGTTTAATGACAGAACTCCTATTCATCTATCTATTATCTATACCGCGTATCCCTTTTGGGGTCGCAGGGGAGCTGGAGCCTATCTCAGCTGACATTGGGCACAAGGTGGGTTACATCCTGAACCTGTCACCAGCCAAACACAGGGCCACATAGAGAGACAGACAACCATTCATGCTCACACTCATACCTAAGAGCATTTTGGAGTCACCAGTCAACCTAATGAGCAGGTTTTTGGTCTGTGGAAGGAAGCAGGAGTGCCCAAAGAGAACCCACGCATGCACAAGGAGCACAGACAAACTCCACACAGAAAGGCCCTGACCGACTCGAGACTTGAACCCGCAACCTTCTTGCTGTGAGGCACATGCACTACCTGCTGTGTAACCTTGCCTCCCACTCTTATTCCAGTAAGATGTGAAATTAAAAACATATTTCGTGTCAACATTTGATCTCACACTCAGACTCAAAGACATAACCAGTTCCTCACTGAGGCAGGGTGGACACTTCTGAAGTTTTTGGGTTGCCATTCTTAAAATACTTCATTTACGAATGTACAAAGTTACACAAAACTACATTTTAATATGAAAACATGATATAATCCCCATAATACTATCAACTATGCTACATTAAAACTCACTTAAATCACATTTCTTCCCCATTCTAATGTTCTTTGAAACTAGACAGGTCATTTTGACCATGTCTGCATGCCTAAATACATTGAGTAGCTGCTATGTGATTGGCTGATTTGCTTTAACAAGCCTGTTGAACGTGTACCAATAAAGTCGCAATGCATGTATATGCTGTTGTTTTGAAGCTGTGGCCCTTTTTTAAAACAATAATAATCTTTGGTAATAAAAATGCTGAAAAATGTGTTTGCTTTGGTATAAAAATAGGCGTTAAAGTCTAAAATAGATTTTCAAAATGAAGGATTCTGCTGCTTTCTCTTTGCCATTCTAAGCTTTGTAACTATATAATTTCCTTAAACGTAGCAAACAAAACGGATTAAATTTATACACAGAACACCTTAGAACAATCACTGCATTACAGCATTATGTCGGCTACAGTTGCCAGATGTTCCCACCCATAAAAAGGGAGCATGAGAAATTAAATCTTCTTCTTATTAAATATAAACATTAGGAATTTTTGTGTTTGGTTTTCTAAGAACAAATGGGATTTAACATCCAATCTTGGATGCTTTGTGAATCTCTGGGTGTCTTATTTTGCCTCTATCATTTTGAATTTAACATGCATGAATTTTAATAAAT
Source organism: Cetoscarus ocellatus (assembly GCA_037902135.1). Lineage (NCBI taxonomy): Eukaryota > Metazoa > Chordata > Actinopteri > Labriformes > Labridae > Cetoscarus > Cetoscarus ocellatus. Next base: position 165,044 of record JBAMNC010001820.1, on the reverse strand, counting down.
AAATTAAGATCTAAAAGCACAATGGCCATATGGAGTGGAAACAGCATTCTGTGGATCTCTATGTTCCTCCTGGATTAGTTTGCTGCATCCAAAACGGTTCAAATGTCTACCAAATATCTGCCCATTGTGGAGATGCAATGGATGAAAGGGTCTAAATTTGGGACAGGACCAAGAAAAAGCAGACTGCGACGGCCACACCTGGCATTCAGCTGCTCAGACATAAACTGTGTCATGGGCACTGACTAATTTGGTAAAAAACCAAATTAGTGTCCTACACTCCACCATAATGGTGATTTGGCACAGCAGAGTGGGATGATCACAGAGGACACCCACTGATTAAGACCAAAACGGTAATTTACAAACTCCATAGAGAGAGCAGTATTTAATGGATGTACAGACAGCAGCTTGTAAAAGACGTTTCTGTCTATAAAAGTGTTTTTGTAGCTCGAAAAAACACCGATGCAGCTGACCTACATTCTGTCCCAACTTCGCTTTTTTGGCAGCCGCTAATGCCACCAACACTTTTGTTGGTTTCCACTTCTGAAAGTGAAGCTTCCAGGATCATTTTGATTCACAATATTCCAACTCGGTGGAGCATCAGAGTGTTGTGGAGAGATAACAGAGAGTGGAAGTTTTCATTGTAAAACTAGAGCAAATTTAATCACACCGTGAAAAAACAGACAGCCTGCTATCTCAATTCACTGCTAAGAGCCCTGCAAAATGGTCCTACAGTCCATTCACTGTCATTTCAGCAGTGTGGTGTCACTTAAGGTAGTAATTTTTAAGATTTTTATAGACAGAATTTGTACAGCTTGGTCTAAAATCTCCTGTTTCATAATTTGGTAATAATACTTCTACCTCAGTGACAGCAGGAATTGGCCTGAACTTTGAAGGAGAAGGATATTCACTGCAAAAAACTTAAGCTGGTCGAGTGTTTATGTGTTTAATTTGTGGTAAAAATATTTAATTACTGGGGCTTTTAAACACTTTATTTATGTGCCCTCTGGTGGTATCCTCAGTAATGCTGTTGCAATATACCGATATGGCTTGCACGATACTGGATTTTTACCCATATGTCGATATTTCCAAACTTATCTTTGCCAAAACTGATGCCAATATTTCTGGGCAAGAAAACTACGTATCTCCTTTACTAAAATTGACCTGATCATCTCATTTTGAAAGTGCATTTGTTTTAGAAATTAAAGGGGTACAAGGAAAACATTTCTTTCTCTAACAGAAGACACAATTGTTTTAAAGATGTAAACTACAGTAATAATAGGGTGAAGCACTCTGCTGCATTCATACACTCTTTGGGTATTACCGCCAATATATGTGATATATATGTGGGCTGTAAATATCTGCAGAAATTCTGATATCTGCTGATAATACTTTGCATCCCTAGGCAATACCCATCTGTATTAAAAATTACAATAATCATGTTAAGCAAAATATAGGCATACAGTAGAACTTTAAATAAGGCTTGAATTGCTAAATTAAAACAAAAATAAATATATTATAATGCCAATACAGCAAGAATATTTTCCACTGGTGTCTTGAAACAAAAGACAAAAACACATTTAGATAAAAAACCAGTAAGTGTGTAAATTGATCAAATTTTATTGATACCGTTTCCATCATCAATTCTGATTATTGATTTAATTATCTATTGATTCTCGTGGGTTTTCTGTGTGGAATAAAAAGGGTTATTCCATTTTTCTTATGTCAAAATCATAAAACATGAGGCACTCTTGATACACTTCACCAAACGTTTCACCAATGTTACCAGTGTTCCCTCTCCAGCTTGAAATGGCAGAGCCACAGGCTTCACAGGATTTGCTGTTAGTTTTGTTTTTGTTTTTGTAAAGTTAAGCCTCACTGGATGGCCTCCCATCCACCATGATTGTTTCCTTGCCTGCTGAGTGCCTTAAGCAAACACTTGTGGCACAAAGAGGAAGATAATTACTGGATAACTGTGAAGCATAAAGGCAAATGAGATATTCCCTTCAAGGTAGTTAAAACCCCTTCTGAACTAAAGCCATTTTTCAATTCCAATCCAAGAAATCTAATTTCAAGACACTTAACAAGTTACACTTGATTTCTGCAAACTATCCTTATATTTTCATCCTTTATTTTTGGCATTTTGTACCTTGAAAAAAGGAAATTCATTTGTTTTTTCAATGGTTTTTGTGACTAAGTTTATGCACAACGAGATGTATTTGGCAGAGATTTTGACAAACTTTGTTGAGTTTTTGCAATGTATGGTAATCAACGTTTTTTTTCTACCAAAATGTCAAAGTTTACACCCAAACAGGTATATCTTTAAAGCACATTGAATGTGTAAATATGAACAAAACATAAACTCAATGATAAACCTTGGGTTATTTGGGGTTTCTGAGGTATTGTCGTCTTTAGAAGCAGAGAAAACGCTGTCAACATCTTTCCTGCTCAACAGAATCCCCGTGTCTACCATTGTCTAGCTCCTTTCTTTAATGTGCTTCTTGGAGTATCTTCAGTCGCTTCAATTTTCTTGAATCTGTGCAACCTTCAGCCATGTGTATGTTGTGGAAGATAAGCTTAACCTAGTTTATTTCTTAATAAGACTGGTATTAAACAGGATTATGCACCAACTATCTCCTGAGGCTACGTCACAGCCATTGCCCCATGCACTTTTTCATCAATCTTGAACTTAAAGCTTACACAGTGATGGCACCATCCTAAACACACAACATGGTGACCTAAATAATGGATGTCCCAATGAATTATGGGGGTTTAAGGTATAAAATGTTCAGTTTTAACTCAAATTTTAACTGGATTATGCAAAAGACGATCACAGTGGGGGGTGGGTGTTTCTAAATAGCTGAAACAAAAGCGTCTTTCATCAACTCGAGTGCTTTTCCCGTCGCATATATATCCTGTAAAGCATCATGTAAATCACAGCTGGAGGCGACAAAGAAAGAAAATCCCCCAGAATTGGCTGTGGGTGTTCGTCAAGTCAAAACTTGGTAAGATTTCCTAAAAGGTTTCCTGTCAGCACAAGAGAACGAAATAATCCCATTAACATCTCGAGCATGTATGAGTCAAGCCTCTAATCAGACCATGTTAGGGGGCAGAAATGTCAACACACTGAACTCATGCCTAATCAAAACCCTTTAGCTTCGAGGTCTGAGAGTTTGTCATCAGCTGTTGTCAACAGTGGAAGTAAAATAGTCGACACTTACTGTTGACTGTTTGGGCTTAAATGACTTCACAAAGACCTCAGTTTATGAGTGCAGTTAATATTTTGGTTCTTGACATTATTGTTTATAATCCATCCATTATCTACAGAACACGTCCCTTTTGAGTTCGCGAGGGGCTGGTGCCTATCCCAGCTGACACTGGGCAAGAGGCAGGGTACACCCTGAACCAGTCTCCAGCCAACTGCAGGGCCACATAGAGAGACAGACAACCATTCACGCTCGCTTACATATCTAGGAGCACTTTGGAGTCACCAATTAACCTAATGACCGTGTTTTTAGTCTCTGTGAGGAAGCCAGAGTGCCCACACATGCACAGGGACAGTGGCAGTTCTAGGGGCGGGGCCACAGGGGCATCTGAAATCTAACTGGCCCCCGGAAGTGCCCCTGTCCTGTCACTCATCCGTCATTTTGCTAGAGAATGACAATCAGATTATAGGTGAATGCAAATCCATGCCCAACTGTTGGTGGCAGTAGTGCGCCAAATAGTCAGGTCCACTGTCAATAAAGCTGACAGAAGAAGACTATCATTTGAATGAACACAAAAAGTGCATGTTTTTGAATATGAAATTGTAAAACATGGTTTTGAATACTATTTTATTTCCTTTGAAGCTGCTCACATCCTCAAATGTGAAAAAAAAAGAGTTTTACTGTCGACACTTTTTTAACTAAAATGTTTGACAAAGGAGTGACTGGGTGTGCTTTATCATGAATGTGGCTGCATGCATGTTGCATAGATACTTGGCCCCTCTATGAGAAATGTGGCCCCTTCATGGCCCCTAACTTAGAAAAATCCTAGATCCGCCACTGCACATGTAGAACATGCAAACTCCACACAGAAAGGCCCGGCTGCACCACCGTGCCCGGTAGAGCAAGAACAACAGACTGACACTTCTGTGCCTCCGCGAGGCGTAAAAGTGCTCGGGGAGGGAGAGCCCAGTGATGAGTCAAGAAAAAGGGACGGGGTGTGTCCTGTGATTCATGAGAGGGAGGAACATCAGGCCTAGTGACCTTGATCTTTGACCTCAATAATCTCATCAGTACATCATTCAGTCAGTAAGGATATTACTGGAAAGTTTCATCAAGATTCCTACATTCATTCTTTAAAGAACTGTATAATCAAATTTCGTTCCTAACTTTTTTAATTATCCTTTTCACAAACTAACAAATGCAGGCAAAAACATAACCTCCTTGTGGAGGTAATTACTGATCCCTTTAAGGTTTATTCAACTACTTCAAATAAATGAACTGAAGTATAACAACACAAATAGATTCTCATTTAAATGTCTTTAGCCTGTGAATAAATTACCATATAGATAGATAGATAGATAGATAGATACATAGTAGTACTGGGTAATATATCCATTAAATTGATTTTATGCTATTTTTATACTATTTTAATACTTATTCTTTATCAACGCTGTCCCCTTTGCTGCTGTAACAATGCAAATTTCCCCATGTGGGACGAATAAAGGTTTATTCTATTCTATTTTATTTTATTCTATTCTATTAATTGAATTATTTTCTGCAGAACATTTAAAAAATTAAAAATCGCTATATTTTTTCTTGCCTTAGTCCAATTATGAGTTGCTGCAATGTTTGAAAAAATGTACAGTTTTCATGATGGTAGGCCCTGTCAGGTTTTACACAAGCACTTTTAAAGGTTTGTATTTGTTTTTTAAATGAGATATAATATTGAACAGAGAGTTTCATGTTAATATGCTGTTAAAATACCTCAGCCTTTAGTGTTTATGTAGACAAACCTGCCTATGCTTGAACTGCATTTAATCAACAGTTTATGACACACACTTTGTGACACACTTGTTTTAATACAAGGATAAAAGGAAGTTTATTAGTCATTATACAACAGATTGCATAATGAAATTAAATTATGGTTCCCTCTTGATTGGTTAATTGATGGTAGAAAAAAATAAAAAATAAATTATCAAACATGGAGGAGTGCAGAGTGCAAGTATCCGTGTATGATTACTTTTGCCTCTGGCTTGACGATCAAGCTGCTGTGAATCTGATGCTACACCAAAGTACAGGTGAAAATACAGAAGCGGGTTAATAATGTCTCACAATCTTAAACTTAGTTCTTTAGTGGCATGTAAGCTGGTCCAGCTTCCTGACTGCACAGCTAAATGTTTAGATACTTACTCTAACCCACTTTTATCAACAGTCCTGTAATCTCACCCAGATTCACCAAACACTGTGACCACATTCTCTCCCTTTAAGAGGCTTTGTGTGAAGTTGTTCTGGTTTTTTGTTGTTCAGCACCTCGAGGAGGTAAATGACCTCTGATCCTGAAAGAAGCCTCACATCTGGATGTATTTGAGAACACAAACAAACATTGTAAGCCTGCTGCCTCAGCTCGTAAACCAAACAGGGAACACCAATAACAGAGTTCAGGTCAAGTCGTCCTGCAGGTTTCCCTGCATCCTGGTCATCTGTCTTTCAGAAGTGTTCTCATTTAACATGCTGTGGCCTAGGGCTGGGAAATTAATAAAGTTTCAATTTCAATTACACCAATGACGTTTCACTATTATCAAAACAAGATAGTCAGGATTAAAAGATGACAGAAACACATACTAGAAAAGCAGTCTGAGAGCGCAGACCTCCGCCAAGTGCTCAGTTACGGCAGTGGCTTTTCTGCTCCGATTGAACAGCTGAGTCTCCACTCATGTCTGTCCATGTGGAGAACACTGCGTTACATTTACATGGGAACCAGGAAGAGGAGAGTGTGAATGACGTGATGTCTGAGTTATCAGTGTTCCAGCTACAAAGTCGGAAAAACGTGCCGATCTACCAGGCTATTGCTAGCCGTTGTGTTAGCATAACTCCTCCGCTGGCATCGCAAGGGAACCTGGGAAATGTAGTGACATTGACGTCAGTTTGCAAAGAAACTACAATTCCCATAATGACGTTAATGAATGGGATTTGCCATTATAAACTTCAATGTTTTTCTGTGATGTGAATCTGGATCGGATCAGCACCAAAATGTTATGGCTTCTTCCTTGGACCAAACCCCACCTCTGGTAAAATTTTCACATAAATCCATCCAGTAGTTTTTGCGTAATCTCGCTAACAGACAAACAAACACACAAACAGACAAACAAACAAACAGACCCTGGTGAAAACATAAGCTCCTTGGCGAAGGTAATTACACATTATTGTAGTAATATGTTTGCATTTCACACTGTACTGTCAAGGTGTTAGCATGCTGTAAGTGTAATGACAATAGATCCATGTAATGAAAAGATGTAGTAACAGTATATAATCAGGCTTAAAAATCAATCAGATGTTAATTTTTGCCATTATTGAGCAGCCCTACTGACTTTATGTTATTAAAATACGGTACATGCAAAACCAAACAGAATTTACCTGTGAAAGTTAAATGCATATCATAAAATGTTGATATTAACATGGAGCTCTCTGGTGAGTTTTTAATCTCATTTTAAAAACAAACACAAGTTCACCATGTAAACTATAAATTTTCAGTATTCATATTTTCAAACATTGCAACAACTTAAAATTGGAGCAAGTCAGGAAAAAAATCTCGATTGTACATCTACACAAAATAATTCAAATTAATCAAATTAATCAATATATTTCCCCGCTGTAAGTGCTGTAAGAGCTCTGCAGCAGCGAGAGTCCAGCCTGTGAAAGAACACGTCCTAACTCTGTTCGGGTCAAGATATCCGAGGGGACATTAGAGATCTCATGTTTCTGTAGTTTTACAAGTCATGCCAGGTCAGCCACTGTATCGTGTAACAGCCTGAAAAGCACTTCACAGAAACACTGTTGGAGCGTCTCATATCCTCGTATTTGTTTAGTTTGCTGCAGTTGTAAAAATGTCTCCTCTAACCAAACAGAGCAGTCTCTCCTGCATTCTTGACATTACATGACCTGCTGTTTGTTTGACTTGGTGAAAACCACCACCTGATACAATGTTAATGACCTCTGCTGCACCAGGGTACCACCTTCTTCGTCACTTCACTTCAACTTTACACTTGAAGGGAAACATGTAATCTGTTTAATACCTCTGACGGCAAAGTCATTTTCATAACAATCGTCCTGCCGCTCTGATCGTGTAAAATGACTTATCCTCTACGTTTATTCAAGCTGGAACAGCGTGTAGACATCCCCGGTGGGGCGGGGTGGGTGATGGTGATGGGGGGATGTTGACATCATGCCTGTGGGTGTTACAGTGGTTTAGACTTGTTAACTAGAATTCCTCAGATTCCTGCTGCAGTCTTATGCTTTAAAGAAATGGCTTATCAACACACATGACTTCAAAAAAGGACAAAGATTAGGTTGGAAAAATGGCTTTAGCTTCCATTTATGTAACAGGATGAACTGTTTCGAGTTAATCTGATCAAACCTGTAATTGAAAGGCACTGATGTGTCAGAATGAAGAAGAGGACGCAGAGTGACAAACGCTCACGTCATGTGTTTACTTCAAAGGTATGTCAGTGGTTCATGGGCTGACCTCGGGTCTAAGGTAGTCAGGTCAAGTCTTGTAGAGTCATGTTATTAATGTAGAGGGTTTACAGATCATCCACTGTGTTACAGTCAGAGGGGACAGGTCTGAATTTGACTGTTTATGATTCAAGTTAAATAAAAGAAAAGAGCCAAACTATCATGACAATCATCAAGAAAAAATGCATTCAAGGGCACAAAAGATGAAGAAAAATAGAAAATTAAAGGACAAAATCAATATGATCCACAAACAAGTGAAAATATAGGTTTGATTTTAAATCTTAAACAAGTTATTTAAGGTGCAAGCAAATATCTATACGCTTGAGTGTTGCAATGTGATATTACTGCTTTTAAAACACATTGCTTTAAAGAAGATCCTCCTTCTCTGGGACTCTGGTTGGATATCATGGAGGGGAGATTTATATTATGGAAATAAAACACACATCTTGAGAAAACAGTGACTGCAATTTCAAAAGAAATGGAATAAATGGACTGCCTACAAAACTGTCTGAAACACAGACATGACTAACCCCACCACTTACTAAGCATACCCCACTGACCTCTTTGTTGTTTTTTTGTTTTCTTATGTATTTGTTTATGTTGATTCTTCATTTGAAGAATCGATGTCGGCAGATATGAATATTTCTGCTGATATTTTGACCATACATATTGTCAATATATATCACATATATTGGGTGTAAAACCCACAAAATGTATGATTATTCAACCCTATTGTTGTTGAACATTTACATTTTAAAAACAATAGTGTATTCTAGTAGAGAATGAAATGTTGTTTTCCTTGGTCCACATCAATTTCTAACACAAATTCACAGTAAAAGAGATACCTCGTACTCTTACCAAAAAATATCAATATCGTATCAGCAATAATATCTAGATTGTGACTATATTTGCCAAAAAGTCCGATCTGCATGGGAGATTAAAAAGCTACAAAGTGATGTGACATCAAGGGTGGGCAACTGGTGACCCAGTCATTTTCACAATCAACAAACATTGTTGAAAACATTGAAAATTTAATAGACTCTACAAAATGTGATTTCTGTATAACATTGGTGATAACAACAACTTTTCTCCTTTTATTTGTTAAATTGGCAGATACCATATCAACACTGATCATGTTTCGTGTTTTGTTTTAGCTGGTTGACTGTTCGCTCAACAAAGCAGAACAAAAAGTTCTCACGGGACAATGCAATAAAGTATTACAGCAAGGACACCTGAATTACGAAATGAAATGATGAATTTACAACTTCTTTAATTTTTGTGATAATTCAAAATTATTGGCAAACTGACTAAAACTACGAATTCAATCCCACAGGCAAAACAGGCTAATAAATAAAAGGTCATACACATATAAACATATAATGTTATTATTTAATATTGAGAAAACATATTTCAACCCCACTCAACTTTATTTATTGAAGCTTCAGCCAAAATCTAAATTGCCAACTCTGTAAATCACATTTAAACGCATCATGACCTTAGCTTCATCAAATACTAATTTCACAAAGCTAACCTGAACGCTGAATGCTACAGTCTGAACCTCATTCGCATCAGATTGTTAAGTTTAGCTGATTATGTTTTATCCAGCTGGTAATAAAAGAACTGAAAATTAAGCTTTGGGTATTCTACAAACCCCAGCTCCAATAAATTTGGGACGTGTAAAATGTAAATAAAAACAGAATACAATAATAGGGGCTTTATCCTATCACAACATATTATCATGACCCCCCTTCCCAGATATAACCAATGTTTCACCAATTCTTGCTTATATCACATTGTCTGAAGATCTGGACTTTCTGTGGTGGGTGACGGTTTCCCGTCTTATAAATAATCCAAATGCTGCCACATCTGCCTCAGCTGAACCTCACCTACAGCACTGATGCTGTGACTAACCTGGGAAGTCTGTGTCCAATTTTCCAAGTCTCACAGGGACTTTAAAGACCAGTAATAATGAAATCCTCACATAACCCCACCAGTCTACCATAGTAACTGCTCTACCTGCTGTCTGGACTCCACGTGCTGTTTTCCCCTTTGCTTTTGCTAAAGAAGTGATGCCTGTCCGTGTCTGCATGACTCCAGCTGAGGTTGCATTGAACTCAAACCACCAGCATTGTGGCTAAGAGGAGAGTTAGAATCTGAAGCTATTTATACCCCCTGAGCCCAGAGAAACTTCATCCTGGTCTTTCCCACCGAGTGGGGAGGGCTGAAAGTGTGGAGCAGAGGGGGGAGAATCGAGAGGAAAGAGGTAAAAACAGGCTGGAGTTAAAGGAGGAAGCTGACTTCCTGCATGTGTGTCTTCCTGGGCACCAGCCGGACGACATGTTCGTGCGCATGCACGTCATCCTGTTTGCTTTGCAGACGTAAAGAAAAGACAGCAGCGAAAGTGGAGTGAGAGATGTGAAAAGCTGCGGTTAGGGACGATTATTTAGAGCAAAATATTGGTTTGGAGAGTCCCAGGTTACTCTTGAAAACAAAGTCAGTGCTCTCAGCCAAAGTGTCAGAGCACCTCTTACCGATGCATTATGTTGCCAGGTAACAAGAGGGGATGTCTCTGTCTCTTGGCTACACCTGTATGGCCAAATTTCTTTGTATGTGTTGTATCATCTTTAATACTGTAAAATCATCCAGAAAACATAAAGGCAGAGAGAAGAAATCATGTCCTACCACTGACAGAAGTCGAAGATGAGGAAATACTTCCCTTGTAAATACGAGGCAGCTCGCTTTCACCTCCGCCATTGTTGTTACCTCCGCCAAGGAGGTTATAATTTTGCTGGCGTATGTTTTTTTTGTTTGTTTGTTTGTTAGCAAGATTATGCAAAAACTACTGGACAGAATTTGATGAAATTTTCAGGAGATGTTGGCAATGGTGCAACTTAAAAATGATTAGATTTTGGTGGTGATCCAGATAACCGCCATTAGCAAACAATAATCAATAACAGTCTAACTAATAACCATATCAACATGGTTCTGAGTGCTTGATGTGGGTTTTCAGGGTCAAAGAATTATATTATGATGAAAACTTTATCATGGAACTATTGCTTATAGATGTAACAACAATATGTGAGCTACTTTGGCGAAGATTTGCGCTCTTAGAGTGCTTTCTAGTTTCTCAAAGCCAACAGCAGTCCCGCTCCTCCTTGATTCTGATTAGTCAGGAAAGGAGTAGGGACATTGGTGAGTTCAGAGCTCTGGCACAAGGTGAACTGTTTTCAACTGAGAGTGCCGGAAGCCTGCCGCAAAATTCACTGACGCTGAAGGGGGTGAGCGCTGACAACGCCAAACTACATTCGAGTTTAATTGAAAACAAGCGCCGCCCGCAAAAACACACTGCCTGTGGTCCTTAGTGATTATGTTACAATTTGTAGTAACAAAGGAAAAGATCATTTTAAGGTCTTAATTTGCTTTTTACTTCCAAATGTCTTAAATGATGATTGGTATGTTGTTTACATGGCTAGTGAGTATGATGTTTATGCAATTTCTGCTAATAACAAACATACTTCATTTGTATCTGTGTGTGATACCTCTACAGCAAGATGTTCAAATAAAATGGTATTTTGACACATATTTGACTTTAAACATATTCTGCACCTCCAGTGATTTGAAAACTGCACTGAGCCATATTGTTATTTTATTAAAATCTATCAATTGTTCAACCCTGTTATGAGCTGCTTCTTGTAAAAATGGTATTGAATATCCAGATATTTAAAAATTACATCTCATTCAGGACATGCACTTACACAGTACACACAAGGAAACCTCAGCGTAACACAACATGTGTAATCTCACTTGTGTGTGGGCCAAAGCAGAGGTCACAGAGGGCAGGACTTCCAGATGTTTCCTATTATCCTGCAGCCCTGACGAGACCTTCCTGGTCACCCTACACTCTGTCTTTCAGTTCTATGAATTAAGAAGGAAGGGCAAAAGATGACTAACTTTACAGCCACATCATTATTCTGTTGATTTTACTGGAGAGAAGATTCAGAAAGGATCTGGTTAATGTGGTACAAAGATGGCAAAAAATCATGTTTTTATGGTTTTGCAGGGAAACCCCTGATGTCGACGAGGTTTGACGTCAATGGCCGTGTTCCCAACACAGATAGCTGAAATTTTGTGGATCATACCCGGGAAAATCCAGCTGCCTGGATTAAATCAACAAAGCACAGCCCTGTAGAAAATCTCTGCTGATAAATGGCTTAAGGAATCATCAATTCACACTGCGGCCGGGTGAATGGACCAAAATCAGGTTTCAGTTTTTTCTCGCTGAATGGCGACATATGATAAATACTTCAAAACTTTTCTGTCTGTATACCCCTGCCAATAAGGGTGACCCAATATGGCTGTATAAAACAATTCCATCAAGAGGTTCTTGATCTCACGGTCAAACACTCACTGACGATTCAGTGATACGGGTTGTGGCAACAAAGCTGTGAAGCTGTACTTAAATTCTTGTAATATTATCTACTATAACTTACAGGAAATGTCAGTCTCACTGCTGAGGGTGTTTCTTTACTAATTTTATTTTTGAAGCAATGTAATAATTTTCATTATCTTATCTATACTTACTATATATTACCTTATTTCAATCTAGCCCCATGTCACAGAACACCTTGTTCTGTCAAATTTAGAAAATGAATAAATAAACAGTTAAAAAATAAAAACAAACACTTCCTTATGAAAAAAACATAAGTATGACTCATAACCTTTCTTGGTATAAACATCAAATTATTTATACACCTAATGCAGTTCTGAAAGTGACTCATTCCCTCAACCTGTAACCTGAGTGTGTGTGAATAAAATATAAGATGCAAGACCAAATTTTGCCAAGCCATTGAGGCAGCCGCATATAGTTGGCATTTAATCGTTTTCATTTCACATTTTAAGCTCTCATCATGCAGAGCCTCTCTACCAGACCATTTATACTTGTAATAACCAGATTAACAATTTAACAGACTGCAAGGAAAAACCAGAGGAGCTGAATAAAAGTTTATCTTCAAGGAGGTATTAACTTAAACTGGTTATTTATTTTGAAAAGACAGGAGTCACGGTTTCAATGATAAGTTGACGTCATGACAGAACGGTTGATGTTGAGGTGATAAGCTGAGCTACTCTGTCAAAATTAATGTCCTTGGTCAGTATAATCTTAAAACATGCGTAAATTTAGCTCATCTTGATTTAATATGCAGTGGCATTTGGACACTTGGCAAAATGAAGGTGAGACTGTACTTTGATCTGCTGGCGGAAGGATACGTTGGCTGAGTCATGTACCAAAGTAGTCCCAAGACAAGTTTGTTATCAGAAAAGTTAGGCTAGTTTCACTCAAAATTGATAAAATTATGCTGATTTGGTGCTAAAGTAATTAGCCCTAGCTTCTGTGCCTACTGTTTGGTTACAGACAGAGAGATGTTCCTTGTCACTGTGGCTAATGTTCAGGCTAATGCCATGTGTATCATACAACCCTAATTCAAAAATCTAAACTATCCCTTAATGATATATATTATATCAAATATTAAAGCTCATGGCTGACAGTGTGTACGTACAGTATTTATGTACATTTATGTGTTTGTGTCTATGGTGGTAGGTGGGGTGGCTTGAATGTATTTTATCTCTCAGAGGTGGGCCTAGTAAACAAAAAAAAAACAGTGTGGGAACCACTGATATGCCCAATACTGTTTTACCTTTTATCTCATACAATAATATATCAAAACATCTTAAAAATTAATCACATTTCCAGCTCTAATCTGCACTCAACAAGAGATTCTTTATTTAACAGAAGCTGAGAGGGGGCAGTTTTCATAGTAGATTTTAATTTGTAAAGAAGTCTTTTTAAAGGATGCTGCTTTCACTTAGCCTTAAACAGATTTGAAGATCTGTAACAACAACACAGAGAAAACCAATTCCCCTAATCCCTCCTTTTACACCCCTTCCTCACCTCTCCTCCCATCACCCTCACATGCTTCCTCTGCGGCGCGCTGCCCGAGCTCGGTAATTGCCGGTGGATGAGTGACACGCAGAATGACTGAGATACCAAAGGTGGATAAGCATCTCTTTTGTGTGTCGTTTCAATCATTGTGACAGAGACGATGCTGCACGGGGGCTAAAGATCTCTCAGGTGGAGGAGGACTACAAAGAGAGGATGAAAATAAATCAGTGATAAGGCAATCTAGATTAATGTGGGTGGTCATCATTGAGCCCCCATTCTTTGGTGGCTGTTCAATTTCTGCTACTGACAGGGAGGGAAAAACCCAGTGAGAGGAAACTAAACCATCAGGTGTGGGCAGATAAGACACAAGCTGAAGGGTTTACATAGAAAAATCAATACCATGAAATGCTATGGTAATCCAATTTTGGATTTAGATGGGTATAGACATGACATCATGTCTGTTTTTCTGGAGTTTGGCGAGAATAGATTTGGACAGCAGAGAGTGGTTTATTGATCTACATATCAAATGGATATAAAAAGTCGGTAATAGTCAAATTTGAGGAGAAAAGGGGCTGAAAAATACTTCAAAATACCCTCAAAAATGCTCAAAGAGTGAGCTTTCTCAAAAAAATAAGGTTTTTCTGAGGCAAAGTTACTCCACAGCTATGCCGTAGTGCTGAATGCCATCTTGAGTATTTTTAATCCTGAGCTGGTGTGTCTGTGCCAAAACACCAATAGGTTACCACGGTTAGGCAACTTTGCCAACTATGAGGGCCACATTATTTTGTGCTAAAAGCCAGAGGGACGAATTTTTGCAGTGTCTTATACTTTAAACTTAACTACTTCTGGAAAGCTAAGAATTCATTATAACATTTATATAGTTTATATGAATGAAACTACTATTACTTAATTTATTGAGCTAAACAGAATCAAATGCAACCTTTGTATTCTAAGTTATTGACAGATATACAATTTCTATCCTTACTTTTATAAATACTTTAGTAATGTATAAAAAGGAGTTTGACAGAAACGGTAACACCTGATCACAGGTCTATTTTCCCTGATATATTATTTTTTTTTTTTCTGTTAAGGCAGATTTTATGTCTTTTAAATACACAAAAAAGCAAGGGCAGCATTTTGAGATTTATTCTCTGCGGGACCCATTTTTAAAAAAGTGCGTTTTGGGGAGGGGATTCATGTAGTCAAAATGCCATTATGAAAAAAAAAAAAAAATGTGGATATTTCTGAGCTTGTCTCCATGTGGATGGCCCTTCAGCAACAGCGTACATTCTTGGGGTAGAGCTGATAAATACTGAGAAGCAGTCGATTTAACTTCAATGTTTAAAGACAAAAAAAGAGCAATCATTGGAGCAGTGGAATAAACAGCCCCTGAATCAGTTGAGACAGAAGACGGGGACAGACATGGATGAGGGAATGCACTTCTTATATCTAAACAAGCAGATTAAAAAAACAGTTTATCATTTATCAGCTCTTTTCTGACATTATACACTCTGTTTCAGTCACCACAGACCCCTGTGCAGAAACAAGAGGAGAGCATTTCAGGATCACAATACAAACCACAAGCCCTCTAGTGCAGGATTGCAGAGTGACATGGACACATCAGTGCCAAAGTATCAACACACAAGACGGCATAGTGCATCACAGTGTAGGTACAGCATAACTTCAATGCAGAAATAGAGACCAGGCTTTAAGACAGCAAATCTATTTAATAATTATAAATATAAACTGTTGGCCAAGAGACAGAATTTGCCTTTAATATAGATTTTAAAGTTTTGAATAATGGCTTTTGCCTCACTTCTACAGAACTGAAATGACATCATCTGCACAGGTTTCCAGCAAACAGGGAACAAGATTGTCTGACAACCAAAAACCATGTTCTGCTTCAGTCATAGACACACTTCACTTTTTCTGAGAAGAGTCAATACATCTCACGGCTGGACGAAGCCTATTTCAGTCCTCATTTGCCTTTTAAACTCACAGGTGTATAAATACACCGATCAGTCTTTGAGGGATGTGAGACTGCATTCTTGGAAATCTAGAGTCTTTTGCACTAAAATAGATAAAAAAGCCGGAGACAGATAAATGAAAAATGAGAACTCTTTGATACAAAAATAACGCATTAGATAACACTCGAGTCTTCTCATGGACTGGGAATTAAAACCAGGAACTGTATCTCCATATTTTCCAGCTGAATGGCCAATAACTTTATTTAAAAAAAATACTTTAACATGATTCTAGGATAAATCAAATGATGATGGTGCCACAGCAACAAAAGTACAAGTTCTGTACACTTAATATTGGACAGGTTTTTAATTTTGTATCACCAAAAATTGCATAGACACATTTCAAACTCCGGCACTGAACCCAAGTCCACTTGTTGAGGTGTTCCCTGGCTGGATTCAAGTGTTCCTAAGCACAACATTAAGGGGGCAGGAATGCAGAGATGGTTGATATCGGGATACTATTCAATCCATGGGCATTAGCATCTCCTGTATTTTACACATCATCATGTCACAGACCAAGGGGCAATTTTCCCCTCTGAGCTGCACAGTAAAGGTGGAAGTAGGAAGAGGTTCACTGTAATCTGCAGAAAGGGATTTAAAGCGCTGAGCAGTGGAGCGCAACCCTAGAAGCTTAAAACATGGGGTCATAAAGTCCACCAAAGAACCACAACTTCACTTGGCTGTGAGTTTACAAGATAACAGGAAGAACAACAATCAAACAGCAGGTTATTTTCCTGCCTGACGTTGATTTGCTGTAGGCATTGATATCATTTCCTGAATTTCTGCTGTATTGTTTATTTGTGTTGGGCAGATATGCTTGGCAGAGACCGACTTGGAGTTGAAGCAACTCCTGCTGAAAATATATCTGCCGCGTATTTCCAGTGAACCAGTGCGGAGCTGCACTGCTGGCCTTGCACGCTCCACAGAGAGATGGAGGCGCAGGCTGTTAAAACCGAATGATTGAAGAAACTTGTAATTTGAGGCAAAGTGCAAGGCGTGTATGGATTGTTAGGCAAGCATATTTTGTAGACATGGGGGGGTGATACTATAGTATGCAACAGCTGACTTCAAGCTCATTAAATAAAATAATATAATTAAATGATAACAATCCAAACTGTCAAAACAATTCAAGTACTATCTCGTGGTTGATAGGAATATTACTGTCAGTCTGTCAATCTGTTAACTGAGCACTAAGCCTGGCATCTACTTTTTAAATGGCCAGATTAAGTCTGGAGAAACGTGCATACATAAATTAAACACAATATGATGAACTACACTGACTTGTTCGATGTCATCTTATATATTTAACACGTCTTTATACTGCCCTGTCCTCTTCCACTCCATGTTGAGTGTCTCAGCTTTCTCTCTCTACTTTGGCCTCTTCCATCTGAAGGGCTAAGTATCTCCAAAACAATTAACCCCCCACCCCGAACAGCTCCGTCCATATCTTTACACAAACCATATGTTGTGGGCTCCCACAGCCAGGCTTCCCTTATCAACACCACAGTGAGCTGCCCGCTGACACACACTCAGCTCCCACCGAGGGAGAGAGGAGGGGGGCTCAGCTGGACCCTGGACACAGAGCTCGGGAGGGATTTGTCCAGGATCTGAGCTGGTTGTTGGACTGATGTTTCTTTTCATATTTTGTTTGACTTTCAGGGAAGTCCTTCAGGAATCTAAGCTACTGAGCCCTTCAAAAAACATAATCCTCCATATGGCGATTCAGAGGGTTTTGGAGGAGATTCCCATGTTCACACAACATACTGTTACATCCAGGGCAGTTTAGTATGGAGCGGCATGCTCTGGCACTAAGGCTTGCTTACATCATGTGAGACCATATGTGAGGTTTACTGGTAATGAGGGCAAATGATATGCATCGATCTCATCCTGGAGGAACATTTGTTCAAAGAGTAACTTTGACAGTTTATATATCACAGTACGCACAATTTGCCACCAGGGGGCCCTTAATCAAACTATCTCCTATATGACCCTTTGTTGGCTTTTTCATTGGTTCACTGAACAACCAATCAGAATCAGACAAACCTCTAATAGAAAATGTTGCCAGGTTAGCTGAGTCAGAGAACTTTTGCCAAAACAGAGTCTTTACAATGCATTGCGGTAAAATTAATACCTTAAATTTGTCAAAACAGTGGTGAGGAGCCGGGACAGCGCTACACACACATACCCCTGACGCTGACTTGGGACATTTTTATGCATTTGGGCTCAATTGGTGTTCGAACTGTTGTTGAATAGTTGGACTTTTTAACCTTTTATGAGGTATTTATTGATATGCTTTTATTTTTAAACGACGCGACATTGTGATGATGGATGAGCTTGTGATGCAAAACAAATTTCTGAGTAATCAGACAATAAAGTATTCTCTTATCTTATCTTATTTCAACATCAGAGATCACAAATAAACACACATACACTCAAAGGTAAGAGAAATTGTCCTAATATTTATGATAGCTACCATTTTAGTCATATTAAAGTGGTAATAATTTTGTTAATGACAGCTAATGTTAGACATTGTCCCCAAGATCATACACGAGTAATATTTTGATTGTTGAATGATTGTAACTGGTTTTAAAAGATTGCGAGTAACCTTCATACCTACCCAACCTACAGTAGTTTTGTTTATAATATTTCACTGAGGCTGAGTTTTAACAAAAATTAAAATAATTATACACCAATAAAAATGTGCCAAATAGCAAGATATTATCAACTGTCTAAAATGGAAATGAGTCCAAAACAAACTCCTGATCATGGATGTATCCCAGCAGATCATTTCAAATCCAGCTTTAATACCAGTACTTTGGGGTAACACAGTGGTGCAGCAGGTAGTGCTGTTGCCTTGCAGCAAGAAGATCGCTGGTTCAATTCCGCAAGTCAGTCTGGGCCCTTTCTGTGTGCTTGAATGTATTGTGCACATGGGAATTTTCTCCTCCCATAGACCAAAAACATGCTTGTGAGGTTAATTGGTGACTCTAAATTGCTCTTAGGTGGGACTATGTGTAAATGATTGACTGTCTCTACATGTCTTTCCTGTAATTGGGATAGGCTCTAGTCCCCCATGACCCTGAAAAAGACAAGTGGCATAGATAATGGACAGATGGATGGATTATTATAGTGCATTGTCAAATGATAATTTCTCTTTTTCCAAATCTATCTATACAGCAAATTTTAGGTAACCAGTGATTTAACAAAGTGCTGCACAACAAAAACATTAAAAAAGTATAATGATACTTAAGAAAAGGACCTAAGTTTGGAATAATCTTTAGTTCATCTGTCATATTTTAAAGGAGGGCTTCAAGTAAAAGACAGGGAGCAATAAATACTGAAAACAATAAATAACCCATTATCTGTTGGCCTTGGACCTTTAGACAGGTATCTTTATTGCTTTTTCATCTTTTTGAGATCCAGGTCTAAGTTCCAGCATTGCAACAGCCCGAAGAAATAAACTCTGGAAATATGTTTAATTGCTACTGCTATAAAAATGTTTTTCCTTTGGCCAACATTTGGGAAAACAACATGACAGAGCTGGTGGCCTTGGGGAACTATGGGGTGCTATTATTTGGATGTCTAGTCTCCTCCTGTGCTTAAGTTGCAAAACAGCCACCACTGGAACATCTAGAAATGGCATCTGCAATTATGATGCAGAGGATGTTTGTACAAGGACTTATTTCATGGTGATTTGGCTAACTTGGCTGCCCAAAAATACTTATTTAAGCCACAATATGTCTGCAAAAAGTTGCTGAGCAATACATAGCTGTAATTTGAGCTTTGCATTGCATCCTGGTGCATGAAGGAACATTATTTCTGGGTAGTGTAACACACGCAGAGGAAGCGATTGCTTCAGATGACTACATTTACCGTCAACCAGGGCTGGGCAAATATCGCTGTATAATAATGATCACTGTATGAGCTTTTCCAAAAAAAGCAAGGCAAAAGTCTGAATTTATAACAACAAGAAGTGATTCCTCTTTATATACTAGTGGCTAGCTAGCATCATTCTTAAACCACAAGAGGACAAAATGAGGATCAGTTACTGTTGCCCTTGCTCCCAAAAATTGCAGAAACTTCCTCATATTACAACAAGTACTGACTGGCATCACTCACCTCATAAATGCAATTGGTGCCAATATGCAATCAGAATTGTGGGGAGTATTTTAGATTCAATCAGGAAGGATGTTTGCAGCCAATATTCTATGTAAATCATAAGCAGCAGATAAATAAAGAAACTACAGTATATCTTACAGCTACTATGAATTATGAAGTATTTTTATTCATTGCAGTTTATGTCCTTGAAGCAGCTCTGATCAGTGTTGAAGCACACGGAATATTTTCCCCATAGCGTGCAGGCCAGCTATCGACACTAAAGGAAAAACATATAGCCCGTGTCTAAATTCCTTTAATGGGATGATACTAAATAAGAAACAGACACAGCACTTGAGAGACGGTTGAATTACATCAACATCCTTAGCTTATATCAAATACTGACAAAAACCCATATAGACTGATCATGAAAGAGAAAATAACGACTCAATCCCCACTCCTACCAGCCCCAGCCTTTGCTTTATAATTGGCAGTCCACACAAAGACACATTGATAACATTCGCCTCCAGCCGGACCATTTCACTCCCCTCTGGCGATCGCCTTATGGCTCAAATCAAGACATGCCAATTGATGTAATGTCTGGGAGGAGGTGGTGGAGGACAGCAGCTCTGACAGCCTTCAGATGTTCAGAGGAGAAGAAAGCCCCCAGACTTCAATGATAAAAGAGAGAAGGGGGGGGTTCGTCCTTATCAATATGTCGGAACTGGGTTTTTAAGGTGGGGGGAGGTCAAAGCATGTCTCTCTGCTGCAGGGGAGATAAGATGGGGCTGCCTCTTGTCTGTTACGTAATGTTAAAGGAAACCAAAGAGAGAGACACACTATGTGACAATGTGCTTTTTCTTTACTAGAGTTCTATTTAGGGCTGGGAAATATGGCCTAAAAATAAAATCCCCAACTTTTCCCACAACAGTTGATCTACAATTTTAATAGATTTTTTCCCTCTCCAAAAAAAAAAAAAAAATCCTCCAAGTGACACAAAAATGTCATGAATCAAATTTTGCCTTTATGTTATCAAAATATGCTCCCAAACCGAATAAAATTTCCTTTTTACAGTTAAAGTGCATGTCATGATGGAGGGATTCATGATTGGCTATATGGATTCATGTTGTGTTTTGGATAAAAGTATGTGTACATATGTGTACATGAGTATTCTATATGTGTATATATGCATATGTGTATCCATAAAATGAAGAGTTTGTCTTCAGCTTGCTCTTTTGTAAAGTGTCTTGAGATAGCACTTGTGAATTGGCGCTATACAAATAAAGATTAACTAAAGATTGATCACAGTATATTAACATGCAACTCTCTGATCAATATTTAATGTCATTAAAAAAATAAATACAAGCCTAAAAAAGTACTTGTGCAAAACCTGACAGGGTCTACTACTATCATGAAAACTGTAAATTTTTAGTATTTATATTTTCAAACATTGCAACAACTTATGATTGGAGTAAGTCAAGAAAAAAAATCTAGATTTTTAATTTTTAAATTTTCTGCAGAAAATAAATAAAATGAATCGATTTAATCAATATATTTCACAGCCCTAGTGTAACTCAAGTATTTTTAGTAAACTAGAAAAAGAAGGGCTGGGCGACATGGACCAGAAGTCCAGTCTTAGTGTTCTACAGATGAACAGCGTACATAATGTGCAGCTCATTACTTCCTATGAGATGGGACAGACAAGGCCAGAGGCTTTATGTTTTAAGGGTGTCCATTTGTTCGAAACAATGGCTGTTCCATAAATCAAGTCAAATCTTGTGAAAACAACATCTCAAAAACTCTTCAAGGAATTTTCTTAAAACTTTAAATAAATGCCCAGTTGGATTCAGCTAGAATGAACTAGAGTTTAGGGATCATAGGTCAAAAAAGTCTGATTGATCATATTTTGCTTGTGAACGTCTCAAGAACACTTTTAAATATTTCTGTGAAATTTAACACACCTGTCTTCTCTAAAAGATAAACTGATAGTGATAAACTGGAAGTCAAAGGCCATCCGGCATCATATCCTCTAAATATGTGAACACATTCTCTAAAAAATGCTTCAAAGGATTTTCTTGAATTTTGGACATATGTCCACCTGGACTTTCAGTGAAAGATGGACAAAAGTCTATGGGTCACATGATCATCCTTTGACTCAATATTGCAACGATTCTTAAAGAGTTGTTTTAGCCAAAATTTGTGCAAATTTCCTCTCTGACTTGATGATGGATTTATTACATTTGAGAGGTACAAGGTCAGAGGCCAAGGTCTCTTGGCCTCATGTTTATCCCTTCCCTTTTAGAAATATATGATTCCCACAAAAACTATCCAAGCCCTTCTTCTTTTAAATTGCTGTTGGGATTGCACAGACACATTGCCTGAAATTGACGATAATTGATAACAATAAATTACCTCAAATGTTGGGCGGCTAAGACTTTTATATTTGTTGTTGCATATCAAATGGATCAAAGAAAGTTTTGCACAAATAATAAAAATGCTCCAAAAATAAAGTCAAATAAATCAGATTGTGATTTCACATTCCCAAGTATATTATTTTTAATGGTTCTTTCAGTGAACCACATGTTGTTTGAAGCTATGGGACTGGCACTTTACTTTTATGATCAAAACTATATTGCCATAGGTGAGTTTTTTTTTTTTTTTACCAAATCATTCATTAAAAAACGGATCTAAATGTCTTGATTATTCAACATATTTCCCTGCCCTAGTTCAGCTTGATACATATCTCGACTCTTTGTGGCGTGCTTCCCACTTTAAGATGATTGAGTATCTTTATGACATTCAAAAGTAACTTTGAGGAAGTTCTTCAACACATGACAGCACGAGAGCAAGAAGGAACCATTTTGACAAGTGTTGAAATTGAAAAAAAGAGGTCATACAAAACAGCCTTTTAAGGTAAAAAATGTCAACAGTCTATGGTCTTGTTTTCGACCTTTAGAGCCAGCAGGGTGGCAAAGCAAGTAAAAGATACCCTGAAATTCCCACCAGCTTCAGGGGCTTATGTTTTGTAGCCAACATTGACCTGTGACCCTGTTTGGAGGGGGGCGAGATAAAGGGGACTCCCCTTGTGCAAGCATTGAGCATTATAATAAAGTCACATTACTGCTGTCATACTAACTACGGACAATTTCGGGTTGGCAGCACAGCTGTATTCGTCTCAGCTGGAAGCAGACGCCACCTGCGCGGTTCAAGTGCAACACATGTCGAGGCGAGGATAAAGGGAGGAGGCGGAGGACGAGAAATGACACAAAGATGTGACAAATTGAATAGTCTGCTCTACCGGCTGCAGGTGGGGGCCGTCTATGTCTGCCTGAAAGTAGCATAAAAAAATCACCAGGACATTCATCCATCAAAGGCAGCTGATGCAGCCAATAATGGGTGAGTAAGTAGGCTAACTGTGCTGAAAGTGCTTCTTATCTCAGTCTGGGAATAAAAAGGCAGGCGTGGTGGTGTTGAATGCTCATGAATAGGCTATCTAATTATTTGCAAGGCCCAGTGTGAATTGAGCTCTCCTTTGATTGTCTGAACCTGAGCTTTAGCACACAATGGAGAGGTGTGAATGATGCCAGTAAGGAAAATCACCCTGCTTACAGTCTAACCAATTTAGTTAGGGTTATGTCTCACATTAATGTTGCATATGCACTGATAAAAATAGATAAAAAAGGACCAAACACTTGGATATCATTCCAATATCAGGCTGCCTGCTAAAGAGAATCGTGACAATTTAAGACTGTGAGTAAAAATCAACATCCTGCGGTTTAAGACTATGTAAATGTATGTTTTTGATGTACAGTTCACAATTTTGAAAATGTTGGCTGCTATAACCCTGCTCTTCAACTAAACAACACATTTTGCTCTCACTGCTCTACAATTTACATTCTTGACTAGGACACCTTTCAGCACAGTCAGCAAGTCATCAGTAAACACCATAAATTATTAGACCAGGGGAGTCCAAACTTTTTATTGGCCCTTGGCTACTGCTAAAAATAAAATGAAATATGGCCCATATCAGGATATAACATTTGTGCTTGACTGTCTTTCACAACTTAGTTACATCACTGGACGAAAATTGGGGTAGAACATAAATGATCAACATATTTACAACCAAAGGGAAAACAAAACAATGCCTCAAAGAATGAAGAAAAATGAAGCACAGCAGCATGAACTGTGCTCATTTGTTCTGCTATCTGCTCCATCTCAAAATCCAGTTTACTAATCATACTGCCCAGTCATTCTTTAAGCACCAGCATTCCCGCCTTTATCAGCTTTTAGCAGTTTGTTCTTGTTTTGTGTCTGAATGTGGAAATGACCCGGTGTCGTCCCTCTCTGCTCTGAGCTGCTTTGGTCTTACATTTCTCCTGATGAGAAATTGAGGCCAGAACAGGTCCAGGTGAAATATGATTGGCTGCCCCAAATCCTTCAATGATTGGCTTTTTGCTTCTTCACGCCATGATTAAAGAGCTGTGATGTTGGATGTTTCCTACGCTAAAATTGGGATGTATCAAAAGTGGCCCGCTCATCCCTAATTTTTCTTATATTGGCCCTTGGTTAAAATGATTTGGATACCCCTGTATTAGACCATATCACCAAGACAGTTTTGACAGTGCACGGAGGAAATTATTGTAGAAACTGTGTAGCAAAGATGCTAATGGTAAGGTCTGACTACTGGTCAACGGCTGTTAACAAATATTTGATGATAATATTGATTATTGGAGTTTATTTTGTTACTTCACTCAGACTTACTGCCATGTTTGCAGTTTACTTCTCACACAACAGCTAGCTACATACAGCCTGAGGTCTTTTGCGCCCTATAGTGGTATCCTCCAATAACAAGAACCCATACTAGCAAATATATAAATAAACACGTTCATGGGTGCAAATGCAAGTGTGAGGACAAACAGCAATCCCAAGCCTTAAGCAAGATGCACAAAGTACAGTCACAGCCTTTTACTTTTGGGGGGGCTGCAGTATGTACACAGTATGATATTTGTATCGGCAGATTTTCTTCCTAAAACATTTAAATATCTGTATCTGCAAAAATGAAAATTTCTGCCACTTACAGCCGATGGATGAGCCACATACATCATTCACATTGGCCGAAATATGAGACCAATGTTAACATGTTCAACAATGATTCACTTTGACATGACTTAATGTCTTCAAAAGAAAGGGTCAGTTTAAGTAAAATGAAGACAACATTCTTTGGATGAAATAAATAATGAGTAAGGAAATGTTTATATATCAGCATTGCCAAAAATCCATTGTGTGGTGGTGTTTGGGATGGTGTGGATAAAAGGGGGGATTTACACACTTAAAGCTAAACATCATGCATCCATGATTTGATTTTGTCAAAAGCACAATAAATATATGATACAGGGCTGCTCGATGATGGCAAACATGAATTGGATTATTGTGATTGATAATGAAATCATGATTATTAAGCACTATTACTGACTGATTTTACCTCAACTGCACTGCATGCATTTGTTGGACTAAAACTTTAAAGAGACTTTGAAATACATGCAATAAGCAAAAGTGAGAAAATGAGCATTTATGAAATGTGTGACGTATAATATCAGTTAATGATAATAAATTACATGTTTGAGGTAGTGGTGACGAACTGCTGCACCAAAGACATAACTGACACAGAAACATTCACCACACATTACAAAGCACATGGACAAAAGCACAACATGGTATGTGGTACATTAATGGTTTGATCTTGATTATCTTGTTTTTATAATTGTGGGAGGCTATAATTGCAATTTAAATTGAATCTCGAGTAACTGCCCAGCCCTAAAATGACATACAAGATGGACAGACTTCTACAAAGCTTAGTGGATCACCTCACTTATCACATATATCACAGCACAGCTGTATTCAAGAATCAAACTACATCAGAAACTACACCTCTGTACTAAATGACAAATTGTTTCCAGTTTGACGTCAATCCCAGCCGAACCACTTCACTTAGACAAAACACTGAGTTTCACCTTTTATAAGTGACAGTGCATTTTTAAATCCCACTGGTAAAATCAGGTCAAAGTTGTCAAAGATCCTAGAAATACCATTTCTAAACATCAGACTGTCAAGTAAGCACTGAGCTGTCAATGTGTGAGGAGAAACACATTGTGCAACAAGAACTGTGTGGTTTGTCTCACTTCCACAACCTGTTCAGCTGTAGGCTATATATCACAACATTGAGGTATTTAAAAATTAAACCACTATCAGAAAGCAGGCTGCTCATGTGTACCAAACATCAGGGGCAAAGGAGGGGTGTGTTGGGGCTGGGACAGGAGTGGGCTCAAGTCAGGAATGTGACATACCAAACACTCACTGTCATAATATTGGGAGGTGAATTGTGACAAAGCTAATGGCTTTATCCAGGCAATAAAAACTGACAACAAACTATCAAAGCAACTCAATCAAATGAGTACCTGTACTTCCTTCTGTCTTTGGTGTTTGTCTCATACAAATGCAGTAACAATATCTGGGTTATGTGTTGTTTTCCAGTGTCCAGCTGATATGGCACAACAGCTTGTAAAAGCAATTCCAGAAATAAAAACAACAAAAATCAACAGGAGGATTTCAAGATGTTTTTAGATAATTAAGTGGTACATTTCCAAGACACTTAACATGAAGAATAGCTGACTAACCAAAGGAATATATCATGCTGTTAAGGGGTGTATTAGCAGAATCTGATGATTTGGTATCATGTTACAGGGATGGTTATGTGATATACAGTATCACATTATATTATGATACTATAAGCAGGGCAATATATCATGGTTGTTAATTAGACAGTATAACCCACAATATTACAAAATTGGAAATTCCTAATCAGTGTACCATGTAAAACATGGTCTCTGCAACATGGATAAACTTCAGGGTCTACCCCAAGGACAGAAATAATACTAATCCATGTAAAGGAGAGATTGAAATTCAAAGGCCTGCTGCCAACTAGTATCCTGAGGGTGAACTATAATCAAATATCCCAGATTTCTGTCAGTTATTAGCTAAGAGATTATCAACATTGCACTTCATAATACCGATATTGTATTGCACCACAAAATATAAAAAGATATGTTGGTGTATCAACATTTTCATACACCCCTACGACTGGTTGCCTTGTCATGATGCTAATGATAATGTGATCATCCCAACTACTAGTAGCCTCTTTCTCGTTGCTTAGCCTTAAAAAAGTAGCCTATGGCTACTTTTAGGCTATCAACCGCAGGAATATTACAAGCAAAAATAACCAACTGGTAGGCTTTTCTTTCAGCTAACTGGCAGTTTTTGACTTTGAAATCTCAATAATTCTGAGTTTCTGTTCTTGCAAATTCCAACTTTTTAAACTTTACAGATCTGAGATTGATTTATTGTAAATTAACATCTTAAAAATTAGGTAAGCATACAGTACAGTATAATTTCTCAGAGGATACGTCATTTTTTTCATATTTTGCATCTGGTTTAACATAGTCTGTCACAATAAAAGGAAAAGGGTCAATTCTAGTGTAGTTGTTACTTTGTGCTCTTGATAAAAAAAAATGGCATATTGGTATTGATCACAGTAACAGCAATAATGAGTTTGTAAGTATTGTATCTTAAATTAAGTAAATTTTTGAAAATGTGCCAATCAGTTTTGACAATTGAATTATTTTTTAGTATTTTTAAAAAGGGCCCTTTACACTCGTCATATGATAAATCACTTGTTGTCTGAGCACATCCTAGTGTTTCTGTGTGCTTCCCAACTAAGGAACCCAAGTGCCCATCATAACAGCCTACACTGGGGCCCCGCATTGCTGTATGACGCCCCTGAAAACGCCATACCAAATGTCATGGCATTTCTTCAAGATTAAGGACCTTCCTGGCAGGTCTGCGACACATTGACAGACCATTTGATTTTTATATTCCCTTGCATTGATTAAAAATAAATGTAGTATATATAAGCCGAATTAATCTGGATGAAGTGTTATTCCATTTGATACTCATAGTTGTCTGATATAGTGCAAACTTTGGAAGAAACACGAGATATATCGAAGTCGCACATTTGTTAATGGGGTTTCGCGTGCTGTCCAGCTCGTCTCGGTGGGAGCGTACCGTGAACACAAACAACGTGTGGGGAAATGTCAAACTTACCGACTGGAGGAAGAGCAGTGTCCGAACATAATCCCTCTCTGTGTTGAGTATTTCATTTAAAACGCAAAGTCTGAGCCTCTGCTGCCGGTCCGAGTCCTTGGTGGCGTGGATCCCGTTCTGCAGATGCTCGTCTTCCTCTTCCATAATGGTAATTCAACCAGCAAAAAGGTCACTAATTCACTCTTCTTTCACCAAGTATCCACAGTTTTAGGGACTGTTGCTTCAGTCCATGTTGGAGCAGTAAGTAGTCCAAAATCCTGCAGGCGGACTGTGATGCGCACTGCACCACAGAACCTGGAGATAAAGTTGAGTAAAAGTAACAAACAACAAGCGGAGAGCCTGAGTGTGTGGTCGCTACACCAGCTGAGGGAGAGAGCGGGCATTGAAGGCAACACAAGATGGGCTCAGAGCTGAGAGAGAGAGAGAGAGAGAGAGAGAGAGAGAGAGAGAGAGGAGGGACCCAGAGCCAGACACAGCCACTGAGCACACAAACAAACACCTACACAAACACATCTGGACCCAAAATCAAGCACAGACATTAAAGTTTACATGAAACAGGCTACTGTAGACACCTGTAGGAAATCACGAGGCACTGCGAATTAGAAATAAAAAAATGTCAAGTAGGGCTGGGAAATATGGACCCAAAAGTATGCATCACTTTATCTTATCTAAATGGTATGACACCAACTTGTAGATGTATGAGTTTGTGACCAGAGCCCCTAACAACTGGCTCCAACTAATGTAATTGCTAACATCTAGCAATTAGATGTTCGCACTTAAAGACTATACCAATTATTATAAATAAATAAAGAATGTATACATAAAATAATCATTCATTCATTTTCTATACCGCTTATCCCTGTTGGAGTCGCGGGGTGGCTGGAGCCTATCCCAGCTATCATTGGGCGAGAGGCGGGGTACACCCTGAACCGGTCGCCAGCCGATCACAGGGCCACATAGAGAGACAGACAACCATTCTCTCCCACATTCATACCTAAGGGCAATTTAAAGTGACCAATCAACCTAATGAGCATATTTTAATTCTGTGGGAGGAAGCCAGAGTGCCCAGAGAGAAGAACATGCAAACTCCGGATCGAACCGGTGAACTTCGTGCTGTGAGACACGTGCACTACCTGCTGCACCACCGTGCTGCTCTATGTAAAATAAAATATTATTAATTTAAAGAATAAATTAAATAACTAGTAAATTATACAGTTGCATTAAAATATGTAACTGCAATATAAAATAAATATATATATATTCCAGTATTGAACGGCAAATGGTGGTTGTGACTTCTGGTGTGGATTGGATTATGGCGCCCTAGTCCGCCACAGATATTTTATACTTATTCAGTTTTAATCTTGGCAATCTACTTGGTTTTATATATATACTTTTTAAATTCTCATTTAATGGCGGATTGCAAACTTTTGTTTGGTTGCAAACTTTAGGTAGTTCACAATACTGGTATAGAGCAGCGAATAATATACACGAAGAAGACCAACTTCTGGTTGGGAATTCCGGTATGGATTGGACCTATGGCGGTGCCCTTGTCCCTGCAGACAGGTCCCTCTCCAACTTTTGCCAACATATATAGAAACGTCATACCACGTCGAGCTATGTCAGGCCACACCAAACTAAAGTTATCATCAGTATGGGCAACCAAATGATTGCAGGTATGTCAACAAATTTTACTGAAAATTTCGAACATTTGATTCAACATGCCTGGAAATGCCAGCAAGGTGGACCTCTGCGTCCCTTAGCCACCCTCAACTACAGCTGCATCCATTCTCTGTTGGTGAACGTTGGGGCCTGCCTACCTGTAGTTTGACAAACATCAACTCTGTTGGGTCCAGCTGCTTTCCTGTCAAGACTGGACTCCCTTTTGGGGCCATCTTTCGGCCTCTGAGTATGGTGTCTACTGAGACCACCGCTACCTATGAGTTACATCTACACTGGCAAACGTAAGAGGTTGGTAAACAATAAGTAAGGGGGCTGTCAGGAAACAACATACACCTCTAGGCTCCAGCACAAAATTTCTCTCTACTTCAGATATCAACCTGCAGTGAAATTTTGATAACTAATCAACATGGGTCAGTATCAGCCATACATTTGTGTTAATGCCATTTTATGCTGAAATATAAGGCTAAAATATCAGCAGTAAATGTCAGCAGAAGTTATCAGCCAATACCAATATTTAGCTCTTAAAGCAATAATCTGCCAATACAGATATCGTACCAATAATATTGTGTAGCCCTTGTCACAAAGTAAATAAAAGGAGAAGTCCAAAACACCCAGTATTGGGCAGTATTATTATTATTATTATTTGATAATCATCAAACAGTAGAGCACAACACAGGAAAACCAAAGCCATATCCACTTCCTGAGGAGTGTGTGGTTAAACACAGCTAAAGAGGATTCACCCTACATCAGCCTGTTTTGAACACGACAGAATCAGAGGGGTTAATAGGTAAGCTAAAATTCTAAAGACCTATATGTGTGGGGTTTAAGGCTGAAAACTTGTTCTGGAAACATCTGGGATCAGGTCGAACTTGTTAAAATAGACACAAAATATGTAACCTTTAATGAGCACCGGTATTAGAAATTACAGAAACTAGACTTTCTTTTGGCATGAATTACTATTGGCAGACAATTGCTTTAAAATCAAAATAACTATAACAGCAGATATGAACAATTCAGCTGATATTTTTGCCTCATATATTAATATTGAGCATGTAGAGTTTTTGCATATCATTTTAAATTGATGCTCCTAAAAGTAGGACTGATTTTTTTCTTGCAGACTGTACATCAGTGCATGTAGCTAAAAGGGCATCTTAATTAGGTGATAGTATTGTATACATATAATGTTGGTGTAACCCCAAAAAAACTACTTTCCTTTTTCATACATCAGTAGCAATGTTAGTATTGGCTAGAATAAGTTCTTATATATCTAATGTTTCCAAATGTATTAAAAAGCACCATTTTAAGGTGTTTCCAACACAGTGTGAAGGAGTTTTGCTTGGACTTGTTTCACAGTTGAAGCGATAAACTGCACAATACTGGTTGTTTATAACTCAAATTTTCATAGTTGCAGTATTTAACAGGTATCAGTACCATTTGGTGGCAACTAATGAAATAAATTCTCCTGAAATAAAACTACAAATTGAAACAACAGTCCCCAATTTAGACTAAATGTTTAAAAGATTATTTTGTAATCAATAAGCATGTTACTGTGGTGGTTCTTGCAGTGAATAATCTTTTTTTAACTGTATACATTAAAGTGATATCTATTTCAGAACATCAGCATAGCATAGCTGTATTTACTGATATTGTTTTACTTTATGTTTCATTCATGTTCATCGAAATAGCTTAAACATTTGGAACATTTCCCAGCCCTAGTGTGAAGTGCGAGTGGCTAAAATACTAAGTAATAAAAGATTCAACTGTTCAACAAAGAGAACTCCTAGAGGAGCTCACATAATATACTGTCATGTTATGAAGTCATGAGTCCCACAGCAATTTCACGGTCAGTAGGCCTATTTTAAAAATTCTGTAATGCCATTCGATATCTAGCTACATATGTGTAGAACAAAATTCAACACAATTGCAAGCATTTCATCATTAAAATAGTATGATATAGCTACCTTTTAGTGATTGATAGTATATAAGTATAGAATAAGATAGTATATATAGAAGTTTATAGAGCCATTTCTGTGAATACAATAAATGTATTGATAGGACTGAATATACTTGTTAGTTATCTCCATAAATAAATATACAAGTTCATATAAGAAGAACTCTAGGCTACATTTATTTTCTTGGCATATTCAGCTGTTTTTAACTTAGCTTAGTTGTTTAATCACTAAATAGTTATAGCTAATCCAAAATGAAAAAAATACACTTAAGATTTAGGTAATGTGCGTTGGTCTAAAGTGATGCTACACCAACTGCAAAATGCTTCTTGCTAGCAACTTCTGAAATAAATAAAAGGGGAATTTTTTTTTAAATGTTGCATTTCTTTTTAATGAGAAGTGTGTCAAACATTTAAATATATTTGTCTAATCATAGAAGAGGAACCGCATTAAACAACGATATTGATTCACACCAAATGAATTACATTTAAATTCTCATCCCTGTCATTAAGTCCTAACGGCGCCCCTGTTGTTGGCTTGTAAACGTAACATGGAGGCGCCATCTTGAGGAGACAAGAAGAAGTGCAGCGTCCATTTTCCGACCCAACGGCTCCAACGGTCAAAGGCAGAATGATCTGATATGATCTGTTTAACCAAATGTATATAAAGTTTGTGCCTGTCGACATGAAGATATTTTGCTCCTTACTTTTCATCTATCATAGATTTAATTTATAAATTGTTTCATCGATCACATCGGAATATTTTCAGTTGCTTTATCTTCATCACAGCCTCGGGGTGTGGGGATACTACTGTACTCTCAAGGCCCTGATATGAGAGCGTTGTTGTCACATCCTGCTTCAGTTATAACGCAGAACGCCGTTAATGCCACAGGCTGCTATCATTCTGTCTTTGGTGTTAAATATTCATTAGGGTAACTGAAACATCTACTTTTGGTGTTTCATAGGGTAAAATGACTGTAGCCATGTTAGACATGCCTTGTTGCTCTTTCCCATTTAACCCTTAGGGCTGATGTATGTCACAGCTAAGTCATAAAGCAGAAAAATGTGTTTTTGAAAAGCAGGCTTTAGAAGATATTTCACATTAACACTATATTCTGTTTTCATTTAGCTATTTTTTCCACCTAAATCTGACCTAGTTGTTGATATCAAATACTAAGTGCTGACATGTTTATACTCATATTGTAAAGATTGATAATATTAACAGTGTAAATTCCTTGTTAATAGTCTCACTTTACTATTTTTACCTTCATAAGGAAGCTAATAGCTAAAACATTCTGCATGCAACCTGCTTTCTTAATTTGTATTTCATTTTTTATGCTCTTATCTATTTTATGGCCTCTTATCTATTTTATTGTCTTTATTTGATATTCCTACTTCTATACTGTGTATAAGAGCAACTGATAAAACCGCATTTCCCCTTGGGGATTGATAAAGTATTTCTGGTTGTGATAGTATTTTTTTTTAAGATTTTAACCCTTTGAATGTCAGGTTTTTGTCATGACACCACCATGTTTTCATATTGAAGGGGGAAAATTCTTATATTATTTCCAATACACTACATGCAAAGTCTTTTATCTGTTTTGGGTTATTACAGCCTGGGACACGGTGGACATTTCTGCAAAATTTGAGGGTTACCCACAAAGACACTGACAATATGTTCGCAAAATTTTGTTAAAAAGCAAAAACTGATGATGAGACTAATGACCTTGACCTTTAAAATTCACTCGGTTAAATCTACAAAGTATTAGGAGTGAGAGAAATTAAAATGTCAATAATAGTTTTAATTGATGCATGTTACATTCAATACCCACTGTGATCCTCACACACAGAATTGCATACATACATTTCTTTTTCTGCCCATCTCTGATGAGGAATGCAACAGACAGCTCGTAAATGCCTTACACTATCATATATTTACAAATCATCCTCTGCCTCTGTACATGACAAGTCCTTAAATATGATCAAACATCAGAGGAGTAACATAGGATACATGTATGACTGATTGTATGTTGAAGCATATTTAATGTACTTTTTATTTTCCTTCCAAAAAGGCATGTGCATAAAGCACGCTCGTAAAAAGTGAGTCACACAGTTAGACATGATCGGTTAAAAACTCCACAAACGCCTCGTCTTCATTCATATTCCACAAGATAAAACTCTTCCTTCAGCAGGGTTTTTTCTATTTTTTCTTTCAAAATGCACAAAAAGTACAAAAGACATGTAAAGGTAACCAAAGGGGATAGAAAACAAACATAAAATGTGCTCAGTGCATTAAGACTTTGCGATATAACAAAGAAACTAGAGAGGTGTTTGCCCTGTTCGTTCTCTGTGATAAATAAATTCACATTGTTACAGGCAGACAGTGAGAGGGCCAGGATCAAAACAAAGTACAGTGAGTGTAACAAAAGTGAAATTAATTCAAAATATATGTGTGGGCAGGGATGGACAGATGAGGATTAGGGCCACGCAAAATAAATAATGGGAGGAAGAGCAGATATGTTCATTATGCACTCAGGGGACAAAGCTGAAATACTGAGAAAAATGTTGGCATACATGTTTAAGTCCAGGTGACAGGAAAAAAAAAAAAAAGTTAATAATGTTGATGCACAATTTCTCTTCACATCAAAATATTAAGGACAAAGGTCCACGTCAAGAGGGATGTTTAGATTTAATAGTTCAATGTGTTAAAATGTAAAAAATAAAATAAAAAGTTGATAATGTTAATAATCCAAAAAGAAAGTCAAAACATTAGAAAAATAATTTTAATATAAAGCTTTTAAAAAGCCAAAATGTTGGAGGAAATGTGAAATAAAGTGAGTGATGTTGACAGTATCAACAAAAATCAAAATTTTAGGAAAATAATTTAGAGGAAAAAAATTGAAATGTCAGCAAACAGGCCGAAATGTCAAGAATAATGCAGTTTTAAAATTATGAGGAAAAAATTAAAATGCTATATAAAAAAATGAAATCTTTAAATTAATGCTTTTAAACTGAACTCCAGGGTGGAGCAGTATGTCGTGCTTGTGCCTTACAACAAGGTAGTTGTTGGTGCAACTCTGTGGTCAGGTGAGGCCTTTTTTTGATGTGGAGTACGTTGACTTTTTTTGAGGAGTACTCCAGTTTCCGGTTTAAATTTTTACTTAATTTAAATGATTCCCATTGTGTTCTTACATTTCAAATATATTCGAAATGTTGACTTCTTCCTCAAATTGTCTATTTTTTTCAGAAATCATGCTTCAACTTCATTCTCAATGTCTCTTTTTTTTTTGTCTCAGAATTTTGACCAATTCAACCGCCTGCATGTACAAGCGTGACAGAACCTGATTATAATCTGCTGCAGTTGTGTTTTGCAAAATTGAATTTCAAAATTTTATTTTTTCTAAAATCATTTTTTCTTGATTAAACTTCTCTTTTTTTATTTTTTAATTCTTTTCCTCAATATTTCAGCTTCTACTCAAAATATTCAAACTTAATTCCTGTAGTTTAAAACTTCTTGAAATTGTGATTCACGATGCTGACATTGCCTTTTTTACATTACAATGTTCTTAACTTTTTTTCCCTCAGAGTGCATCATGAAAACAAGTCTTGCTCCTCTCATTTTTCTCTCTGACACTGACCCTTACACTCCTCTGTAATGCTCGTGTCATTTTGGGTTCAATAAAAACATTACTTCTCTGTTTAGCCAAACTTTAAGTTGAACGCCATGTTTTTTACTTCTCAGTCTTTTGGCCCTTGAATTCCTCACTGTGGATTTGTTTGGAGGAGCGAGACTCTTGAGATGTGCCGCAGCTGTTTGAAAACATGAATTCTGTAAATATCAAGTGCAAACCCATGAGCTCTGGAACGACTCTCAGTATCAGTAAACTCAAATATTACCAAGCTTAAGAGTGAGGATCACATCTGCAAAGCTGAATCATCTTAGAGAGATAGATTAAGTCGTCCTTGAATGCCTTTTCTGGGGGTTTAGGGGTCCCTCGGACTCCTTGTAGTGTTTCTGGGGCAGAAAAAGCAAACAAATGGCCACACACACACAAACACACACAAATAAACAAAGTGCAGTGGCTGATGGGAGATGGGATGACTCTCAGACTGACACAGAGGCGATGCCGATGTCAAAAACAACGTCCAATAAAAAAAAGA
Source organism: Cetoscarus ocellatus (assembly GCA_037902135.1). NCBI lineage: Eukaryota > Metazoa > Chordata > Actinopteri > Labriformes > Labridae > Cetoscarus > Cetoscarus ocellatus. Next base: position 129,326 of record JBAMNC010001820.1, on the reverse strand, counting down.
AAACACACACAGTCCTATAAATCATATAAAAATAAAAAAACATTAACATTTGAGTGCTCAGTCAGATGCTGTGATGGTTTGCACTAGGAAGACTTCAGCAAGTGTCTGCATGGAGATGAATCTACAGTGGATTCTGTTTCTCTGACCTCGAAGCATCAGCCATGGATGTGAGGAAACACTTTGGACATGGTAACTCCTTGGCAAAAATCAAACTAAATATTTTTCAACCCAAAAGAAAAACATAAAAGCAGATAAAGTTTTATGACACAGCTGCGTGACCGAACCATCATGAAGATGAGTCACGTCTGCAGAGGAGCGTTCAGAGCAGCAGGAGAGAGATTCACTGAGTGGGGGAGATGTTTTTATTATGACTGCGTTTAAGTTTCAAATGTCAGGTAAAATGCTGACCTTTGACTTTGACAACACAGTTCAAAGTAAGGATGCACATCAGCATCGGTTTAATATCTATATCAGCCAGTATTGATGCTTTTTATGATCCCAGCCTTCAGGAAATGAACATGGGACAAACATATCAGCCTGTAGAGTCTTCAATCTCATGACTACATTTAACTTGCTTACCTATTTTTAAAATTGCTGTTCATATTTTATACTTTGCTTCAGTATCTTGACTGTTTACTGTTTTCACCCTTGCTCTTAAATTGTGCATTTTTCCTTGATTTTTTTTTAAAATTTAATTCACCAAATTGTTGCCCTACTTTCATTTCATTTTTACTTTAAATTTCAAAATGTTTACTTTTTAAAACTGTTTTCTCAACATTTTGAATATGGGCCCATTTTAACATTATTCTCAAATTTTAACATTTGCTCCTCACTTTTTTTTTTTTTAACAAATTTATTGCCTATATTAAATTGCGGTTCCATATATTTCAATTAATTCATCAATAAATTTTGACTTTAACCGTTTTTCAACATTTAAAGGCCTGATTCAATATTATCCTCAAGCTTGTAACTTTTATTTCTCATTTTTGATTAAATATCATATCCCAAAAGTTTGACTTTATTTACAAGATTTTAGGCCTGTTCCAATGTTATTCTTAGTATTTCAGCTTCATCTGACCTTTTAATTTGTTGACCTGCTTCAACTTCATCATGTATTTTCTTGAGTATTGAATTATTTCTACATTGTTTCGATAATATTCACAAACTGTTACTGTACTAAATTCTAGTCTTGATATTTTGACTTTTTCTCTCCACATTTTGACTAAACTCACAAACTTTAACAGCCCATATTTTTTCCCTTAGCAGTTCATCCTTTTGGTCTAGCTTCGGGGAGATACAAAGTTTTGTTAATTAGGGTAACTTTTCCATCAATAATCTTTAAGACGTTCAATTTGGCAATCATTTTTTGACATGTTTTGGACTTAATTTGAGAAACGGTGGGCCTATGCTAACTGTATTCTTGATATTTTTGACCACAATTTACCTCCAATTTCATCTTAAATAAAAAAATCCCGGTGTATCTGAAATGTATAGTTCATATTTCTGCTTTTTTTCCTCAACATTTAGATTTGTTTTTTATTTGACTGTAGGCATAATTCAGCTTTATTTGTAAATTTTGACTTCCATCTCTTGTTCTTTATGAAATTGTGTGTGTAGTTGAATTTCATTTTATTCTAAACATCCTAACTTATATTTCCCAACATAAAGACCTTCTTAAACTTTTAGGCTTAACCAAAGTTATGTTTGCTGTTTTAACTTTTTTCTTTAAATGAATTTTGTCTAAAAATTGCTGCCTATTTCAACTTTATTCTTGACATTTTGACTTCAGTTTCAGTTTGTTTTTCACCATTTTTCTTGACATATTGACTTAATTTTCGTCATTTCAGCTTCGTTCTTAATTCCTGAACATTTCTACCTTCATTTTACTGCTTCTTGTAAGTCATAAAGTAAAAACAATCGTCCTCCCCTCATTATTTCTCTCTCCAGCCCGATCCTGATACTCTTCTGTACATTTGACGGTTTTAAAGGACAAACATTTGTACAATTTCAGAAAGGCCGACAGTGTTACTTCTGTATTGCAGTTAATGAGAAGCAGAAAGTCTTTGTCCACGAAGCATGAAGCTGAATGCAGAGACAGTCACTGATGAGCTTCAATCCTCGGATGAGCGGCTGCGACATACAAATGTAGCTTCTTCCACCTTGGCATGTTTTTTGACACTTTGCTCTCGGAGTCAAAGGCAGACAGTGTTGATATTTGTATAAATAACAAAACAGTACAGTATAAATATAAAGATTCTGTGTTTGTGTGTGTTGTGTGTGTGTGTTGTATGTGTGTGTGATAAGAGCGTGTGTGCTGCTGTGTGCGTTTGTGAGCCAGTGTTAGGACAGGACAGGCGGGTTAAAGGTGAGGCTTCCCCTCCCCCACCTCGTGGAAGAGCGAGGTGTAAAACTCGGGCTCCAGTTGCTTGTTGCGATAACGCTGGACAATCTCAGTTATTTTCTGCTTCCGCCTCACGTGAGGCGGGTTGTACAAGTCACTTTCCAGACGCTTCCGTCGGCACACGTTGATGACCGTCTGACGAACAAGAAACCCTGAAAACAGGACGTGAAACACAGAAGATCATCAGATCAACTGGACAGTTTTCAAAGCTCTACAAAAATAATCCAAATGTGAAACAGGAACACTTTTAAAAGAGGAACTTTGGCCATTTACAACAGTCAGAAATACAGTGCTTAACAAGTTCATTTGAGCATCTGTCAGAGAAATGTGACAACTTAAGTATTTTAGAAATCTTTCAAGAACTTTAAACTGAAAATGATATTTAGCATGCATTTTGAACAAGAATGAGGAACTTCAAATTAAATGTACCTTTTTAATATGCAGTCTGAATTTAAGCTGCAAAACTTGGTGTCTCTGAATGTTTTTAAATCTGCAGTGAAAACTTTGGAATACAGACTTTCTGAATGTCACTGTTTTGACTTACAACTGTTTCCTCACTTATGAGTGACTGATTGAACTGTGTATTGCTGCCATTCTTGGTTAGGTCTCCCTTGAAAAAGAGATCGGCTGATCTCAATGGGACAAACCTGGTTAAATAAAGGTTTAAAAACAAACAAACAAAAAAAACCAAAAAAAACAAATCTCAACCGCTCACTGAGCTTCTCGGGGAAGTCAGAAATGAATAAAGCTGAACATTCAACCAATAAAACTAATTTTTCTGTTCAGGAATGCAATTGGATAACTAGGGATATAAAACATTACTAGACCAATATAGGTATGGGCAGTGATGTGTCTAAAAAGCTGAATATTGTATCAGGCAGATGAGAAAGTTTTAGCTGATATTCTGACCCAATAAGCTGGCCTGATCTATCTCATAAATTGGCTTTGTTATTGGAAAATGTACAATATCCCAATCATACAGTAGGTTACCTAATCATCACTGAATGTTCACCATTATTAATTAAATGTATCATTATTAAATATTGGAACATTGTTTTCCTTGCTTCACATTTGTCAGGGTTCCCACTCTTTTCTAGAATTTATTTTTCAGGACGCGACTTTCTGCTCTTGACACAAAATATTGATATCGGCAGTAATGGGTTTGGAAAAATTTGGCATACAAGATATCAGCAAAAATCCAAATATCATGCACCCCTTCAAATAACTAAAAATCGACATCTTCATCTGGAAATAATAATGTACTTTACTATTCTACTGGGATTTTTTTTGTTTAACAGTAAACTTGAAAATTCATTGCTAACAATAATAATTATAATTTAGCATTAAAAATATCATTTTGGTTTAAGAGCTTCCACATACTGGTGTATTAACCATTACAGAAACATAAAGACAGATTTTGGTAATTACCAATGCTGTTAATTTAGGGCAGCTGTCTCATAAGTCTTACATCAGGTGGTGGTCTAATTAATTTGTTAAGCACTGTTCAGGTATGTAATAAATTCATGTAATAAAACCCCAAACTGGTCTATTATTCAGTTTATTTCTCATACGCACAGAATATTATTAGACCTACAGTCCTCCAGTGAATATACTCTGCTGTATAAATGTGTGTTTCAGTTTGGGGATTGAACCCTTCCTGCAGCTCAGCCTGCTTCCTGTTTACGGTCAGCTGTGTTCACTGTAAACAAACCAAATATCTGAAACTCTGGGGTTATTCAGAGTATGTATGGCTGCATGCCACGCCGGTGACTTGAAGGAAACTGCCGGATGTTCCAGTTCAGTTCTGCTTCTTTATGATGTTTTTCTGAATCTGGCAGCGACCACGGTGTCTCCAGAAGTGCAGCTGAGGGCTAACAGTGCACTCTGCTGTTCACTTAAAGGGATTTAACTTCCTCAGATGTCTGCAGAAGGAGTGGGTGTTTTTAGAAAAACATGGAGGGAGCAACTGATCGGGTTGTTGTTCAGCAAAATCCAAATGAAAGCTTATATCCAACATTTTGAATCTAGGATTAAAATCAGGACAAGACTGAAGGCTTCATTACTTTCTAACAAGAACTGATTATACTGAAAAGAACCAAAATCACTTGATATCCTCACCAAAGAGAAAAAGTTTAACTAAATAAAACTACTCTGTATTTATATAATTGAAAAACTAAGCAGTCTTTAGACACAAGCCCAAATTCACAGTCCCTTTCTGCCTCGCGGCGCTCCTGTCTCCCACTGAGTCTTGATGCCTCTCTCTCCAGTATCACGCCTGTTTCTACCTCTGGAGACGGAACAAAGAGGGGATCACTTGCTTCCCCCAACTGGTCTCCAGGACGTTCACAGTGAAGGCCAAACATCACAGAGGAGTAAATATTAAGCGCTAAAAGCTGGTCTACAAACACAAGCTATGCCATCTAGTGTTGAAATGTGGAATCAGACTGAATTTAGCACAGTTACATTAAGTTAAGGTAAAAGAAAATTACCGCCACACCTTGTTAATGTATCAAACTTCAACTTATGCATTAGATAACTTTATAAACAGATTAAAGGAATATTGCTTCCTGTGAGTGTTGCACTAAAAGCCAACCAATATACAATAATGTACGCACTAAGCTCATAAATGTTCCAGATAGACTTCCTGTAAAAACCACAAGATACATTAAGACGTGCCGCCTGTGTTTTTCCCAGTGAGGAAATAAAACAAGGACTGATACAGAGGCAGAGAGAGAGTCGTGTGACTCATTACCTAGCGCTCTGCGGCTGACCACCATGCCGTCTACCAGGGGAATCACCATGCCGAATTTACCCACAGCTCCGTGCAGCCGGATCCTGAAGAGTCCCGTCTTCAGGGGGTGGATGAAGATCAATGGTACGTCCTTCTCTAGTAACCCTGACCTGCAGAGGGGGAAACAATGACAAAACAAGAGATGTCGACACAAAAGATTTGCAGCAGATAGACTGACACGGACATAAAAATATTATTGGATGAATAAGGTCACATTTAAATGGATAATAGTGACAAAATATTTTTACTTAGCATTATCATGAGCCTTAAAATATCTGACGCAACAGTCAGATATTTGAAGGCACTCGTCCACTTGTCCAAGGACACAAGGCGTGCTGAATCAGTGACATCTTTTAAATCACATCTTAAAAACTCACTTTTTTAGACTTGCGTTCACATGATGCGTTTTTATAGCCTACATACTTGTTTATCAACTTTGTTTGTTATTTATTTTATTCTATTTTATCTACATACTTATTTTACAATACTAATTATACTATTTTTAATCTCTGCTGTTCTTACTCTCCTCACTGGTTTCTCATCATTTTAGTCCTGTTTTCACCATCTTCTTATGTTTTAATATACTCACTTTTTTTAAATTCATTTTATTTATTTTTTCTCTTTTATCCATCCTCTTTCTACCCTCTTCTTTTCCATCTTCCTGATGTGATGTCGTCAACTCTCAACTGTCATCAATTCATCAATGTATCTATAAATCTATCATCTATTTATTGTCTTATCGTCTCCTTTTCATTACATATAAAACAAAATACCTTCTTTACTAATGTTACTTATACATACATGTTGACATTTTAACCTGTACTAATGAAGTATATTCCTATCGTACTTCGGTTGTCTCCAGTTTACCATTTACAATTTTATTTCCTTTTGTTGTTTATTGTTTCTAGAGTTCTGAATTTTTCTGCCTTTGTTTTGTCTGTCAAAGCACTCTGTAAACATCTGTTTTTAAAGGTGCTATATAAATAAAGTTATTATTATTGTAAACAATTATGTGAGCACAGGAAACTGGTTAACGCCTAAACATCTTCCCTTCAAATGTTATCAGCAGTTATTTTCTCTAAATGCTTCTATTTTGTATTTATATAAATTTTATTTATTTCTGACCACATTAGCCATCACATCAACTTGTGCTGCAGTCCACAAAACACACAATTATATATCACGTTGTCATCATGAACTATGCCACTTTCTTTCTTGTTGGCCATATTCATTGTAAATGTTGGTTTCCTTGTGGAGTTTTTCTTGTATGGTGTGTATTTGTGTGAGGAGTGGGTGCGGCCTTCTCATTGGCTCGAGAGCTAACAGCCATCCTTACAAAAAGCCTTTGCCAACACAAACACGGTGGCGTTTCTGACAGCAGCACCTTGTTGCCCTGGGCATCTAAAATTACTTAAGCAATCGTTGATTATTGAATTTGAGATTGTTGGTTTGTACTTTTTTGTATCTGCAGTTTTGGGGCAAATTTTTAGTTTGCATGCCTTTTGATTTTGTACCCCGTTTGTTAACAGCTCAATTTTCAGTTTTTCTTTTGCAAATAACTTTTCTTTTAGTAATTATATTGTAAAGTTAAATATTTGGTCCAGTGTAAGGTTTTGCAGACCAAGCAGTGAACTTCCCTTCCTTTCTTCTTAATCTCATGTCAACCACTTACCCTCTAGGCAGGTGCGTGATTTCTTAAATTTCTTACTTGAATCTTTTGTACAAGGAGACTGAAGAAAAGGCCTCTCTAAAAATGAATTATCACATGAGTGTGCTCACTAAATAAGTGCAACCAAACAGCTGTTTTTTCTACGTGACTTCACACCTACTGCTGTTTGCCACGGTGCAGCTATGGTTCCCTTTTCTCTGCGTGCTTTTGTTCTTCCTGTTTGCACCATTTTTGTTATGTACGGATTATTTTCGTGCATGCTAGAGCTCATGTTTTTTTTTTTAAATAGTGTAGGGTTTTTTTGCTTTATTTTGGTGCCTGAAAAAATGGGTCATGGATCACATGCCCCGCATATTTTTAGCAGGAAGTGCTGTGAGTGTGAATGTTTGTATACCTGCAGGAAGTGCTGTTGCTCATGCTCGCTTCTAAACCTGTGCTGGTTTCCGCCAAGAGATCAGTCAACGGGAAGTTCTCTGAAAAACACAAAACAATAACACTCAGTTATTCAGTGTTGGTAATGTAGTGAAAAAATACATTTTTCCAGATTAAGTGGTTTAGCCCTCTATATTTGACTTTGTTGAGTTCATTTATTGGGTGTTGGAGGAAGTAGGGATGCACAATATTGGATTTTTGTCATTATCCAATATGCTGAGATTTTCAAACTCATTATCGTTGATACCAATAATGACATTTTTTGTCAATAGCAGAAAGCCTCTACTTAAATAAAACTGGCCTGCTTCATTCATTGTTACAGTCCATTTGTGTTAGAATAAGATGTGAGGCAAGAAAAACATTTAATCTTTAATAAATTAAACTTTTCATTGATAAAAGTGGACATTCAGTGATGATGAAGTAAACCATCATAGTACATTCTGCGAATATCGCAGCCAACATACAGCATATTAATGACCAATCTGTACCAAAATAGTGGCTGAAAATCGGAGCAAAATTTTTCTTATCTGCTTATACTGATAATCAACTATTTAGGGAATTATCTGCTGATACAGACATTGTTTTGATAATACTGTGCATCTCAAGAAGCCTTGGTTCCCAACCTAGGGTGTGGGTCCCCCAAGGGGATGCCAGAGGGTCTAAGGAGGGTCAAGAGGCACTGTCAGCTATGAGGTGGTAAAACAGTAAGAGGATGCTCTCTTTGAATTGTGTCTGTATGCAGTTATTTTGATCTTATCAATGAAAAAAACACCAGGCGGTGTTCTTGCTGTATCAAATTTATCAGTCTTTTTTCCATGTAGGTCCCGAGAGGGTCAACTCTTCGTAGGTAAAACTAGGGAAGGCTTCAAGAAAAAAAGGTCGGGGACCACTGCCTAGAAGGATGTAATATGATTTTTGAGACAAATTCTTTGCAAAAAAAGCGTCTTCGAGTCAGAGGGATATACTTGCTGGACATCACATTGTTGATGCGGGAAAAATTACATTAAGCTTATTGATGCCACAGAAACAGAAAACACAATTACAGCTGCACTTCAACAGAAAATACTCAGCCATCAATAAAAAGGCTATTTGATTTTCTTCCACATGCAAGTTTAGCAATGACCAAAAATATTACTACAAATATGAAAACCATGGAAATCTGTCAGAGATCTTTAATCCCTGCAAGTATCAGTGTTTTCTTATTGATGTTAAAACTGAATCTAAGGTTAAAAATAAGTCATTCTAAGAGCCCTTGTCCTCAACTAGTTTTGCTATTTGACTTCAAAGCTTATTTTAGTGAAAACATTCAAGGTGAGTGATTTAGCCGAGGAAACTGTGACCGCAGAATCACGTCAGATACTCATGTTACAAAGCTATTTATGCAAAGCCAGCATGTTTGTTGTGGTCTTACAGGCACATAAAGCTAACCACAAAAACATGGTTTGTGATGATGTTCCTTCAGGAAATGGGTCACTTGATAGGAGCGTAACATATGAGAGATGGATCAACATGACTAATAAGAGATGCTCACCAAGCTAACAGCATGACTGAGTCATTCTCTGTTTATCCTTGTGTTCTTTGAAATGGGACATGATTTTTTTTAGAAGTAAAACATGATAAACAGCCTTGTTTAAAATCTGCTTCTGGAGTTTAACATGCCAAAAGCACTGCAGGACTTAAGCGGAGAAAACAAATGAGGAGGTTCTTGGACAGCATAGATAAAAAGCTCAGGGGCAGCTATTCAAGCACTTACTTACCTATGTCATCAAATCGCTCCACCCAGACCACAAACACCTTCGTCTCAGGACCCAGAGGGGGGCACGATTTTCCAGTCGATGACCTTTTTGTCTTTACCAAAGGACTCAGCTGTGAACAGAGAAAGATTCATAACAATGTAAACACAGCCAACTCAACATGAATAACCTGAAATCACTAAATCAGGCTTCACCTTCTTGGCAGACTCCAGGTTTTCAGAATGGTTGGGGAAGAGCTCCAGTGTGAGATTGGGTTGTTTGAGTAAACCAGGCATGAGCTCCGAGTTGATGTCTGCCTCCACCGTGGAGTCACTGTGCACCGATGACTCCTCTGATAAAACAAAAGCACAGAATATGGCGACTGTGTCAAACCTGAAATCTGGGTTTTCATCACAAACTTTATTCATTAATTCAAGGGAAACTAACCAGAGTTTTCTGTGAGGGATGGAACCACGAAGGCTATCTCTGTTAGAGCATCAGCGTAGTACAAAACTTTCTTCTCCCCGTTGAACACTGAACCTCCGGTGTCTTCGGGAGTAGTTGCTTCTTCTGTAAGCAAAACATTTTTTCTTCATGTCTTGCCTCACTCCCGAGTCCATGACAAACAGATAGACACCATTCTTTCAATGTGCGTGCAGTAACAAGGAAGAGATGGACAGAGCTCACCCACGCTAACTAGCTTAGCTCAAACACTGTGAGTCAATGGGTAGTGTTAGCCTGGCTCTGCCTACGGTCATCAGATAAACTTTTCAGCAACTCTAAACGGTCCTGTGTGCTTGTTGTTACACCTCTTTTTACAGCGTTCAGATACATTATCTATTTTCAGACTAAGATTAGCACTTAATATAATTTTCGAAAGAAATTCATATAAAACGAACTGTTCCACTGCCTCAGCTCTCTTCGTGCACTCTCAGCTTCCAAAACATGTTGTTCCTCCTCTGTATATTCTGGTTCAAATAGGTAAGGTTGTGGGTCTATATCAGTCCCGAAGAAATCATCCCCATCCTTTCTAACAAAGTCGGCCATAATCCGTAGGACTGATTTTCTACCTGTTAACAGAGGCTTTGTTTTGTTGACTTACTAACAAGAAAGTCCGGGGTAGTTTGCACATGCGCCCTGCAGTTCAGTTTTGTTTGTATTTCTATCAAAAATTGTCATGGACAATTCTTTCGAAATTTTTTTTGTCATGGACTCAGGAGTGAGGCAAGACGCAAAAACGACAAAATGCTGGTGTATCCCTTTAAAATGTAAACAGAAAAACACATGTCCAACAGCGTAAGTGAGACAGAGAGACTAAATCAGCTTGTATTGACTGTTTCTGACTGTTCTGTCCTAACAGCCTGCAAGGAATACAGTGTAACAGTGCAATGCAGTGATACTATAACCCAGGTGCCCTGCTCAATTTTCCTTTTGGTCGCTCAGGTTCACATGGCTGAGGGGTGTGATACAAGAAATATTTAAAAGACACAGAGTGTTCTAGAGGAAGGTTTTCTTGATTTAGTTCCTCACTCGACAGGGCACACCCAAGCAAAACTTCACAGCTCAAAGGCTTGTCAATACAACGCATCACTCATCCACTTCAAAATGAAAGCCTATGATACCATAATGTCTTAAGGGGAGACTAAAAATAACTGAAAGTGAATATTACAGTGAGGCTGTGTGGACAGCAAGAATCTGATGCTCGCATACTGACGGGATATAACAGCCACTGTAATTTGCTTTATTCCAGAAACCTTTCCAGACTTGGTGCATTGGCTGGACCTGTTACCTGTTTGCTGCATATCATTGCTGTCAGAGCAGGAGTTAAGGGACCAGCTTGTATCGAGGTGTCCAGTCCACCCAGGGTGGCGTCCCACGTCCACAGGCCAGCCCAAGGACATCAGGAACTCCAAAAAGTGAGGCTGGACGCTGGACGATGACTCCACATTCCTCAGGATCTGGTCATCACAAGGACACAAAAACAACCACTCTTTAAAACTGATTTTTTTCCACACGTGTTGGAAAATAACTCCCATGGTTAGAGTAAATAATGGATGATTGATTATTTACTATGTTGTGTATTCTTTGTACTAGTGTACTATTGTTTTTATTTATGTATCTTGTTAGTTTTTCTAGTCTTCATAAAGAATCCCTTTTTAAAGTTATGGCTCTTTCAGGACACGGGTTCAAAATCGTAGGACATACATGAAATCTTCTATTGTGTGTGAGATACCATATAATGTATTACTAAAGATATACTGCAAATCACTTCTTTTTATAAAGTCAAGACAATTTGAAAAGGAGGCAACAGCTTTGAATGTGTGAGAGACTAACTATTGTTGAGGTTTATATTCATAAGGGAGCTGGACATGTAAACCAAATGACAGCCAGCAATTTTGTGATAATGTGATGCTTTTAGTTGTACATAATATTATGATACTTGTGGTTTTTTCTGTTTGTTTCTCTGCATGTTTAAAATAAAAGATCTAAGTTGAAAACCACCAGTGGACACTGTGGCTCAAGTCAATGACTACTGCCATGCTCCAATTATGGTCACTGTTAGGCATTATTTTGATAAAGAAAAAGCGGTTAAGTTCCTTTTCTGATGTGTCAGATTGTACTTACTTGTGACAAATAGACTAAGGGAAATGGTAATCACATTCAGTGCAGGGACATCGATGTTAAACTTGAAGAAACATCAAAAACACTTAAACACTGTGATCCAGAATTAATCAAATAGTGCTTAATTTTGACAGCTACACCAAGGAGCATCCCAAGTTTTATAAATTTTGGGTTAACCTGAGACCATATCATTCTGGTGACCATAAAATACAAGCCTTACCTGTAAATGTAACTATTTTGTGTCATATTTTGTGTGTTGCAGAACCTAATTTGCAAATTTCCCCTCACCTCAGGACTGCTCTTCTGTCCCGCCCTCACATAGAAAATAAAGACAGTGTCAAAGGGTCGACAGGGCAGCAGGTCCAGGTAGCTGATGTCGTCAAAAAAGCCCGGTAAGGACGACTCCAGACCGATCAGATGAGGAGGTAGTCGACTGTTGTTGGGCTCCTGTCAAATAGTAAATGAGTAAACTGAGTGTGAATGAAATACATTGACAGTATTGTTTAAAAATGTATAGAACATGATTTTTCTTATGCAGCAGTACTTTGTCACCCATTCCTTTCAGAGTAATTAACATCACAATGGAAAACGATCACTTAAAGTCAAGTCACAGCAGCTGAAAGTCTTCTGGATTTGATGATGACAGTAACTTGAAACAAACAGATGCTTAATTCTTCCATTATTAAATAAAATATATTCTATATTTTTACCTTGAGCGCCTCCAGTGACAGAAAGCCGAAGTGTGAGAGGAAGAGGCGAGCCGTCTGGAACTCCTGTGCGGGCGGAGGAGGTTTGCAGTCTGTCTGAGGGTCGGGGAAATGTTTTGACTTCCAGACTTCGTCAGTGTGACGTTCTAAGGCGTTCTCATAATCAATCTGCTTTGTCATCAGGTTACGGAGCTTATCGTGCTGCAACTCCAGCTAAAAAGCAAAGAAAGGGAACTTCTCAATGACAGATTATCTTATGAGTTACCACTTACAAACATCGACGTAAGTAGAGATACTTGACTAAGACTTTGCTGTAAAACCTGTTTCATCCAGTATCACCACTTTTAATTTATACATACATGCAGTTACAGCTTGATTAGGTTATTGAACTGACCTACTTCTCCACCAGACAAGTACAAAGGGGAAACTGACAACTCTGTTAAACTATGCTAGTTTTATTTACCTGGTTACAATTGCCGCAAACCTGTTGCATGTCTAAAAGCAAAAGCTTGAACAATTTTACTGCTCTGTACGTTCTGTAAGCCCTGCGCTATAGTTTTGCGATGTCATGCCTTATGGTGACAACGGCCATCTGGGTCATTGCTAGTATTTATGGTAAATGGCAAATGAGCTTGAGCTTGTGTAGCACCTTTCTAGTCTTTCTGATGACTCAAAGCGTCTTAATGCCACAGGTCACATCAATTTACGTTTCTATTCAGTCACTATTGATTTGAGTTTCTAGGTTAGCCAGTTATCAGTATCAGCTGACACAACAACAGTCCTTCATACTCATTTACAAGCCACTGACGAAACAGTGAGAGCAACTTGGAGTTAAGTGTCTTGCCCAAGGACACACAGATATGTGACAGCAGGAGCTGGGCTCAAACCCTCGACCTTCCAGTTGATTTTGGAGCAGATTTCCAGACTAAGCCACTGACAGCACTAGCTTACGACTGACAACCTCACACATTGGATGGACCTTTTGATACATTTTACCAGTTCATCAGTGTAACAGCTCATAGAAAGTGTTTGGGAATGGGCAGAACCTTTTGGTGGACTGGACAATTGTTCTGTCAATCACATTAATTACGGCCCATCAGATAATGTCATAGGCACGCGCTACTGCCGCAGCATAAAGGACAGAACATTAGACGCTTCGTAGAACAAACTCTCACCAAAACATGTTGGAAGTGGAGTGACAAATGTTATTTCACTCAACTGAAATGCTTTCAGTGTTGTTTGTTTTTAATTTAATAAAAGAAATGTGGTCCAGATCTGATATAACTGCAACTGAAGCTGTTAGCATCATCATTCACTTCCTGATGTTGTCTCGTTGCAGCTCCCACCTCTTCCTGCTTTAAAGGAAGCTGATTGGGCCGTGCCACTTTAGTCCGTTCACAATCGTTGCAGATTGGAGCTAAGCAAGATGTCCCTGTCAAATCATAGATATTGAATCAGGCTGATCCAACTGCACTGCAAGGTAACGGGCGGTCTCCCATCCAAGGACTTACCAGGCCTGACTTTGCTTAGCCTCCAAGATCAGACAAAGAGCATCCTAAGGGTGGCATGACTGTAATTCGCACTGTTTGAATTCTGGGTCCAATCATTGCAGGGTAACGGTGAAGCATGCACAGATCATTTGGTGGTGCATACATGTGTAAATCAATCCCTGATTAGTTAGCTGTGTTAGTCCAACTAAACACTCTTTTTCATATGTTTTTAGTTCAGCTTTAGATGGAATGACAAAACCAACTAACTCTTTCTAGCTGCATGTAAGCGACCTTTTTGTGAAGTTTAAAATGTTCTTTCCCTTTACATGATGTCAGAAAGGTTAGTTTTAGGATTATTTCCATACAATTAGTTTGTTAGCAAGTCGTACAAAATCAATTTGTTGTCACCCAACCAGATGATTTCACCCATTTTCCCCGAGACACCCAAGTGGAGTTTTATCTCAACAAACTCACGTGTGGGTTATTACTCATCGGTGTATTTGCAGCTCTTGAATCATCCTGCCAGCCCATACAACACACCTAAATTTGTATAATCATACATCATATCAGAGATTTATTTACTGCAGGGCTGTCATGTTTTTTTAAGGGATTATATCTGATATCAAATTATATTTATTTGTAATTAGTCATAACGTGAAGACTGTGATCTCACCTCTTTACTGACAATGTCATCCAGGTCGGGGATGCTGACATCAGCTTTGACCAGAGGAATCTTATCCACCTCTTCAGGGAAGGGCCGCTGTTTGACGTTGTACTTGTGGCCCACATCGTTGTTTGGTGTTGGACGGCCTTCTGGGACAAACACCTGCTGTGGAAGGAGAGGGAATGACAGATATGTAGCAGAGTTGTGTCAGTGAAACAGATGGGCTGTTTCACCAGTGAACAAACAAACAAAAAAAAAAAAAAAAAAAAAAAAACTTGGCTTCTCAATTATAAAAAAAAAAAAAAAAAAAAAAAATATTTGAAAAGTGAGGACTCTTCAAGCAGCCACAGATGACTGAGGAAATGCTGTCTTCAACTAAAAATGAGGAAACACGGGTAAATAAGGCTAATTGTGATAAAACAGGCTAAAAATTTTACAATAAAATAATTTAAAAAGAGGTAATAACACACAAACCAATAACTTTGAAACTAAAACAGAACAAAAAACACAAAAGCAGATTAAGAGAATAAAACAAAAATCAGTTAAAAGCCAGAAGTAAAAGTTCGGTCTTCAGTTTGCCTTTAAAAATATGAACAGTAGGTGGCGCCCTCAGGTCTTCAGGTAGACTGATGGGGGCTGTAAAAATGAACAGACGATTCACCACGTTTTGGTTCTTACTTTTGGGAACTATTTAAAGAGAGAGGGATCTACTGTGCTCACATGGTAAAAGCAAATCAGATAAATAGAAGCACCATGACCATGACGAGATTTATAGACCAATGTATTACAATATTTACAGTAAATTACAGTGTGATCTCACCCTCTGATTGGCCCGAGCCCCTCTGGGTTGGTGGAAGAGCTGCATGGTCCAGGCATGTCTGCCAGCCGTCCCTCTGATCAACACTGTGACTGAGGGACTGGGGTCTGTGGGGACAGAGATGCTCTGGTTTAGGCCATAACAAGATGCTTTTTTTCCATTCTTATTTCTCCAGTGCTTGGATGACTTGGTTGTTCATTTTATCTACATATTAATTTTTCTTTAATTATGACTAAAAAGTTTGAATGTGAAGTAAGCTTTACTTTAGGATAAAAAGCAAAAGGAGCTTAGAGTTTAAAAACTGAAGAGCAAAATGGAAACTAAAGAGCAAAATGTGTACTTTTTAAGACAGTTTATGACCTTAAATTTAGAAAAAATACAAATTTTCAGCTATTTTGTTAGTGTATAAGAGTCATGTGAGGATCAATAAAGGTCTAGCTCGTCCCCAAAGCTAACCAAGAAAACTCCTTTACACATCCTGATGTATTAAAAAACTAGAATAGAGTCTAACTACTGACTCTGCTCATTGCCCAGAGGTTGCTCCAGCATGGCGAGGATGACCGAGTTGTCCAGGACAAAGTAACGGAAGTTGCTGGCTCCTGTGGCGCTGAGTCTGGCATAGCGAATCAGGGTGTCTTCATTCAGCAGGCTACAGGTGGAGGCAGGACCACTTGGGGAAGGGAAAGCCCCCAAGACCTGCATGATACTGAAAAACACCACAGAAATAAACAAGATGGACATCAGATACAGGATGAAGGTCTGCAGGTACAGCATGTTTAATCCAAGACTTTGTTTCCCCACTTCGAAGACTTTGGAGGTATTGCTAACCAAGAAGTGTAGCTGAAGTCTAAAATTGAATTTGGGTTCATTCTCTTTAAAACAACACTTAAAAGGGCATTTAAAAATAAATATACAGTATGAAATCTGGAGAAAGTGAGGTCTCACCAGGATAAAGTGGCCTCAGCAGCGTCCTTCACCCTCATTGAAGCTGGGTTGTGCTCCTTCTCTCCTTTATGTCTGACTTCCTGTTCCTGTCGAGACTTGCTGCCAGAGATTCCCAACTCCACAATCTCCAACACCTCCACCAAACAATCCTGATACAAAAAAACAGAAGATGATCTCAGAAGAAGTGCAGGAATATTTAATTTTATGCAACTGTGATTTGAACACGAGTCCCAACGAACCAACAAAGTTAACATTTAAGTCTTGTGATTCAAGTAGCATTTTAACTTTCAACAGTGTTTCAGTAACTAAAGTTGATATTAGAAGTTAATATTAATGTTGTGTATGACCATACCTTTTCATCCAGCATGTCTGGATGCTCTGTGAGCCACACACACAGAAACTGGAAGGCAGCTACGATCATGGAGTGCAGGTCTCTGGACTGAAGGGGAGCTGGACGGCTACACTGATACACAATGTACCCACATATAGAGCTGACGGCACGTTTACGGTCTGCAGAGTCTACTCCAACCTTTACCTGTTAGATTCATGTTGAGACACAATTAGTGTAATACACCAAATGTCATGGAAAGATAGGTTTTGCTGGGTTTACACAAAATAAATATAGTTATTACTAGGTTTACATTGGCTTAATATATTAAAAACTGGATTTATACTTGGCTAAAACAGTAAAAAAAAAAAAAATTCACTGGTTTAATAGACTAAAATTTGATTTACATCTACTTTAAACAAAAACAACTGGGTTCTAGCTAGTTGTATCTAGTTATGACTGGGATACACTGGTTCTGTTCGAGGTTTTCACTGGTTTGATGTGGTAATAAGAGGATTTAAAATGTATTTAAAGAGTAAAAACAAGATCCACATTGGTTTAACAGAGTCTAAACTAAGTTTTCACTGATTAAAAAGAGTCACAACAAGGTTTGCATTGGTTTAAGGCCAAATAACTGGAAACACATTGGATTACAAGAGTAACAACTGGATTTGGACAAGTCCAAAAGAAGAATAACTGGATTTACACTGGACTGTAACAGTAACAACTGGGTTTTTACTTTATTTATAGTATAAAAACTGGGGGTGAAATATAGTATTAACTAGATTTATACTGGATTAAAACATTAAAAACTGGATTTTCACTGGCTTAGACCAAAAACTAGGTTTATGTTGGTATCAAACAAAAACACATGTGTTATAAGTGGTTTTATCTATTTATAACTGGGACACTGATTTATTAAAGTCACAACTGAGTTTTCATTGCTTTAATACTGGGATAACTGGGTTTTCACTGGTTAAATGTGGTTACAACTAAGTTATCACAAGTTCAAATGAGTATCAACTTGGTTTGCACTGGATTTAAAGGGCAATGGCTGCACTTACAGCTGTTAAAAAGAATCGTATTTAGCTATTTGAGGTGTCATAACTGCCAAATTTTGCAGTGATATTTGGTTATTTAACAAAGTAGATGTACAAACAAATAGCTGTCTTGAAGCTTGAGGGTGGTTAAAATTTTCAGTCTTACCTTGGCGAGCCCTGCTAGCAGCTCCAGTGCAGCCAGCGAAATGCTCATGTCCTGCCGCCACTGAGAGTTGAGTCTCTGCGTGACGAGGTGGATGCTGCGCACCAGCAGGCCTGCCGCCGTATCTGGAAGAGCTAGACCATATGACACCCCGAAATACCAAACACCGCAAAGACCAGAGCAAGGCAAGATTCAGGCAACACAGGAAGGAAACACAAGACAACAGGCAAAAAGTCCTCAATGTTGAAGTTAAGTTAAATCTCAGAATCTAAAACATGCTTAAGAGCAGAGTAAGAAACAGTACAACACACAGACAGACTCTAGAATAGGCAGTAAACAGACTGTGTGAGAGGGCTGAGCAATGGAAGAGTAGACTAAAATAATCATCCGAAACTATCCTAGTTAAATTAATTATTAATGAGGCTGATTTAATGATGAATACTGCAGTTTACTTTACAGCTCTTCAGTGCATCTTCAGCCATATAATTTTTACCCAGCATCACCAGAACTACATCAATACAAGTTGTATTCTTTTACTCAATATCTTCTTTGTAAATGTATTGATATTCCCTAAATATCAGAACATTTTCCAGCCCTACTCCTGCCCTAACACCAACCCAGTGTTTCCTGTTCATCCCTGAGCCTCCCAACACAATGCAACAACTATGTCACACAGGAACTCTGCACACACCCTTTTCCTGCAGGAGAAAGCTGCACATCAGCATTGTATGGAGAGTCACTGGCAACCAGGAGTGGTTCAGAAGTCCTAAATATTTCCCTCATCATAATATCCACCACGATGACTTACTCAAACATCGCTCAGCCCTTTGGAGGAAACAAAATCTTTGAAGTGCTATTGATCGGGAGCATTGAAACCAATCAGTTAGGAAAAAAGAACTCACAAAGCTAAAGCACTTCTTTGAGTGAAAAGCACAGCAACACTGCAGACAGCTGTTACTTCACCTACAGAGACATTGTACCCAACGCTTCTTAACTCTGAACATCACTTTAACCACGTTAGCTAAGAGAAACACAAGGGCTACATTACTGCATTACATTTTTTAATAAGCAAGCAGCTAGGAATCACATTAAAAAGCTCCTAGAGAGCAGTTAAGATGAAAGGCTACGTGCATTGTTAGTGTTCACCAAGCTACCATGATTCTTACCGTAGTCTCGCAGCAGGGCCTGAGCAGGACGCTCGGTGTCTGGGCTGGTGGCCTCCGTGCTGCCTCCACTGTTGAAGCTGATGCCGCTGTTGGTGCGGCTGTGACTATGACTCCTTACCGTCACGTGGCTCCCGTCTATACTCCCCTTTAAAGACAAAAACACAGGAACCTTTACAGTCCAGGTCATCACACTCCATTAAGAGTCATAAAATGTGTAACAGCTGAGATCTGAGTCTTACTGTTTCTGTCTGAGCACCGATAGACTCCAACAGCGCTGAGTCTTGAACGATATTGAGCATCGCACCTGAAGGGAATAAAGGGATGGATCAATAAGAGATATCATTTCTTTCATACAGGGTCAAAGTGCTTCGATTTGCAATAATCCTCCACCAAGCATAAACAGAGATGAGGAGCTCCCCCTGAATCATTTGTTATTATCGAATGGCTAAGTTGTTTATGGGGAAAAAAAGAAGAGAAAAATAATATTATAATAACAGATACTCTGCAATTCTTACCTCCATTTTATCTATTATTATTAATGATCTATTCAGATGTATTTGAATGTAGTAAACTATGAGAATAATCTTGCAGTCATGTTGTAACAACTCTTCTTAAATAAAAAATATTAAGAAAAACAAAACAAAGATAAGGTGATAGATACCAAGGATGAGCTGTGTGTTGGTGGGGTCGGTCTCAGTCTGTAGTGCTCCGATGAGGACATTGACAAGACGTAACCTCAGGGACAGGAAGGACACGGGTTGGTCATGAGGCCATCCATCCTCCTCATTGAACTTTCCTTCTAATAGAACCTACAGAGGAGATATCAACACGATTTAGAGTGAACTGGGCACCTGATAGGACCCTGGACTTACCCCCCTTACTGCAGGATGCCAGTAAATTTGCAGAAAAAAATAGAAATGTCAGTAAAATTAAACAAAATAACCAGTGAAAACTTTGTTACTTGCTATGAAAAAGTAGCTGAAATTGGGTTGAATTCTGTGTTTTGTTTATAAAAAAAAAACAAGTTTTAGTTTTTGTATTTGAGATTTACATGTAAGCATTGATATAACAACATTTTAACAAAGCTTTTCATCTTTTCCATTTGTGAATATATAAGTTATTGTTGTTGTGTAGAGGAGATTAACATACATTCTTTTAACTGCATTATAACATGTTTTACTTTATTGAAGATATCTTATGGTGTGAAAACACTTTAAAAAGCATTTTAAAAACTTATCTGGGAAAGCTGTTGCGACAAAATTTAAAAGCATCCATTTCTAAAAGAAGAGTTAGAAGACATATCTGAACACAGTTTCTAGTTCTGCACTAAAATGTCCTCTTTGAGTCTGTCTCTAAAACAAGTTGAAAAAAGCCTGTATCATAAAAACAAGCTTGTGTCAAATGAAAGGTGAAAACATTTTGCCAGGAATAAAAAAACACTTATTTTTCTGTATTGATGCTTTAAACACACAGTACCTAAATTCTACCACCAGGGGGCTCTCAATTAAATCTATAACAAAAACTGGCACTGTGGGTAGCAGGGAATCATGGGAATAATTCCCGTCTACTTCTTCACCCAATAAATAAATACTCTGAATGGACATTTTACTTTTTATTCATGTGTAACTACTGTTGCACACACATTTGTTATTGTATAATTAAATCCTATTATCCTGCTGCTGTCTTGTTGTGTTCCTGTGTTGTGTTTTGTCAAGTCTTGAAAGAATTGTATTTTTATCGATAACCAATATGCCGATATTTCTGAACAAATTATTGCTGGAACTGATACAGATATTTTTTGTAAAGAGAACAAAGCCTCCACTAAAACTGACCTGTTCCCTTCATGATTACAGTGCGTAAGAAAGATTTAAAACAAGAAAAACCACATTTTATTCATTAATAAAATATGCTATTGGTTTATAGAAGTGGACATTCAGTAATGATGAGGTAAACCATTAGGGTTCATTTCTACATTCTGCCTACACTGCAGCACATTTATGGGGTATATATGGCCAATTTGTCAGACCAAAATATCAACAAAAATGTTCATATCTGCTGACACCAATAATCAACCTTTTGGGCATTATTGGCTGATACTGATATTGTTCAGGAATCCCTCCTTGACAGTGTTGTAATGCTGTCTCAGGATGTTCAGTATGTCAATATATTAAATGTCATTTTGTCTTAAAAGCTTCATATTGATTTAAGTTGACAGACATGACACTGTCACATTGTGAAGGAAGTTGTGGACCCTTGGAAGAATAACTACAGCAATGCTGAAGCTAATGGGGAATCTAATAAACTAAACTGAGTTAATGGTGCAATTCTGTCTCTTGAGCCCAAAATACACTCAAGACAGGAAGAATGAAAAAATCTGCCCTTTATCTTATAAACTTCATTTTATTGGTGGACGAAATTAACTAGGGAAAAAATACACGCGTTTGTCCCTCTGTTCCTTGCAAAAAAGGAGAGAGGATATAACTTTGGTCTGAGAAAGAGTACTCCAGACTGTTGCTGATGTGAACCTGTAGGAGTTTATCAACACTGTTTGGGTTTAAAATGACTTTTACCTCTGATTTGATGTTCCCAAAGTGATGTGGCAGAGGCAGCATGGCGAGCAGGATGTTGATGGAGGCTCTCCTCAGGTCAGTAGGATTGACATACATCTTGAATTTGGACAGCTCCCTGTAACGAGTGAAACAAACCTTATTGTTAGCAAGAAACTGATAAAATGATCAAAAACCTCCAGGAAGAGATCTCAATGAACTCTTCTGGTATGAAAAAGCAAACAAGTGAACAGAGGAATGTCATTACATAACAAAGATTAAATCAGTGTTGGGCACCACCAGTCTGACCTGTCTGGCACGATAGTCTCCAGGGCAGCGATGAAGTAGGGCACCACAACGTTGATGCCCTTTAGGTCCGTACAGAAGAGAGAGGACGAGTTGAGGATAATAGAAGCCAGAACAGGTCTGCAGATGAAATCAGAGATCTGGAGGCCCTGAATCAGGACCATGTAGAATCTGCAGAACGAGAAATAACATGGTTTTCCAAAATTACAGTTTGGCTTTAGTTAGTCAAAGCCGACTAAGATTCGAAGGTGCTGGAAAAAAATTAATTCACATCAGAAATATCAATTTATTTGGTTTGGTTTAAGCCCCTGGAGTTGGCAATAATGGGGTTAACAACTGATTTATCTGTTTATGACAAGTATTTCAGTAACACTTATTTAGTCCCCATTTTTAAAAAAAATATATACTGTTTTTTGCATTCTAAGCATAAATAAATGTTGCTTATAAAGGTATACCATGTCAATTTATATACCATTATCAGATAATAAATATTGCAAACAAAAGCTGCATTACTCTTTTGATCGCGAATATCAATTTTCAACCTCTTATTGTGTGTTTCTTCTATGACATGCTGGCAAAACTCTTCTCAGTTTTACTTCTTTTTTTTTCTTGTTGCTTTCTTGCTTCCTGACTTTTTTTTTTAAATTAGGGACTGAACCTTACATCTAACACTTGGTGATATTTTGGTATCGCCTCCAGTGGATTTTCATCTGGCTCAACCCTACACAGATTGGATACTGCCCACTTCATGTCCATTAAAGTGTAGACTTTGTCAATACCTCTTGAGATAGGCTTGGTCGTCATAGTCTGACTGCAAAACTAGCATTGCATCCTCAAACTAGAAAGGAGAAAAAAGAAGCAACAGAGCTGCCGGCCCCTATGTGGGTTTTGTCACAGTGAGGAGAGCAAAGTTTAGGAAGTCATACAGCATTCAAGATCTGACAACAGGAGGAGTTTAATTTCTGTGTCAGTCACCCCTGACTTGTGGTGATACTCTGACCAAGTAGTGGTCAGGAGTGCCTCCAGGTCATAGCTAAGCTGCTTGAAACCCCACAGCACATGATACAAAAAAGTGTGCAAGGTACTGGGAATGATCATTAATGGAAAATCAAAAAAACAGAGTGAAGTCGAGCCAAGTCAAGCTGGTACCACACAGTGGAGAAGCCCCACATGTGAGTTGAAAAAACACTAAAATGACAAGTAAGGACACAACCAGCTATTGATTCATCACACAGCATCTTTGCTGGGAGCATCCAAAGGGGAATGTTCAATAGCGAAATATAATTGTTATCAATACTGCTGTATGACTTCCCAAACTCTTCTGCACGTACACGCTATTTAATTTGGCTGCTTGCAACACTTTTTGGAACAAAACTCATCTTGCTGTGAAAAAAAGCCAAACACAGAGAACCAGCTACACTAACTCCCTGAAAACATTCATTGTAGTTGTGTTAAAGGTCATGGCGGTGCTCTGCAGCTGTGCTATGACTATCCCACCTATGTTAGGGATTTACTATCATGATATATATATATATTTTTTTAATTCGGGGGAGTTACTTTTAGTTTATGCATTAGTAGGGACATGTGTATATCTATTTATATGTCTGCATGAATGTATGTAAATTAATTATTGTACAGATTTACACTGATAAGGAAGCAGAATAATATTCTATGTATTAGGGGTGCGATTTAATAAGTATTACTTCTTTCCACTCCTTTTTGGATGTGTAAATCATTGTTTTCATTTTCATATTTTGTCAGTTTTGTATTGTATTGTTACCTTTGTCCACTATTGTATGATTATTCCCCATTTCCTTTTTGTTTTTTTACATGTCTCAAAATAAACTTCCACTAACTAACTAACTAACTAACTAATATACAGTATAATGCAACAGGAAATAAAAGGCCTGGTTCCAAAACCATGTAGAGTTGAAAAAGTTCAACATATGGAAATGCACCATTAATGCACCCCAGACTGCAGTAGATCTTGACATCAGCACCTTGACAAGCATGACAAGGTAACATGACAGGAAAACATTGATCAAACAAGTTTGTCTTGCCTTCTTATATTGATTACATATTCAGTTCTCTTTCTTATTAGACAAACAATGTAGGAGATATTGTTATGTACTTAGACATGTTTAACTTCAGTCTCCCTGATAAGAACATCACAGTGTTCAGATGAAGCTGCTGTGGGGAAGACTGCAGTTAGCAGTTGAAACATGTCAAGGTAAAGAACGACATCTCTTAAATTCTTTGCTTGATAAAAAAAGAGATCGATTACGAATCAAATCATGACTCCTTTTTTTGAGATACTGAAAGATTCACTCTCCTGCAACATTACCTTGACAGATAAACAGGAAGTATCTCCTCTCCAGTTTTCTTGCTACAGAAGATGCGGCAGAGCGTCCCGCAGGCCTCGGCTCGTCCTGCCTCATAGCTTTCTGGGAACTCATTGGCATCAAACATGGGATTGGACACCATGGACTCTGTGGACATCTGTGAATCTTTCCTTCTCAGCTCCCGGCCTACTTGAGTAGCTATCGCTGTAGAGAGAAAAGAGACAGGGAGAGAATGAAAGAACACTGAATTGTAATGCAGTCATTAGTAAACATGCATGTATGAGACACAGGCAAACATTAACAATTAGCTTCTATAAGCACACTACCATAAAAGTCAACATTTGGAAAACAAAAGCACCAGAAAGCAGACCTTAAATTCTATCACAACAAGAGGGAACAAATACTTCATGACTGCAAACACTCACATCTTTTAAAGGCATTCAATAAAGGAGCTCTGACACAAAGAGTTTGCCACAGAGGTTTACAAGTGAAGCATACTGCGAGTTAAATGTTCTCCACTGCAAAATCTCTGTGTCGGCTCCCTCGCTGTTGCAATTATATGACTGTCACTCAAGGTACAAAACATTCACTTCATGCATTGAGGCACCAAACCAATAAAATCATAACTCAGGTGGACTGACAGTACAAAAAGGAAATTACAAGAAACAAAACATTAATGCTGAACTCAAGGGAGAGGGTCTGAAACCAAATCATAAAGATTAGTGTGACCCGATGGAAGAGGAGATGAGAAAACAGGGTGGCGTTGTCACAAACTGGCGACATTATGGTCGAGACAAAGTGGTCAGTTGGTGAAACCCATTCCATCACCTCTGGAGAAAACGCTGAGAGAACGCTGGTGAAACTTTGGTATGTATGACAAGCAGTGGAAACAGAAAAAAAAAAAACAATGGCGATAATGACAATGATCATGAAGAACTCAACTAAAAAAACAACGAAAAACAAAAAAGCAGGAAGATTTTTCAAGGAACGCAAATCAAGTGAGGAAAGAAAAGCTGCTGTTCCTACTTACAAGATTTATAAGAAAGGAGAATTTGGATAAAAGAGGCTGCAAGATAACAGAAATAGTGGAGAGACACAAAATCAAAGCAGATCCAATATTTGGGGATCAATTCATATCAGGCATGAATTGCGTTTTATTTTTGTTCTCCTCAATACATGACAAATTTGTAACATTAATCAGACATGGTAGACACGTGCAGGACACTTCACCAAAAAGAGGAAAATAAATAGAAAGCCAATGATAAGCCAAATTTCTTAAAACAACAACTCTAAGTGCTTCCAGTGACTCCTCTAGCAATGACTTTACAACTTAAATCACCTGATGATGTCTAATTGGCACATGATCATAGTGTAAATGTAGTTATAGCCAGGTTTCAATAGTTGGTGGATGCAAATGGATTAGAATCAGATGGAAATCTCATACTTGGCCACTTCTAACCAAGCCCTCCACTCACAAAACAAACGGCACAAAGAAGTTTCAGAGAGAATGGTGAAAAAAGGAAAGGATATCCCCACGACGACAAACAGTAAAAAAATATAACAGACACCAAAAACACATGTATAACTCCACAAAAACACAATCTAATGAACAGAAACAAAACACCCACCTGCCCATGCATTTACGGAAACACTACTAGCCATCCTCCTGCTGCTTACCGGTCATGCTGGGGTCTCTGCTGAGGCCGCTGTGCAGCTTACAGTGGACCAGAGCGGCGTCGAAAAGCCACTGGCCAAACAGGTTGAGAATGCTGTTGACCTTTGGCCGTGCCGGGGCCGGAAGGGGTCGAGACTCCCAGCTGCTCTGATTTGGGCTGGAGAGCAGGGTCGGGGAGGACGAAGTCTGCTGCTGCTGCTGTTGCTGCTGGGATGCTTTGGTTGGTTGACTCCCACTGCCCTGAAGAGTGGACAGGAATGGAGTTAGATATCTGACAGCGAGGTTAAAAAGGACTACAGTAACTATCCAGTCAGACATACAGAGAAGAAGCTACAATAACTTTTACTTTTTTTTTTTTTTTTTTTACATAAATACAAGCCAAAAGGCAGGAGATTTTAGGTGTGAATGTGAGAAACTTACTGGTCTTATTTTTTTCTATGGCTTCATATGTTTTGATCATTTGTATACAAACGGATATTATGGGTCCTTTTCTGGCAGAGAGAAGCAGGCTGTCCAAAAGCGCATGGTGCACAGCAGTTTGGAGCATGTCAGTCTAAATTTGTTATTTTGACTACAGAAATTCTCGGCTCAAATCCAGGCACAAAGGTGATGGATTATATGCCTTGATTATATATGGGTTTGTTATGGGGAAACATACATCAAACCAATCAGAGTGTCAGCTCTCATTCTCTTTAAATCAGTGCACACTGGGAGGCTGACTATCTACATGGCAAGTTAAGTTGTTTGGTCTGACTTTCCCCAGGATTATTTAAGTCCTCGCCTTTTGTTGTGTCACTACACTCTAAAAAAAACAACACACAATACTGAATAAACATGCTTAGATTAAAGTGTTTTTTCTTATATTGAAGCATCTACAGTGTAAGAAATTATTATTTAAATTATTTTAAATAACGGTGAGGAGAATAAGAATAAAGTAATTTCAAGAATTTATGAGTTACTTGCAGGGAGTTCAATGGTAAATACAGACTATTTGAGAAAGAAATGGGAACAAGATCTTTGCATGAAACTCAAGTCTGCTATTTGTAGGAAAGTTCAAAAATGCTCTTATAATTAAAGACACAAACTAGCACAATTTAAGATAATGCACAGGGTTTATTACGCTCCAGAGAAATTAAATAAAATGAACAGTGAGATATAATTTCTGTGTTGGCGTTGTAAGAAAAACAAATGCAGTGCTAAGCTCTCTCCCCAGAAAGCTCTCCAAACATTCACACCTGGGCACATGTGACCATAACACCTCACATGACAGGGGGAGTTAATGACCCATTCAGGGTAACGACTCTCAGGGGTTACATCACCCTGTGATAAGTTTCTATGAGTCGTTCTCCAACCCCTCCCTTCCTTTGTTGTTGTTTTCTCCTCTAGCAAGATAAATATCTGCTTCCATCACCAGCCATTTGGAACTGAAGAAGCTTCTTGGATGAGAAGTGAAACGTCTTCCCAACAAACTCTACACAGTCCAGTTGCCTTGTTTTTGAATTTTCAAGATGACCATGACCTGGATGAATGAGAATCTACACAGACGTAAAGAAACAAAGGTACTTTTCTTCATATGTTCTGGTCATGTGACTTACTGTCATCATTTTGTGAATCTGTTATCAAATTAATATCTCAGTGCTTAAATGTAAATGTTACCTTTTCACCTCGTTTATGTCTTTTGGGAACTAATATGTCTAACAAATGGAATAATTATGAATGTAGATATATGGATCTTGCTGTGGTAGCTGCAAGGAAATGTATAGCTTTAAACTGGAAAACATTTAAAACGCCATCACCTGTCCATTGGTGGAATGAACTTTCAAGCTACCTTGCCATGGATAGAATTTACTATTTACTCATCAGTAACGATGGGTTGCTGGGCTTTGTTACTGTAGTTTGGGCTGGAGGCTGTCGACGGCCCACTTTTCATGTTTTGATTTTTCCTTTGTTTATGTAGTTTTAGTTAGGCAGGAATGTCAAGTATGATGGGCCCTTTTCGGTTGGCCAGGTCATTCCTCCCATCCTTGGTTCATTTTTGCTGGCAAATCTAGTTTATTGAAGTTTGCATTAACTTCAATAAACTAGTTTTCAAACCCTGATTTTTGTGTGGCGTCCTTTATGTGTTCCTGGTGTTTGTTTACCTCTGAGCTTGGTTAGGGATGGGAATCAACTATCAGAAAATTCTTCATCATATTCTTATATACAGCCAAGACCTAGATCATTCCCCAGTTGATCAATACAAAGATGTATTGTACATCTTTGTATTGATCAATACAAAAATACAGATTTTTAAAAAACATATCCCTAGAAAAAATGTCCGGAGTTGTTAAGCACACACTGATTATGACCCCTTTTTACAAACTGTTGTTGCAGTTTGTTTCAAAGATACTGATTTAACATTAAATTTCACTTACTGTTGAACTCTTGCTTGTTGTTTTGGTGACCACTGTGTGTCGTTGCTTGCGGCTGTGAGGGGGCGTAGTGTTGGTGATGGAGGGGGGCGGGGACATGCTCATTCTGTTGACGGGAGTGGGCGGGGCGCTGTCAGCTCTGGGACGGGATATACCTGAGGACAGGAAGATTAGTCCGTAACTTTTTCTTTTTTTTTTCCTCCAAAAGGAAAGGTAACAGATTTCTGATTAGTTTCAAGCAAAAAATAATAATTTGCATCCCACGACTTTTCCAGGTGACAGATCCTTCAGTGTGTGAGTAGAATCATTTGAAGACAATTTTCCATTGTTGATGTTAAGACAGAGAAGAAAAGGAAGTGGCTTCATGTCAATGAGTTGATCATAGACAACATTTATTCGTTAACATGCAAGACACAGTTATACACAAATCAGCAACAACTGACATTCATTCATTGGATTGACTTTTTAAGAAGTTGAAGACCCCTGGTTTATGATCTTATTTGTCTGAATGTCTAGTGCATATTATTTTCCTGCAGCAAGAGGAAGCCTGGTTGTTAATGTCATTATCACCAAAAATAAACAGAAACTCCATCACATCCCCATGATATTACACGATGTATCAGCTGATGTCTGTACCATGAGAGAGCAGCACTGAAGAGAAAGAGAACACCCTCTCCCGTACATCTCTCTTTTTTTCAACAGAGACACCTAAAGTATAAAGAGAAAAATAAACACTTACATGTTTCTATACAAATATTTTAAATGATTTTACTGATATATATTCACTGGATTTTGCTCAAGCCAAGGCTGCCTATAAGCTTTTCATGCGTCCTGTATGATGAAGGGGCCAATGGAGGCTAGCAAATACCTAGTTCACCCTAAATTTACACAGAAATAACCTTTACTCTAGTTCATAATACAGACCATACATTTCTGAAAAAACAAAAACAAGTTATATGTATTGCTACCTGTTACTAGATAACATTCTCTTGTAGTTTTAAGACTGGATGAAACTAACTTTTAGGACAATAATGCCGCTGTAAATTGCCATGCTAAGACCTGCAATTGACATATTATAGGCCCTGTCCACACAGAGACGAAAACAATCTATTTCACTTGAAATGTCATTGTGTCAGGAAATGACTGTCTGACTCAAACACCTTTTCAGTATTTATGCTGTTTAAATATGCAAGTAGTACAGTTGCAACCAAACAAGCTTCATTTTCAACAACAACAAAGTGGGAGGGCAGACAAGCCGTCTATTACCGTCCAAAATCAAACTTCTAACAATGAGTAGAAGACCCTGTGTATTTCTTAAAGTAGTCATAGTCTAATCCTTGCATGAGAATCTTTGCAGATTAGCAAGAGTTAACAAGCTGAGTAACACAAGTATATCAAAAATAGACAAACACAACAAGCCCCTAAAGTTAGTCCTTGCCAGTGCAGTTTACTGTTTTGTTGACTGACAGACTTCAGCTCTCCATCCATCTGTTCTGGAGAGACACTTCTAAAAAGTTCTTGTATTATTTATACTTGCTGCACTGCTTTGATGGCCACAGAATCCGAGCATTATATGGTAGACTACATTTGTTTTGATTTTCTTTCTTTAACCTATTTAACCAGAAAAACTTATTTTACGTAAAAAAAAACACTTTTTTTTTTTTTTTTTAAATGTCCATGTCCAGATTTACCTCTACATGAACAACTTAAGCGCAATATCCTAGTGCAGACTACAGTAGTAAACAGACAAAACAGGATTGTAAGGAACAGAAACAGGGTTTGGGATGAATAAAATAAAGTTGATAAAGCTTGGATTGTTCCTTTTGTACTGGTTTAATTAAGTGTAATGAAACTTATTTTTTGCAGAGTGACCAACAGCTTTGCTAACAATATCTTGCAAGTAACTTGTCCAACGCAGGTAATACTCATTATGCATTTAATAAATAAATAAAATCCATTTTAAATTGTATTTCCCTTTGCTTTTAACGTTTTAACACTGATCATCCTAAAAACAAGCCTCTTATGTAAACTCTTCTTACCTAAAAAGGCATCCACAAGGCAGCTGACGCCTCTCATGGCCCTGAAGAAGATCTGGGGTAGCTGCTTCAAACATGGGTGCAGCACCACTTCATGAGGGATACCGCTGGAGTTCAGAAACTGTTCCTGGAACTTTGGAGTAGTGCTGACGACTGCAGGATTGCTCAGGTCCACTGGGTTACTAAAAACAGACAAACATAAGGAATAATTTAGAGGTAATTTAAACATATATATTTAAATAAATATATGTATATAATAGAGGCTATTTAAATATATTGAGATACATTTTATATGCAAACCTTATGAGAAAATTAACATTCTTTGACACTGATACATTGTCCTTACATCGCACCAAGGTTATTTGCAGAACAGAATAATATGCTAAAAGCAAGTAATAAAGATAAAATGAAGGATAAATTAATCTAATTCTGCAGTTATAAATATAATCCCCACACAGACAGAGAGGAAGTGACAAGCACATGAGAGGGGAACTATCCGGTTGAAGATAAGGTACTTCATTATTTCCATCCACTGCCAACACTTCTCTATCACCTACAGCACATTTAGACAGTGGGGAAGTTATATCTAATTTTTTTTTTTTTTTCCCAAAGTCGGCATCAAAGAAAAAGTGGTTTACATACCTAAGCATGTGAAGAAAGCGGTACCACGTCTGTGCAACACAGTCATTGTCCATCTCCAAAGGAATCAGGTTGGCATCTTCATCAGGAACTTTGAAAGGTGGGAAGGACGGGCCATGGGTGAAGCGCAGAAGCCTAGAGTGGAGAAAATATTACAGAAGGACAAAGCTGGTTTGCACACCTTCAGTAGGGCCTTAAAAAATTCATGATCATGTAATCGCCGACAGATTCACAGAATTGGACATTAAAAGTGGAATTCAATATAAACACGGAAAATCACAGAAATAGCCGATATTTTTCCTGAACGTTTTTTTCCACAATAAAAAGGAACGTATCTCTGGAGAAAATACTTGAGGGGGTCACTAAAGTTGCGGACGATGCACGCTTTGTGTAAAATACTAAAAACTGATTTCTCAAAAAATTAAAACCAAAACAAACAGAATTTAAGGGAAAAGTTTAAACAGAATTTGGGAAAAAATAACAGGTCTTATAGGGCTCTACTACAGCTCTGTTGCTTTGTCCCGATTCAGTTGAAGAAAATGCTACAAATGTGCACATTTCCTTTGCACAAATACACAAACTAATAACCAAAGATAATGTGACATTAGGGCTGGGCAATTAATCAAAAAAATAATGGAAACCGACATTTAGAGCCACTAACTGAAGTAATACTACTCATGTCGATTATTTAGATTATTTTCCCCGTGTAAGTCATGTGACCGCGCCCCCTCCATAGAGTCTGTGTTCACTTTGGCTGAGAGCGAAGTACGCGCTGCCAACAAGGAGGAGACAAGCACCAATCTATCAGAGGACCTTGTAACCAAGAAAAATTCCGTCTCTGTTGTTCGGGCACATTTTGGATTCTGTGCAGAGGACATCGAGCAGAAAGAAGTTAAGTGTAAATACTGCAGGGGGATCGTTTCGACGACGGTCAGTAACACCACCAATTTGTTCCAGCATAGCATGAAATAATCGTTCATTAATCGTAATCTTGGTAAGAGCTTCAATTAATCGTGATACTAAGATTAGGTTATATCGCCCAGCCCTATGTGACACCACTCTGATCGCCACTTAAGCAGCTGCTCCTGTTTCACTGCTACAACTGGTTGAAATTTTGCTCCATTGCTCTTAGAAAAACAGTTGAGGAGGGCCAGCTGATTAACTTTCTAAACTCTTTAATTGAAAATAAACACAACCGATCAATCTCTAAGTCTTCTTCATCAATAAATCTAAAGCCAAATGAAGTCCAGTTGGCACATTTCTAACCTGGATGTCAGGGCACAAGCCACTCTGCTCCACTGCTCCACAACAGGTGGGTGGTGTCTCCAGTTGGCCAGCATCTCCCTCGCCGTCTTCCAGTACGGCGGCGTGGGAAAGCAGCGTGCACATGCCAGTAACCACACCTCAAACAGCACTGCCATCAGTTTTTCGGCTAGTTTTTCAGCTACTCCAACTGAAAAGGGCAGGAGATTGATGGTGTTATTAATTCATTAAGTTAATTAGGAGGTGCGCGCAGCAAAAAGAGAGGGTGAGGCAAACCTCCAACTGTGGGCGGTGCGAGTAATGTGTCATTGATGCGCAGCAGGAAAAGCAGCAGCACCTCCCAGGTTTCCCTCACCATGGATACGGACTCTCTTGCCAACCTCTGGACTGAGCTCAAAACCTGCTGGCAAAGCCTGATGTGGTTCAGGCTGTGCTGCTCAGGTCTGCAGGGAGAGACACAAAATGAGGGGAAATCAGAGGCAGCAGTGCAAACAGCAGATGCTACAATGACATCTGCAGTGAGATGTTTAAGGAGAAAAACTTGACAAGCGCAAACGTAATGAAAAAAACATGCAGACATTTTAGTTTAGGAACAACGGGAGATTTAGTAACATGTTAACTTTTCTTTTTTTTTTTTTTAAATCTTTTTATTAGGGAAGAGAACAAGGGAAAAAAATAACACATCACATAACAGCAAACATTTTCCCCCTCTTTTCCTTTTAAAGAACAAATAACAAACAAATAAAATGGTCTCTGTGTAAGTTAAGCCGGTAAAAAAAAAATAATAAATAAAAGGAAACAATGAATCATTAAATATTGACAACCCACTTAACAAAACACACATGAACATTTCTGACATACCTGGGTACAAAGACGTTGTAGAGATGTTTGAGGATGGTCTGGACGTACATGTTGGGCTCTTTAACCACAGGCTGAGGCATCGAGTCTCTGGGGGACACCAGGGCCATCATCCAGTCTGTATACACATCCACACACAGCTTGACCGTGTCTCCCTCTAAGGGGAGGGTGAGACCGTAACACAACACCTCCATGGTCCATTTCACCTAAAACACAAACCATTTCCATTAACTCGTGAACTGCAGGTTACTCCAGTGAACTAGTTTGTAAGCTGTTTGATCAGCTGTGCAGCAGTTAAGCACTTTCAAGTAGTGATGCATTGATTGCTTAAAATACAATGCCAGTATTTTCCATCATGTTTGATCTTAAAAAACAGATCACAGTTTGCCCAAAGGATCATTTTTAATTAACCTTGCACTGCAGCTGGATCTGCCTGATTCAGTGTCTATCATCATGCAGATCCATCTTCCCAAGCTCAAATCTACAACATTTGTGCCAGGCCCAAAGCAGCACAGCCCAATCAGAGTCTTTTAGGGTGCGTTCACACCGAACACAACTGGGCAACGGCAATCGCGTCACCCACCCAAGTCACTCAGTGACATCACGCCTGCTCGAGTTTCACCACAATCATGTAATATCATATATCATGTATTTGTAAGCATTAGCTGACATTATTGCAACTGTATCCTTTTCACTCATCTACCAGCCGTAAAATACTGCAGCTGATGCAGATGAGGAAGGACAGGACCACAGAGAACCGCCACTCCTGTCGTATAAGGCAGAACTAATGTACTCACGAACTAATGTTCCCACAAAGACAAGGACTGTCACTCTGATGTGATTCGGAATAAAAACGGTCATTGTGGGTGTCATCACACACCTACACATTGATGATTGGCTGTCGTGGCACAGCCACATGCGATGTCGCCTGAAAAGTTCAATTTTTCAACTTTGGTGACCGAGCGATGCGACCTGGTCGTGCGCCCAAAGCAGTCGCCCAGGTCACGTCTGTCACATTGTGGGAGGGCTGGCTGTACATTGACTTTACATGAAGAGTGGTTGCCCAGGTCACCCAAGTGGCATTTGGTTTGAGCACACCTTCAGAGCAGGAAGAGGTGACAGAGGCTAGCGAGACGACAGCAGGAAGTGACCGCACTTATAGAGATTAGCATAGATGCTAACAGCTTCAGCAGCAGTTTTATCAGATCTGGACCACATTTCCTTACTGACTGTAAAAACAAATAGCAACACTACAAACTTCTCTATAGTCAGGATATTTTCACTCCACTTCTGACATGTTTTGCCCTTGGTTTATTTTACAAAGTGGCTCATGTTCTGTAACGCAGTACTACATTATCTGATCGGCCCTTAAGAAACGTTGATAGACGGAACGATCATCCAATCACCTGCTGGATATGCTTCTGAAAGGTTCTGCCCTCCCCAAACACTTTCTATGGGCTCTCTCCAGGATGGATTAGTGAAATATTTTGAACGGTCCATCCGTTGTGTCAGTTAATTCTTAATGTCCTGTAACAGTAATCTTCATTAAATTAGCAGTTGGGTGTGCCAGATGTCAGCATTAATTTGATATGACACAACAAATAAACATCTGAAAACTGATGTTTGTACTGTTGACTTTGATAGTGACAATGTAGAGAGCTGACATGTTGAAACTATCGAGGATTTTACTTTTTTTCTTGACAATAGACAAAAAATAATTTGCATTTGTTTGTGTCTTTCTGATGCGACCGTACCTTTTGAAACAAAAAAAATATTTTTCAGTGAAGATCTCATAACATTTGAAATTATGTACAGTTTAAGGGTGTCCCAGAAGATTTTTCCACCGCTGTATATCAGTTTGGACAACACTTTCTAAACGCATATCTTGTCTGAAAATATACTTTTTTAAAAAACTCAAAATATAACCCAGCCCTAGGTGTCATATCCAGCCATCATTCACAGCTGTACTCCATCGATCAAGTGTGTGACCCAAGAGGCTTAACACATGATGTAGAGCCTCATAATAAAGTGGGCCAAAGGTTTACTGCAGGATGATGGCAGCAATAACAATAACAGCAACTGCATCTCTCAACCTGCTGTCTGCTTTTTATGTCTTTCCATTATATCTTGACAGACTGAACACTGGAAATGCAAGAGATGAATGAAAACAGGATTCTTTCCCTGAATTAATTGTTTGAATTACTTTGTATTTTCCAAAATGTCCAGTAAAGACACGAGGTGGTGCAATCAGTGTCTTTCATACATGACTATCCTGGTTTACCACCTACCATGTTTCATATCTTTACAGTATTTTCATTCATCCTTCTTACATAACACGAGCAGATGTTTAACCTTAAGCTGGCCAACAAAAGCCTTGATAGTTGTCTGCAACTTTGTGTGGCCTCCTTGATTCTCTGTTGTAATATAAGCAAACATGAGAGTCGGTGTAGACCAGCGGTAATACTCCTGTTTATCCTGCTTTATCCTCAGCATGACGTTGGTTCAAAGCAGCAGCAGCAGTCCTTAAGATGTATGGTGCACCTGAGAAATATTGCTGAGGTATTTTTAATCCAGCGCATCCTCTAACATCCCTCCTCCTGACACATGCTGTCGTATCATTAATTGAAGCCCCTCTGGCTCGCTGTGAGCTCTGCAGTTCATTTGCTCACTGTGGAGCTTGTTAGCTAGCAGATGCTGAGCGCACAAACAAAACAACTTAATCTGCTTTTGAAGCTGATATAGCGATTCATAAACAAAGCATGAAACGGAGTCAGTGAAACCTCTGAAACAGTACAGCTGCAAAAAACAAATGTTGTCTATAAAGACAGGGCATTCCCCAGAGGCTTCCCGTCATTCTAATAGTTTTTATTATGTTTTTTGATCAAAACCATGAAAAAAAATGCAGGAGGAAAAACTTTTGAGCTCATGCTAATTTACCAAAACTGTGTTAGTTTCACCTCCTTGGCAGTTGTTGTCTGTAAGAGCCTGAATTAACAACACAAAAGGACTTTGTACACTGATTCAGCTTTTTTTAGAAGCTTATTTTGAAGCAGGTAATTCGTTAAAGAAATGTCACAGACATAGACCTTGTGCAGTGAGTCTGATGCATTAACTTTTTTATTGCTTTTGCCAAGGAGGTTATGTTTTTGGCCGACCTTTGTTGGTGTGCTTGTTTGTTAGTTTCTGAACAGGATAATTTAAAAGGTTATTGATTGATTTTCATGACATTTTTAGGGAGTGTTAGTAAGGGCAAAAGGAAAAAGTGATTAGAAACTGGGGGTGATCCAAACCTGAATGTGGATCCAGGCATTCTATGTGAGAGGGCAGTTTTTGACTTTTTTGACCATAACTCACAATGATGGAAATGCCTTGGCAGAGGTTTGTGCTCTCAGGGCACTACCAGTTTTTACTTATTGCAAAATTTTGTGGTACAAGATAAACTAGAAAGCACTCGGAGAGCATAAATGTCATGCCGCCAAGGTAGCTCACATACTGCTGTTACATCTATAAGCAATAGCTCCATGATAAAGTTACCACCATAATATGATTCCTTGACCCTGAAAACCCACATTTAGCACTTGGAATCATGTTGATATCATGATTAGTTAGACAGTTATTGAGCAAAAACGACTGTTTGCTAATGGCGGTTATCTGGATCACCACCAAAATCTAATCATCAAGTTTGGTCATTGCCAACATCTCCTGAAAATTTCAGCAAAATCTGTCCAGTAGTTTTGTGTAATCTTGCGAACAAATAAACAGACAAACAGACAAACAAACAAGCATATGCTGGCAAAAACATAACCTCCTTTGGGGAGGTAAACATAACACAGCCGTGTTGCATTGGAGGAGAAGCTAGGTCTGTACTGTAGCCCTCTTCATCTCTAGCCCCTCTTTTCACCAGCAGATCATAGTCCAGTATAAAAGGTCATTTTTGCACCCAGAATGAAGCCACAAAGCTCTGACTGCTGCAGACTAAGGCTGCCGTCTTATACTTAATATCTGTTATTTCCGTTTGAACTTGGAGGTAAAAATCTGTTTTCAAACTGTAAGAAAACATTCACATTGAAAATATACAATACAGGAGCATATAAGGGTGCCTGGAACAGTGAACATCACCAATGACCAAAAAAAACAAAGACCGGGCTGTGTGCAAAGCAGCTGGCTTACTCCTCATCCACAACAAATATGCAGGTCCTTGTCAAGTACTCAACCCTGTGCAACCACTACTA
Source organism: Cetoscarus ocellatus (assembly GCA_037902135.1). NCBI lineage: Eukaryota > Metazoa > Chordata > Actinopteri > Labriformes > Labridae > Cetoscarus > Cetoscarus ocellatus. The sequence goes on along the minus strand of JBAMNC010001820.1, from coordinate 92,050 downwards.
TTGGCCCATCATCTGAGGTGCAGAAAAAGGTTATCACAAACAATATAACAGGATTATATGTAAGGACGTGCAGCCCACTGGAGAGATTCGCAAAGTTGAGTCGAGCGATTTGCTGAGTCAGTTCTGGTTCTGTTGATCAGACTTAAAGAAAAGTCTTTGCTCATCCAGCTTAATAAGTGAAAGATGAAAAACTCAACTTTCATCATCTCTCTGCAGTGTTGTTACTTTTAATCTGTCTGTGTTAGTTTGAATTTAAAAGAAAGGACGTCTGTATGTAAAAAAAAGTTGTCTTCTGCATGCATTTTCCCAAACTTACAACACGGTGAAAGTCTCTCTTACCTCCTTGTCGGTCTTGAGGATGTTCTCTGTAGCGACCGGGCTCACAGCTGTTCCCAGAGGTTTGACCACAGCGTTTGCCACCTCAGTGCCCACGGTGGTGGGATAGGTGTGCAGAACACTGAGGTGGCCTTGGTCACTCTGCACCACCAGCTGCAGCGAGCGCCAATCGGAGTACATGCTGCCGATGTCTACCGCAGTCTACTCACACCTCCTGCCTCCACCTGAACACATGGAACAAAGAGGGACATTTAAAATGGCAGGCTGGGGAAATTATGACGTAGTACCTTGGTTTATATTTATGTGTGTCTGATATTGTGGCTGTAAATTACTTTGGCTGAGCAAACTTAAGTTGTTTTCAAAATGGAGCTTTTAACTTTAAATTGAGAGGATATTCAGATCAAGTTTTCCTTCTACTTCAGAGTAGTTGTGTCTTATTAATCTATTTAATTTCATTTATTTATTATTTCATTACATTGTGTATTTTTTTTATCTTTGTAATAAAATTTTCTAAAGCACTCTGACATTTATTCGTAAATGGTGTTAAATGGTACTGGGTCAAATTATTGATTATGCTATATATCATCATCTTGGCACGTGCAATTAAATTATCAAAGCACTGGCTCAAAGTATTAGTATTTATTTAAAAGAGATACAGCATTATGTTTACACTTCTATATGAAGGAATTAATTATGTCTGCTAAAGACCGTTTTATTATTTTATGTCTAAATAATTTTTAACATTTGTTTTCACAATTATACAATTTTGATCGTTTGAATTAAAAAAATGAATGCATGGACATTTCATATCAGTCTATGTCAAATTCTGTGAAAGTGACACTAAAATGCTGAACAAATACATTTATCCTACGGTTTACTTTATTAAGGCCATTTTCGTGTTCCTCAGTTTATCTGATTTCTTGTTATGGTATGTGTATGATCATGCAATATATCTATAATTGCAGTATAACTGTAATTGTGATTTAATCAACATATTGGACCATGTATTCAATTGAATTACGAGCTAACCTCTGATTCCCAGCCCTAGTGCTTTACCAAATCATCTTTACTGACTCACTTTTACTTAAGTACAATATAAAGGCACTTCTTTCTTTTTTATCCATGCAAAGTATTTCTGCAAACACCAAAATGTTTACTGTGTTGCATGACTGGACTGCATTGATATATGACTTTCAATTATGAATTATTAAAGTTGCAACATTAACCTGACATCACTTTGAAAGAGGGCTTCTCGATTATGGTGAAAACTATGGTCGTGTTTTTTTTTTTTAGTTGATATCAAGATCACAATTGAAGCATGATTACTCACTGATTTTATCCCAACTGCATTACATGCATTTGTTGAACTTAAACACTCTTAACACTTAAACACTATAAAGACCTCAAAACACATGCAATAACAAAAGTAAATGAAAAATTACTAATACATAATGTCAGTTAATGAATAAAACAAATATGTGTTGGAGGAAGAGGTGATGAACTTCTGGAGCAAAAACAACTATACAGGACATTTACCACACATGACAAAACGTGGACAAAAGCACAGCATGGTGGCACTGTAACTGTCTCACAGTGATGGGCAGTAATATAAATATAATAATATAAAAAGTGTAGTTAGCAGCTTAATTAAATCTTCCGGCAGCTTTGTGGTAGTCACGTTGTTTACTGAGTCAAATAGCTTTTCAGTAGCGTAGTTCCTTTATAGACTGAGTAGTGCAGTAGCATACATGAGCTACACACTTCCCTCAGCAGAGAGTCAGAGCAGAAGCAGAGCTCTCTGTCACAGTCCAGAGCACTTTAAAGGAAGAGTTAATGAATAGTGCGGACGTGCAGGCTTGTTTCCACATGACGTTGGCACCGCTGTCTAATCCTTTACACCTCCAGTGTCCGTGCTGCAGCTGAACCCATAAGCCGAGCAGAGGGACAGGTGAGCAGGTGATTCACGAAATTAATCACAAAACAAACAAAAATTAAGTTTACCATCACCAGAGTAATCTGTAAAGATCAGCTGGCAATCATTCAATCACTAAACACTGAGCAGAGAGGAGAGAAGGGGTGCACAACTGATGAGGAAACAGAGAGGTTGATTTCAGATTAGGAGAGACAGGAACAAGGTAAACCGATAAGTGGCATTGTGTTATTATTCTGCAAATTTATGAGCGTGCTTTGTGTTTATTTGACAGTGTTCAAACCGTTTATCAGGCTGTTTACCCACAAAACATGATTTCAGCTATTGGAAAATTATGTCAGTAGGCTTTTATCAAGTGACAAGAAAATTCAACTCATATAATTTAAGACAATTAAGCAGTTGTTTGATTACATCCATCATATGGGAAAAAGGCTGACTTTTGTATTCTATTAAAATTCTTTTTTTTAATGGATATAATTAATTAAATAAGTAAGTAGGTTTGTTAATACAGAGCCCCATAGGAACAGAACTGCAAAGTAACATAAATTTTCTAAAAGTCAGAAAATGATCGGTTGTACGTAATTGACTGCAGCGGCGCAAAAACAATAAAGATAGTGTTAATAATAATGATAATAATAATAATGATGGTGATGAGAGCTGCAAAATAGATGAAAACAGCTTGGAGGTAGTGAGCTACTTCTGTCATGTTCGATAACTTGGCTTGCTACTTTTAACCAGAGTGTAGCTTTAGTGTAGTGAAGCTTTTTTTCATGAGTAACTAGAAACTTATTTATTAAAATTTATAAGTAGCTTGCCTATCATTGATATCTTTTATCACAGGTGAATAATGTTGATTTTTGTATTCGATTAAAATCATTTTTTCCAAAATGGATGCAAGTGACTAAATAAGTAAATAGAGATTAACAAAACTGGACCTTACTGGGGTAGAAATGCAAAGTAATATAAATACTTTAAAAGGCAAATCACAGAGATGCAACATAAAGAATATTAGCAGATATAGAGGAAAACCAAAAAGAATAGTCCAGCAAACTTGCAGAAAAGGGTTGGTTGTATGTTAATGATCGTGGAAGCGCAAAAACAATAAGATAATGATGAAGACTGAAGATGGGAAGGAGCAGGAGCCAACCTGTCGCCAAATTTCTATATCTATTTTTACTTTTATTTCTGTTTATATCTATCTTTTTTATACATCTTCTTATCTGCTATAATTCGTGCTACTGGAATCTTAATATCCCTGAGGGAGTCTCCCAAAGGAATAAATAAAGTTCTACCTAATCTAATCTAAAATAATGTCCATAATAATTATAGTAATAATAATGATGATGGTGATGAGAGCAGCAAAACAGATGAAAACAGCTTGGAGGTAGTGAGTTACTTTTGTCATGTTGCTATAACTTAGCTTGCTATTTTTAACCAGGGTGTAGCTTTAGTATAGTTAAGCTTTTTTCCATGAGTAATTAATAACTGATCATACAATTCATAAGAAGCCTGCCCATCACTGCTGTCTCATCTCTTTTATACATTTTAGGAAACCATAATTGAAGTTGCAATGTAATTAATTGCCCAGCCCTACACTGGACCCAAAACACCACAGACGTTTCAATACTTGAAATGCTCCCCCCTACAATCAAAATAAAAGTATTAACGCTTGTTAAAAAATACAACATCTTTAATATCAGCAGGAATTCATAAATAAATCTTAAACAGTGTCAGAAATTAAATATCCTCTCAGTTTGTGTCCTAACCCTCCGACTACTGACAAGCCGAGGAACCAGGAAACGGTTCTGAAAATGATTAGCATGATAACGCTAGCTAGCACTGACATCAAAACACCTTCCTCATCATGCTGATGACATAAGCTGAAATAAGCCGCTGGCTTCCATTCACAGAGCAAGTCTGGGTCTTTTGCAAAGTCAAGAAACAGCCCTAATAACAGTATGAGGTTTAATGAGCTAACTTATCCCAAACTACGTTACAGTTGATCCGACGCTTCAGGCTAGCTCGGCTAACGTTCGCAGCGCTAACCCGTCCGTTGACATTAGCTGGGCTCGCTGTCATGGCTGTTAGCTTCCTAACTTTGCAGAGACGATAACGTTTGTTCGAGAGCCACATCATTAAAGGTTCTTCCGTTTACCTGTAGCAGCTGGATGTGTTGTCATAACAGATCTGTGAAGCCTGCAGTCGGTGCTTTCTATGTTTCCTGGTCTAGACCAAAACAGCCTCCATCTTCGCAATGTCAGGGTTTGGATACTGAAGCTTGACGGGCTAACGGGAAACCGGAGCCGGAGATCAACGCCCCCTACTGGCAGGATGGAGGAACTGCAGCAGACATGATGATGCGTTCAGGTGCTGCTGCTCCGGTAAAAACAAAACCCTACTACAAACCCCAAGACCAATGAAGCTGGGACATGTGTTAAACATAAATATAAGAAAAACAATGATTGGTAAATACTTTTCATGCATTTGCTGCACATGCACAATGCCTCCCGTCTCACCACATCCCAAAATGTGCTCTATTGGACTGAGATCTGGAGACTGTGGAGGCCACTTGAGTACAGTGAACCCACTGTCTAATGCAAAAAAACAAGTTTAAGGTTGACTTGTCGATTGGATCTAAGGATTTAAGAGTTTCTACTTTTAACTACTTATTTTCATTCATCATTCATTTCTTATACCTTTTGGGGTTGCAGGGGTGCTGGAGCCTATCCCAGCAAAGAACCATTCATGCTCACACTCACACCGAAGGGCAATTTGGAGTATGTTTTTGGTCTGTGGGAGGAAGCCAGAGTGCCCAGAGAGAACCCATGCATGCACAATATTTAATTGTATTTAATTGTATTTATTTATTTGATTATTATTACCAGGGGCGGAGCTACCATGGTGGCACAGGGGGGAACTGATGGTCTCCCCATGTGCCCCCCCAACTGTCACTGGGTCTTACTGATTTCAATCATTGTCTTAAGTGTCCACCCAGGCACAAAACTAAAACCAAGACCTTACTGAGCATAAAAACTGGGACATTGTATATAACGCTCTTTCAGGTTTTGTTTTTTTAATGGATGCACGGGGAGTGGTTCTGAATACCATTGCATAACTCTTAAATTCAGGACTCCCAATGCAATTGATGCAACTGAAGCACAGCACAGCCAAGTTTTGAAGGCCCCCTTATTAAAGCTATGTTACCTCTTGTGCCCCCCCCCCATTTAAAAAGTCTGGGTCCGACCCTGATTATAACTATCTTTTACTGTTGTTATTGTTTTTTTCTCTGCTTGCTTGTTTGTATGATGGCAAAATGTAAAGTCTGTTTGTTGATCTTGTAAATGTTCAGTAAAATCTCCTTTGAAAAGAAAAAAAAAAACATGACTTGAGCTTCCATAGCACTCTTCTAGTCTCTCTGACTACTTGAAACAGCTTTACACCACAGGTCACATCAACCCATTCACCCACTGCTGATTCAGGGTTTCTGTTTCCATCAGTGTTACTTTACACACACTTTCACACCCATTTATGCACCACTGATGCAGCAGTGGGAGCAACTTGGGGTTAGTTGTCTTGCCCAAAGAAAATGGGTCCACTGTGGTCATAAAGGAACAGACATGGTAAGCGACAAGACTCAGGGAGGCTGTAGGGTTAAACAAGGATCAAAGTTGGTATTAAGGGGCCCAAAGTGTCCTAAGAAAACATCCCCTACACAAGGGATTGTCAAATACATTTGAAGAAGAGGCAGTTTTCCTGGACAGATGCTGTGGGGACTGGATTTTGAGATAAATTAAAATATTCTGATATTTTTTAAACTTACATATTAATGTTTTATAACTTAATTTCCCCCTAAATAAATAAATTCTCCATCCCTATCATCCCTATCACCTACACTGCTGCCAGCCACATAGGGGAACTGGGGATAGAGAACCATTCTGTACAAAGGATCAAATATTAGGTCATTCCTGAAAAAAAGACAGTTCATCACTGGTTGCTCTAAAACTGGAGTGATTTAATGAAAAAAAAAACCCACATTTCTCCTTCCTCAAATTTCTATATTCAAAAACATACTGGGAGCTGGATGGGAGGCTGTTGGTGCCTAATGTGGCCCTGGGGCCACCAGTTAATAATTACTGTCCTCCAGCAGTATGCCATCACTGCCACACAGAATAAATGAAGTTGCCTCCCTCCTCCAGCAGGGGGCAGCATTAACACAGATATTTCCTCTTAAATCAATCTAGTGCTGTCCCTTTAGTGTGCACTTCATTGATCTGTGTTCAAAATGTATATCAATCAAAGTGTGTTTTTAATTGGCTAACAAATATTTTAATGTGCAAATAAGATCACAAATGCTCCCTCCTTCATATAGAAATAAAAAGTAACAGAAATAAATAAATACGTGCATCATTCTAACTTGATTGGGTCATGTTAACCAATAACCTTTGCTATTCTTATAAGTTAATAGCCTGCCAAGTTTTGGGTTTACATAACAGAATTATCACAATGACATATACTTTGATGATTGGCATTAATTATGTAATATTAAATGAGACTTCTGCATCAGTGAAGTCCCTACCCATAAGTCTAGCTTCTTTTTATTTTATTTTTCTCCTTCTATCTTATCTGTTCTTTAAATTACAATATATATAATATATGTGAGTTAAGACATCACAAAGTTCCTGGTCAGTGTCTTTGTCTCTGCATGCCGCCAATTTGGATTTTGATACAAATCACAAATATCTGTTTGTATTTTGGCATGAAATCACATGATTTTGGGTAGAGATGGGAGTATCAACATCGAGTGTCGAAATTTTTAGAAGTAGTCTTTTGGTACCTATTACTCCCCTAAAATGTCAATACCAAATGAATACTCTTACAAAATATTTATCTGTGAAGTTCTATGGACTGTTTTCAGTCTTTCTCCCTTTCTCCATGCCAAATATGTGCCGCTCTCCATGTCTTGTGACTGCAAACCAATCAGATGTATTAAACATCACTAAGCTCAACGGAATGAAAACACAATTTTATGGACTGGTACTCAAAAAATATCTGCAACACAGGCCTACATTAATAAAGTTTGATTCATTTGAGTTTGTATTTAAGGGATAAATATGAAATCATCAAAAAAAATGTATCTTGCATCTTTATTTGTGGAAAATCTGCTAAACTGATTTTCTTTGGACATTGACATTAAAACTAAACTCATCTCAGAGATCCCATATTTTAACTTAACTCTGGTTCACATTTCTTATTTTTTTTGACTGCTTGAGGATGTTCATGTACATGCAGATTTATATGCTCTTTTAGAGCTCCTGCACCTAAAAGGCTCCCTTTTCCATTTGGGCCCTTGATCACTCTAATTCCGCTTTCACACTAAAATTAACGGGTCAACGCAGGTTTTTTCAACGTGGGTTAACCCGCGATCAATCGGCAAGTGACTGCTTTCCCACTGCCAGCAGATCCGGGTCTAATCAGCAGCAGACGAGCTGCGTGGCTGTTTTTTTCCTCTGGTGCGTCAAGCTGATGTCATCATGTTGATAACATCATCGCGACGAAACACGACCATGTAAACAACGGATAGGAGCATGTAAGGCGTAGACGGTCAACTGTTTTCTGTACTTTGTACTTTTGTCCCTCTTTAAAAATGTACAAACTCGGCACAGACTGAATGACATTCGAGCGCTGATGTTACAAAGGCGGATGGAATTTGTTGCTGAGATGGCAAAGAGTCACGTAAGTTACAAACGGAGGGGACGGGTTCGATGTTATGCCATGGGCATGTTACGCCGGCGTCATCCATAAATTACCGGGTTGACCCGGGTGTTGATGTTCCCGACGGGAGCCAATTGTTTAGGTTTAAACGGGTTTTTTGGCCAGTCTGAAAGGGGTATTACTGACTGACAGGGTGGTAACTGGTCAGTTCAGCAAAGCGCTGTACCATGTTGTCAACAACTCTGCATTCACTGTACTGCCTCTGCTCTGCACTAGGCTTCCAATGTGCTTAAACTGCTGACAAAGCAATTATGTGACATCACAGCAGTAAGTCTACTTGGGCAGGAGCTGTTTCAGGCAGCTACTGGCACCATAAGGAAAGAGGGTGAGGTAGAAATCTTAATTCTTGATGCACAGCACTACATCATGTTGTCAACAACTCTACATTCATTGCACTGTCTCAGCATTGCACCAGGATTCCAATGTGCTTAAACTGCTAACAAAACAATTGTGTGACATTGCACTGGTAAGTTTACTTGGGACAGAGCTGTTTCAGGCAGCTACTGGCATCATAAAGAGGGGGAGAGGGAGAAGTCCTGATGCCACAGACTTTTTGTCTATTCATAGAGGTGCTTTAGTTTAGTTTAGTTTAGTTTAGACAACTTTATTTATCCCAAAGGGCGATCCAGTTTTTGCAGTCCACCCAGACCATACATACATTTACAAACAGCAAACAGAGACAATAATAAATAAAAGTCAGTACATGACAGAGATGCTCATTGACACACATCGGGCCTCAATAGACCCTTTTAGTAACGAGGGTCAGGCAGATTATAATGCACATTAACGATTAGCGGTAGATCAAAGAGAACATGAAGGAGATACTCGGCAGTGCATTAGAGATTACATACGGTTATATTCATAGAATGTATGAAGGAGCCATCGGCACAGAACACAGTTTAACCACCAGGAATGAAAGACTTAGGATACGGGTTTGTTCACCTACCGGGGGCAATAAAGCGGCGGCCTGAGGGCATTGAAGTAAACTCCGAGCACAGGATGTGGTCATGTTGGCCAGCCAGGTAGAGCTGCTTTATCATGCAGAAGAGACATTAAACACACTAGAGTGCATAATAAATTCAAGAAAAGCATTATATGGGCTCCTAAAGATGATGGCCTAGAGTCTGGACTACAAGGAAAAAGGTAAAACATCCACAAACATTTTGTTTTCATTGCAGATGTTTAGTATCATCATCAGTACTGGAAAAATTACAACAAAGAGAAGTTAGAAGTTCCCACTCAGGGAACTCGCTCAGTCTATCAAATGCCGGTATTCCCCAGGATATGAAAACAATTCATGGCTTAAGTATAAAATCAGTAAAACCTGAACAAGTGTTAGTAATCTCAGTCCATGATGCCGGATTGTTTATAATAAAAAACTTACAAGAGTATAAACAAAATTATTAAAGAACTTTATTGAAAGCTTGTATTAGAATTCAACAGTAGTGAACAGTTGTTGAGCTTTACACTTCCTCTGTAAGAAAAACAGTCAACAGTAAAGATCTTCTCAGTAGGGGGCAGCAAAGACCAGCTTAGAAAACGGTAACAGTCTTAAAATGTAAACAGTAAGTCTGTGAATACAGTATGTTGATATTAATGTATACACTTAAATGACTAAAGAGTAATAAATATGACTGATAGAACTAAGCAGAGACATTTTTAGTAAAACTTATTCATTAAAGATGCAGCATCTCTGTGGGTTTTGGGCATGTCTGTTTGTAATTTGTAAAAGTTCAAAGAAATCCTGTGAATCCTGTTATTAGGGATGTTAACGCCTTAATGTGGTGCTTCAGTGTGTATCAAGCATCTGCTACGAGAGGGGAGGAGCCACTTAAGTACAAGTCATAAGTATCTTTGTTAATGTAAATCAGATGTTCTGTGAGTGTTAGCAGAAGTTTAAAAAAAATGTGCAGAGTTCCCACATATGGAGCAAAAACCGTCTCCAAAAACACATAAGACATCCAACATTCCCAGCATGCCCTGCAAAACAGAACGAAGGAGTATTCAAAGTTTGCATCTTGAAGCGTCATATATATACTGCAGGTGTTAACCAGATGAGACACAGAAACTGGGAAGGGTTATAGTCCTCTGTGTTGCAGACTGTAGCAGTCAACATGTGGCCATATTGTCCCGGACCACGATTAAGTGTCTATGGCTTCCACATGAGTGCTCAGTGAGCCAAACCACACAGCTCTCCTGGAGGATGTCCACGGAGGGGAGAGCAGGGAAAAGAATTATGGATGAAAGTCAGCATTCTTCTCGCCAGTCGACCCTCCATGTTTGGTAAGGTGCGTCCGCGGTGCAGGAGGGCTATGATTGGTAGCCGTATGTTAATGCATCTGAAGAGCGGAGGAAAGAGAGAAAACAGAAGTGAGATGTTAAGGTTTGAATGTCCTGACACTGAAGCAGAAGTCAGAAGGATGAGGGAGGAATTCTCCTGGCTTCATGTTCATGACCATCAGCACAAATGGAATTAATCAGGAGCAATTGGTTCAAACCATTATAAAGATTTTGTAGTTCTGAGCCTGCTCAAACCATCCCACTTACTCTCAATAGGATCTAACCCAGGGTCGTGCAAGAAATCTGACAGTGATAATATTCACCTGTGGTAGCCAGGTTTGACCTGTAAAGAGCAGTTAGTGTGCATCTTATTGACATAACATGAGAATTTTATACTTTAAACTGTAATGATAAATTTGGAACATGAATAATCAACACTTGAGCTAAATGTCTATTTGTGTACCTTTCCCTTTGAACCCCAGTATAGAGGAGGTTAAAAAGACTTTAAAAGACACGTTGATCATCCACAATAAATATCCTGACCTCCATTGTTCAGGAAAATAAGCAGAAATGTCAAAGACAGTTCATTTGAAACTCACAAGAACATCTGAAAAGTTAAATTCTTTTATTTCTGGGAAATGATTGTTCGGCTTGAGCATGTAATCATTTCTGTGAGCTCAACAAGCAGACCGCTACTGAACTCCTGTCTGTGCCAACATAACTCGACTGCCACAATTTTGCAAACTTGGCTTCACAGAAAAACACAATGAAACTAAGGGGGGAGCTAGTTTGTTTCTGTTTAAAGGCAATAATGTTTTTCACAAGTACCTTTAAAGGACTCTCAATTAAAAAACATAAACTGACATACAAATAGCAGTTTAGGTCAAATGAACATTTATACCAAAATGGTTTGACAAGAGTTAGTGGCATAAATCTATCCATTTAAATCTTGACAAGAAAGTTAAGTTCTTTAACCCCTAAAAAGAACTAAAAGACTAGTATCTGACACTGCAAGTCAAATTTAGAAAAGCCATTAAGACTTGAGCGACCGATCTACCTAGTATTTCATTTTCATGTTTTTTTTATCAATGTTTTTTCTTATGTTTCAGACTAACAATTATTGCAAGAGATACACTTGAGTCTTGAAGCAGTTTCCAATATATAGATATTGTATCTCTACCAACAGCTCAAGAATAACATTACAAAATAAAAGTTTGATCTGTGAGGGAAATGTTAAAGAATGGTCATTTTGTATTTGTTTCATTGACAGCTGTTTTCCATCATTCTGGCTCTCCTATGGGGACAGCTTCACGGCACCTAGAAAACTTGTTTTCATGCAAAATTCAATGCAAACTTTTGTGTTTTGCAATCTTTGCATGTCGAACTTCAAAAACTGGAAAGAGCAATATGTGCTGTTTTCCTCCTGTCTGTCGACTTCAATCAGTCAATCTTTATTTTAAAGTCTCTGCATTGGCTGACTGTATCTTTTAGAACTGATTTTAAGGTTCTTTTATTAGTTTATAAATCTCTTAATGGTCTTGGTCCTTCATATTTATTGGATTTGCTTTTACCCTATGAACCCAGTAGAGCCCTCAGGTCTTCAGGTAGTGGTCTTTTAATAGTCCCTAAAGTTAGAACTAAAACATACGGTGAAGCCTCTTTTCGTTGTTATGGCCCTCGTCTGTGGAACAGCCTGCCTGAAGAACTGAGGGCAGCACCTACTGTAAATATTTTTAAAAGCAAACTCAAGACCTACCTTTTTAGTCTAGCTTTTAGCTGATTAAAGTTATTATTTCTTATTACCTTTTTATTTATTCTTAATCCTCTTTATCTGTTTTATGTCTATATTTCAGTTCAGATTTATTATTTGGAATTTTATTCTCTGTTAACTGCTTTTCTTTTTACCATCCTACTTTTAGCTTAGCTGCTTTCATTACACATCTGGTTTTAGGTGATCTCATTTTACCATATTATTTATTCAAATTTTGTTATATTTATTCATTTACCCTCCTTTCCCTGTAGTATTTTTATCTAATTTCTTATTATTTTTAGTTATAATTTAAGTATTAGCTCCTGTGTTTCCTCATTTTTAATTAAAGATAGTGTTTCCTCAGTCTTTAAATTCTGTTCTCTGTTTAGAATTTCCTTTTTATCTCTTGAGTGCTTGATTAATTTAGTGTGTGTTGTATATGAATTGTGAGGGTGGGTGGGGTCTTTTATTTTCATCTGTATGCAATTTTCTACTTTTTATGTCATTTATTGTTATTTTATTTTATTTCTTATGTGAAGGACTTTGTGCTACAATTTTTTGTATGAAAAGTGCTATACAAATTAAGTTTGATTGATTGATTGATTGATTATTTGTATAGCTCTAGTTCAAAACAAGTGTTATCTAAAGCAGTGATTCTTAACTGGTGGATCATGACCCAAAAGTGGGTCGTGGACCCTTTCTCAGTGGGTCGCAAGCCTTTGCCTAGGCAAAAAAAATGGTTGGAAAAAAAATTCCTGTGCTTTTATTTTGAAGGGAATTTCTTATGCAGTGGAGTGCTGCCTATTCACACTCCTTAAAAGGTGGTGACAATACCCAGTAATGCTATATATTCAATGATTGGGAACTCTGCTAAAGCTACATATAGCTACAAGGTTTTTTGAAACAACTGCTCATTAGCTGGACTTTTAATTTCATGTTTGTGCATGAAAGTTCTGTTGAGTCTGTTTAAAAAGGTTGAAGTTACTAAAGTGTGTTGTGTGTTGTGACAGCCCTATTAACAATGGCTTATTTGGAGCCACTGACTGAATATAATCAATACAGAACTGTTCAGTCTGTATCCACTGATGCAGAGTTTCTTACATTTATAGTCTTGAAACCTTGTGCCCCAAGATGCACTTTTTGGTTACAATTAAAATACAGCTAATTAAATGTATAAGGGGGATATTTCCCTTTCTAGCATCGCCACATGCTGCTTATTTTGGTTTCTCATTAAACTTCTTTCTGTGCTGGCATACTGTGATGTCCTATCTCACTTTCAAAGTGCAGCATATTTTTAGGCACTTTACAATAGAGCAGGCTGAAGACATACTCTCGATTTTATACATGCATATATATCTGGATATATATACAAATACATATAAATATATATGTTTGTATATACACATACAAAGGGACTAAGAACAAGAATTTATGATAGAGACAAACCCATGGACGCCCAGATCATAAATCTGCCCTCATCACGTGTCTCTGCTGAATACCAGATTTGTAAACATTTCCTGTGAATGTTTCTTATGTTAATTATACTGTTGTCAGCACTCACTTGAATGAAACTGTGCCGTGCAGCACAGACCCTCTCCCCGTGCTGTCCGGTAAATGGGTGACACGCACACTCTCGCTGACGGGGGAAGGTGTGTGAGGCGTGTTGACAGAGAATCAGGCGGCAAATAGAAAGAGGAGCGCTGCCCAGGTATCGAGTTCTCCTGGTTCTCCCAGGTGAGCCAGTAGCCCCTCAGACCGTCTACACGGCCCTTCCAGTCGACCTGCACCGAGTCACTCCCCACTGTGGTCAGCTGCAAGTCTGCCAGGGCGGGGGTCACTGGAAATGAAGACCACCGAGAAGAAGGACAGATTAAAACACACGACCAGTGATACAACACTATAATAAAAGAGAAGAGTAATGAACAGAAAGAAGTTAAAGCCTGGAAGTTGAAGGAGACAGAAAGGCTTGGATGGCACTTTAGGTTCGGCTCAGATCAAATGGTTGCAACTGGCTGAAACCTGAAACTGCTTATTGAAACCCTGTCAGTTCACATCACTGTAAATGTCTGTTTCCGGGTCCACTTCCACTTTTTATGCTTGTCTAGTTGCTGCATGAAACTTGTGGCTTATAATGAATGAAGAAAGTGGAATTGAGTGACTTGCTTAGGTTGAAATTCTGCTTTTGTTGAGGACAATCAAAATAAAAAAGCAGGGTCCAAACTTGTGTGAGTGTTTTAACCACCAAAATGTGTCATGTTGGTTAAGTTTTCTTTTTATTTTGGCACATTCATGTCTCCTGTCGTGTCCTTCCTGTTTTATTTTGAAATCACTAACCCTTGTCTCCATTCCAGATTGTTCCTGTCTGCCCTGACCCTGCCTTGTCACATCTGCTTCCTGATTGTTTCACCCCACCTGTTTCCCATCACCCCTCATTACATCTTGTATTTAACCTCATGTCTCCCTCTGCTCTGTGCCAGTTTGCCGTACCTCACGGTCTTCGTCCCAGCATTCCTCATAGTCAAGTCTTGTCATGTACTACCTTGCTTGTTTTTTGACCTTGCCTTTTTGCCTCATGTTTTGGAAACCACTGCCTGATCTGACCGCCCTTTGTGTACTGAACTCTGCCTGGTAAACCATTAAACATTTTTGCATATTTGACCTCCAGTGTTGGTGAATTGCATTTGTGTCCGCTTCTTCAGAGCTTCATTTTAATGACAAGATGACTTTAACGAGTGGATGCCTATCTGTAGACCTTGATCTACCGGTAGATCTCTTTAACATTTCTAGTAGATTTTGAAGACCAGATGGTTTGGTGTTTATCTGGCATACAAGATGGACCTTTTAACTTATCCATGACATACACTGGCTCAGTTAATCTAGCTGTTTTGTAAGATCACTTGAGTGAAACCGATTTCCCAGGACCCTGTTAGTTTTCATAATAAGCAAGATATTCCTCTAGTAAAATGTGTTTCATGTTGACATTGTCCCAGTCTTTCACTAAGGGTCAGGAGTTCTGTTTTTATTAGAATGCACAAGCTGTAAAATGCAAATCTGACCCCAAATCCACCAATTCTGTATAACTGATGGACTAGAGATTGTATCTACTGGCTAAACGGGATACGCCAACATTTTTTTGTTTTCATATCTTGCCTCACTCCCAAGTCCATGACAAGCAGATGGACACCATTCTTTCATCTGTATGTGCAGCAACAAGGAAGGGACAGAGAGAGCTAATTAGCTTAGCTCAAACAATGGGAGTCAATGGGTAGTGTTAGCCTGCCTCTGCCTACAATCATCAGATAAACTCTTCAGCAACTCTAAAAGGTCCTGTGTGCTTGTTGTGACTCTTTTTTGCTGTGTTACGTTACTGGGGGCTCGGGCTTTGCAACGAGCCACTCTCCCCATAGGGGAGAGTGGCTCGTGGCAAAGCCACGAGCCACCTATGTTCTTCCGCGCGTTTATGATCTTTTCTTTTTCTTCATCTTGCGGCCACTTTTTTGATTCGCTTCTCCTCCTAGGGCTTTGAGAAAACCCCAACAAATTATATATCAAAACGTGCGGCTCGGTCCCGATCGGTGTGCTATGACTTTTATAACAAATTCGCGAAAATTTGGCCGCGTTATTCGCGAAAAACTTGCAAAAAAGGTCCCATTGAAATGAATGGGGAACAGTACCCGAGCAGACCAAACACTCTCCAAAAAAAAACAGTTTTTCAAAGCACTACTGCTTCGCCATCCTTTGACCTACAGACTTCATTCAAACACTAAAACGCAGCCGCTCTTGTCGTCTCTTCAGGAATGTATTCGGTAGGACCGTAGGTCGTACGGTTTTCGGTCAGCGAGTCCTCAAAACCCCCCTGTGTCGACCAAAATCACCAGAAAATCAGCCTGCTAGAGTGAGTGACATCATCAGAGTGGAAGGAATCCCAAGTTTTAACCCGAAAAAACTCCGAACAAACTGTCATAACTCCTAAACGATACAGTGTACCGGAATAATTTTTTCAGAGAAGTATTGCCATGGTTCCTGGGCCTCATCCAAACCAAAATTTGAAGCTCTACCTCTTTCAGAAATTAAATGAGAGCCAGCTGTTTAGCACAAAGTCCATGAAGCTGCCCCATAGACTGCCATTGTAATTTGAAATTTACTCCTCCTGCGGGAATGACTGTTTTAAAATCGTCATAACTCTGTCATTTCTCACAGTACCTGAAAAAAAAATTCATATTCGGAATCCCAAGACCTGTCCGACGCTCACGGTCACTTCAATTTTCACGTAGCATTCACGGTTGTCGAGTAATAAGCGGTTGTTCGACAGGCTTTCAGAGGCAGAAAATCGGACTGAGATGGACTTTCAAAGTGCTGCACCTGGTGTCTGTGAGGGTTGGTAACCATGACAACGGAGCTCTCTCTCCCACACACATGTGTTCTTGTCCATGAAAGGGCGTGCGAAGCACGCATTATGTGAATGTGTGTGTGTGTAATGATGAACTTAAAGGGAGCTCAGTCCACACAGAGCCCCACATAAAAAGTGTTTGTTGAGGTCAGTCGACAAACACATCAACACATCTTTCCACACATGTATGATGACAAAGACAGCCACGGGACATTTGTAGACATAAAATTTTCACAGCCTCTAGGGAGGGTAAACACTGACAGTTATATCAAGAAAGCAACTGAAGATCAGATGTCAGGTAATAGGCCTCACATAATCACACAAGCCATGCTTAAAACACATGAAAATGATGAAAATACATATTCGGATTCCCAAGACGTGTCTGACGCTGATGGTCACGGTACTTTTCACCTAGCATTTATGGTTTTCGAGTAATAAGCAGTTGTTCGAGAGTGTTTCAGGGGCACAAAATGCCTTGAGATGGACAAAAGTGCTGCACCTGGTGTCTGTGAGGGTTGGTTACCATGACAGCGGAGCACTCTCTCTCCCTTTGAAGCTTCACATACATGTATGTTTGACCTTGAAAGGGTGTGCGAAGCACGCATTATGTGAATATGTGTGTGTGTGGATGAGGTTCAAGGGAGATCAGTCCACACAGACCCCCCACATAAAAAGACACATCCACACTGATTTCCACACATTATCACAGCTGCTAGGGAGGGGTAACACCACCAGTTATATGAAGAAGGCAGCTGAAGATCAGGTGCCAGGTGATTGGCATTAGCTTATCAAGCCACACATGACTTAAACACATGCATAAGTTCTCCTGACATCTCTCCTGTTGTTCATAACTATTTCACTCATGTCATTGTACTGTTGCATGCTTAGACTTGAAGCCAAAATGCCCGTCGCCCGCCCGAGCCCCCCTCACGATTTCCGTGGAAATTGTCTAGTATTATCTATTTTTAGACTAAGATTAGCACTTTATGTAATTTTTGAAAGAAATACACACAAAAGTAAACTGCAGGGCACATGCGCAAACCACCGTGGACATGCTTGTAAGTAGGTCAACAAAAACAAAGCTTAGTTTCGTATGAATTTCTTTTGACAATTACATCAAGTGCTAAGCTTAGTGTAAAAATAGATAACATAACATACTGCATCAAAAAGGGGTCACAACAAACACAGGACGGTTTAGAGTTGCTGAACAGTTTATCTGATGACTGTAGGCAGAGGCAAGCTAGCACTACCCACTGACTCCCAGTGTTTGAGCTAAGCTAATTAGCGGTGGTTGAGCTTTGCCCATCTCTTTCTTGTTACTGCACACACAGTTAAAAGAATGGTGTCTATCTGCTTGTCATGGACTCGGGAGTGAGGCAAGACATAAAAAGAAAAAAGAAAATGGTGTTTCCTTTAAATGTGAGTAAAAAAATAATAACCATTGAAAATTCTTTTTTTTGTTGACAGTTCTCTGTGAACTTTGGTGTGTAGCTCTAGATTTCCTATCAAGGAGGATTTTCAGTTGAAAATAGTGAACACTGACTTACCTGTTGACTCCTTGAGCTCGAGCCAAAGACATCACCTCTTTTGTCAGTTTTCTTATTCATTTCCAGAACAGTTTCATACTTTGGGGAATTAGCGTTGCCTCTGATGAGCCAAAACAAACTTCTGACTGTACTTTACTCTAAAAATGGTTGATAATGTGTCTACTTTTGATGACAGAAAAGCCGTCATGTGTTTTGCTACAGCATTAAATAGTTTTAACAGATAGATTGTCTGGTCGAACTGTACATTTAAGGAAAGAGTTATAAAGGGAAAGGAGTAAAAATAGGAGCTGGAGGAACAGAGAAATGCCTCTTACAGTTGATAAATATGAACCCTGTAGCTGTTCATGAGCACTTAAAGTCGTCAAACCTGTACTAAATTACAGGTAATTATCTGACATTTAAAACCCTAAAAGGAGGAAGCTTTGTAGGATCAGGATTAGTGTGCAGTAAACTGACACTGCGGTTTTCCTGCTGTAGCTCACCTTCCTGAGTGCAAACTTTGACAGACATGGATTTCTCCTTCCCCGAGGCATGTCGAGCAGTGACGGTGACCAGATAAGTGGAGTCAGGCTGAAGGTTTCTGAGCAGCGTGGAGTTCTGCGTCCTTCCCACAGTCACAGTGTTAAGTTTTCCCCTCGGCAGAGCTGAGTACTCGATGTAGTAGCTTGTGACTTTGTCGGGCTGAAGAGGACCCCAATTCACCCGAACGCTGGAAGGACCCGAGTCAGAGATTGATACTGTGGAAGGGCTCAGAACCTCTGATGAGTGGAGAGATGAAAAAATGAAGACAATATGAGATAACACAAAAGCTAAGAGGCTTGTGACAGTTGTAACTTTATTGATTCCTCCAAGTAACTATCACAGGACTCTTAAATGGATACACCAACTTCTTTTTTTTCATGTTTTGTCTCACTCCTGAGTCTATGATGGTAGAAACCATTCTTTAGCTGTGTGCAGTAACAAGGAAAAGACAGGCAGAGCTCACCCTCCACTAATTAGCTTAGCTCAAACACTGGGAGTCAGTGGGTAGTGTTAGCCTGCCTCTGACTAAAGTCATCAGACAAACTCTTCAGCCACTCTAAACAGTCCTGTTGTGACTCTTTTTTTTTTTTTTACCGCGTTATGTCGCATTACCCTTTTTTAGAGTAAGACTAGCACTTTATGTAATTTTCAAAAGAAATTCAGATTGCCTGTAAGTTTGTCGACAAGCACTCCCGCGGTGGTTTTTGCATGCTCCCTGTGGTTTAGTTTCGTATGTATTTCTTTAGAAAATTACATTAAGTGCTAATCTTGGTATAAAAAAGATAACAACGCGGTTAAAAAAACGAGTCACAACAGTTGCTGAAGAGTTTGTCTGATGACTGTAGGCAGAGGTAGGCTAGCACTACCCACTGACTCCCAGTGTTTGAGCTAAGCTAATTAGCGGTGGGCGAGCTTTGCCTGTTTCTTCCTTGTTACTGTACGCATAGTCAAAAGAATGGTGTCTATCTGCTTGTCATGGACTTGGGAGTCAGGCAAGACATGAAAACAAAAAAAGCTGGTGTATCTCTTGAAGCTGCATTTAACTGCAGGATAGAGTTTAAAATATCAAGTTAGTTCAAAGAAATATTGTTGTTGGTTCTCCAACTGAAAAATGAAGCCAGTGCAGAAGTGCTAAAACGCTGCAGTACCTAAAGTGTCCACATGTGTCTATCTGCAAAAGTGAAGGAAGTCACATTCATACCTTTAATACAATGCAGAATTTTACATCAAAAATAGACATTTTTACAGTCTGATTTGAAAACTATATTGGTCTGAATAGCTCCTGTCTTTGTAGGTACACACTATGCAGGAGTAACACTTTTTCCCTTATCTTTTATTTCTTAAAAGGTATGACTTTACAATAATTTTGGGGCTAAGTTGACTGACAGGTAAGTATAGTGTAAAAGTGATGTTCTCAAACCTGGCTTTGTCGTAAAAGTGACAGAGAGCGTGTTAAAGGCTTGTTCATTGGACTCTGGCGTCAGCGTGGCGGTGTAGGTGGTGTCAGGCTTCAGGCCCGTTAGCCTGGCCGTGCTGGAGTCTGCAGACTGGGTAATTCTCTGGTACTGACTACCACTGGTGCTCGGACTAGTCCCAGCTCCACCTGTCCCACCGGCTCCTGTTCCACCTGTGGGAAGCTGACCAAAGCGGATCTCGTAGTATCCCGTCAGTCCAGACAGAACGGGTCTCCACTGGAGGGTGGCGGCATTGGTGGAGATGTCACGGACAGTCATTCGCTCGGCTCGGATGATCTCTGTCAGCGGCAGAATAAAGACAGAATTAGGAAATGGGTCTGTCATGGTTATAACTCTGAACAGACATGAGGGGAGGATGATGACAGCAACAAGACAGAGTGCTAAAAATGCCGTCAGACAGCCACCCACACAGACAGACAGACAGACAGACTTGGGTTTCTGGATCAGTCGGAAATGTTGCAATAAGACGACTTGAAATAGCCAACCCGGTGAGGCCCTGAAACATAAAAACAAATGCCAAAGAGGCGCTGGTATTTTTGATAGGATCCATTAAGACTGGGGCATTGCTCCTCTGTGAACAACAGCTCTACATATACAGAGCATCAAGTCTTAAAGCTGCAGCATATACTGTACATACTGTATGAGTGCTGAGGCTTCCCCTGAGTGTTATGCAGTTACCTAATCTGGCAGGAGAAGTGGGTGATCTATAAATATAAATATATATCTGTATCATGCCTGGCATAGTGTTGGACGATGCAGAAAGGGAATTGACTCATTAATCCATTAATAGATAGTCCTATCTCATTACAGGGACTCTCACACACGCTCAGAGACTGTGTCGGTGTCTAAGTTTCCAATTTAAGTCTCACTGTCTTCAGGGGTATGTTTGGAATTAGGGAGATGCACACTCGGAGACATGTTATACATCTGAGCAGGAGAAGCCAACTAGGCTGAGGCTGCTTCTGCTGATGGAGCTCATGGGTTAGGCCCGCGCAGGGGACAATCGAGGCCAAGGGCATTTTAGTCTGTTATGAAAAATTTCCAAATATTTAAACTCAATGTCTCAAAAGGGGTAGTAGAACAGCAGGTAGTGCACGTGCCTCACAGCAAGGTCACTGGTTCCATCCCTTGGCCTTTCTGTCTGGAGGGTGCATGTTCTCTCCTTGCAAGCATGGGTTCTCTCCAGGCACTCCAGCTTCCTCCCACTCCACAGTAACCAGATCTCAATTCAACAGAGCACCTTTGGGATGTGGTGGAATGGGAGATTTGCATCATGGATGTGCAGTCAGCAAACTGTAGCAACTGTGTGATGCTATCAAGTCAATATGGATCAAAATCTCTGAGGAATGTTTCCAGCACCTTGTTGAATCTTAGCCATGAAGAATTAAGGCAAATCTTAAGGCAAAAGGGGTCCAAACAGGTGCTACCAAGGTGTACCTAATAAAGTGACCACAGGTGTATATGTGTAATAACACTGACAGGTATATTTTTCTTTATACTTTAAAAAGTCATTTGATCTTTTTTTTCATAACTTTTTTTAAGTTGAAGTTAACAGATTTAATATTTTTAATCTGATGAAATCTTCAAACCAGGGTTGAGATTCAAGGAAAGAAAATTTCAGTCATAATAATAAGCAAATAAAGTGATTAATAATTATCTTTAATTAATTAGTTATGGTGCATTTCATTTACATCAGAACTGGGAAGAGGGGAGTGGGAATTACGTCACGTCCTAGTTACACACTTTCCAGTTGGGAGCTGGTAAAGTTGAGCTAGCTGAAGACATCCGACATTGAAGTGATAAATTCTGACCAAAAGGGGGCTTCCCCAGAGACTAAATTTAATTTAATTTGCAACTAGGACTATCCCAGTTCCCAGATCAACTGGAACGCACCATAAAACCTGGGGCAGCCATCTCTGATTGTCAACTCGGGGCTAGTGAGGATTCTCCGACTTTCTGACTTACAACTCCAACTTCAGGGGGCGTTCCATTTGAAATTTCCCACTCCGAACTTGGAAATCCCAACTTCCCAGTACAACTGGGAGACAACATAAACACCTAAAGATGCATCATAACTGCTGTGACACCAGTGTGTCTTCAGAACCTTAATCCAAAACATCACCGGTTCACTGATGAGTTCCCTCACTCACCGATGATGGCGTTCCTCAGGTCTTCGGTGATGATGCTCATGTCATCGATGTCCACAAAGTACAGATGTTCCTCCACAGGTGGGGTCACCACCTCCCTCAGCACCAGATAGTTCCCGTGTCCAGTGGAGACCACCAACACGGCCACACCCTCCTCCCTCAGGTCTGCCATCGGCCCGATCACATCACCCGGTTTCACCCCATCTGTCAACCACACCAGCACCCTCGGCAGCCCCTCCCGAGCCCGGTCCGCCCCTCCAGGTCTCAGCACCCGCTCCTTCGCCATCCTCAGTGCCTCCACTGTGTTGGTGTTGCCCCTCAGAGGTTTGGTGTTCTTCAAAGCCCCTTGGAGGGTGCTTTGACTCATGTGGGTATCGAATCCAAACTCGAGGCGTGGATTGGTGCCCACCTGCAGGAGCCCCACCCTCACCTGGTCCTCCCCCAGGGAGAAGGGGAGGAGGAGTTCGGACAGGAAGGCGAGCATGCGGGAGTGCTCATAGGACGACACGCTGCCAGAAGAGTCCAGTAAGAAGAGGACGTCACCCTCGCAGCAGTTCAACACTGTGGAGAGGAACACAAAAACAGACGTGGAGGTCAAATTAAGTCTGTGAGGCTGATGCTAATGTAGGAACTTAGCACCACCCGGTTTATGACCCTGAAGTTCTTCACAGACCCTATTTCTTTGCTCCAGTGACACATACTAGGGATGGACAGAAACTGTTTTTTTTACTGCATTCAAGCAGAAACCTCCATGTTGGAAAATGGAGTCCATGATGAAGTGCAAAATTAACTGCAGTTCCTTGGGTAGCCTCTTGGGCCTGACTGCAAAAGCATCACCAGTCACATACACACTCCATAATAAAATACATTTTTACAGCTGTAATAAACATGTTAACAGCCTAGTTGAAAAAAAAAAAAGTTTTGGTTCATATTAGTTCATTTGGTTTATCTTTTTCATGTTTGGTTTGTTTACATATGTTATTTTCGCATGAGCAGAGAGCACTCCGGCCCTCATTGGTCAACATTTCTGATAAACAGAACAAAGCAGAGAAGGCAGGATAAAAATCAGGCATGCTAGACTTTCTGTCAGGAAGTTGTGAGGCCTCCCAGGTGAATTTTGACTGTTACTATAGCAACTAAACACATTCATGTGACCTGTTTTCTGGTTTAACGGGTCTGGAAACCCTATGATTGGGTTTTTTTGCCAGTCAAACAATCAACAACACACTCAGCTAAAGCGGGCTACTTTTTCTTTTGATTAACCTAATACATTTGTAAATATTATGGAACATTAGTTGCAACTTGCTAATGCATGTAGCCTAAGAACACATGATTAATTCATTGTTTCTAAGTTATCCATTAACAGTCTATCTTGCAGGATACGTTGCCTTTCAAGGATTTTGATGAGTTTAGTTTTAGCTGGGTGTATTGCCTGGTGTGCACTGGAGTTTCTGATGTCAAACATACACACCTTCCCTCAGTTAGACTTATTTGAACCACAAGGTTGCACAACCTAAAAAACCTATTAACATAACAGCAGCAAAGCAGCAAAAGACAAGTAATTACAGCAGAGATAAGAACAAACAAAAACAAACTGAACCACACATAGATGCTGACAGAACGATAGCAACTGGAGATAATGACGGATAAAAGACTTTGAGCACTGAGCCAAAGAGAGACTGTTTTCTACCCCTAAAAACTTTCATAACAGCAGCAAAGTTAAAAGCAAATGCCAAGAGGGAAATGACGGAGAAAGGAGGGGAAACAGTAGCTGCTGGGCATTACGATGAGAGGGAGCGAGAGTGGGGAAAGGAGGTGGGACGGGGGAATAAAAGGCGTTAAAAGGAGAGAGAAACAGAGGGTGGGACGGGGGGGTCTCCTGGCAGTTCCAAGTGAGAGACGAGGAGGAATGTTGAATGGCCATATACAGAGCCGACGGAGAGTAAGAAAGAGAGAAGAAGAAGACGGAATGGACAGGAGCTAAAAGCTGTATTGCTGTATTTAGATGCAAATCTTCAGACTGTGCAGTCACTGCAGCAAAACAAGCTGCCGTTAAAATCTGAGAGTGAAGAAAAATTAACCTGAGGGACAAAGATAGACTGAACTGAGATTACACTGCTTCTTAAATACTCTGATATAATGCAGCTGTATTTAGAGGTACCGAGAGAAAATCTTCACACCATGCTGATCCTCATGGATGCTATTTTACGATATATTTAAAGTGATGGTAGAAATCAAGGTGTTGAAAGCAAGAAAAGCTAAATATGCTTGACGAGGGGTGTAAGAAAACATCAATACACCAATATTTTGTGGCACAACGCTGTATTTACATCTTAAATGCTGCATTTTGATGTTTTTATTTCAATAATTTATATGAATTTAGGACATTTGTTTGGTATTTTACTTCAGCAGACATTCAGCTTCTCTCTTATCTAATTCTGTCACTGGGACAGACGACATAGTTCATCCATACTGCAGGGACAATGATATATTTTTTATTTGATTAATATAACCAATACTAATAAGAAACTGTGTTTTTATGCAGACAATTCAATTAAGTGGGTTCTTAAAACTATAAAAAATATGATCTTGTGAAAAAATCATGATGTATTTTCCTGTTAAAAGTATCTCAAGATATCGTGATATATCATATCATCACCCATACATTGAGATATATAAAGTATTACCAGATTCCTGCAGATAAATTACCCCAGATATCAGGATGCAACATTTTAAAATTTCCTTACAATTCTAGTAAAAATCAACTGCCCTGATAGTAGTGATGAACAGTAGAAAAGCTAACATTGATATGTTTTATAAGGGACATACAAATTGCAAATCAAAAAAGTAAGAATCTGAATAAGAAAATGTCTCAATTTGTATAGATAGATAGATAGATAGAAAGATAGATAGATAGAATCAAATCCAATCCACTTTATTCACGTAGCACATTTTCAAAAACAGTAAAGTTTACTAAAGTGATGCACAGAGACCAGCAAGTACAAATAAAATTCAAAACTGGAATAAACATTAAATAAAACCAATGATAAAAACAGTAGAATCCCAAAAAATAAAAACATATAAAACACATAAAAAACAGAAGAAAATGTGTTAAAATAAAAGCAAAATTAAGAGAATAAATGACATAAAAACAGAGACCACACAACTCTCATGCTGAGTTAAAAGAAAGTTTTAAGACGAGGTTTAAAAGCAGGTACGGCGGAGGACATTCTGATTTCAGGAGGTAAGTTGGTCCATAATTTAAAGTAGAAAAGGCTCAGTCACCTTGAGTTTTAGTCTGGCCTATTGGGATGACAAGAGAAAGTTGCTCCATATACCTCAAAGATCCCAACGGGGTGTAAAAACTTTAAAAGATCAGAAATGTAACAAGGATAGATAGATAGATAGATAGATAGATAGATAGATAGATAGATAGATAGATAGATAGATAGATAGATAGATAGATAGATAGATAGATTTCTCATTGTTTTAATATACTTTGTATTTTAAATCCTGTCCTTCATAAAGTGAAGCCAGTGGGTGACCGACAGGCTTAAGATCTAATATTGTATCGATACCTTGTTGTCATTAAAATTATAACTCTGTATCAACCCCGGAAAGGCCAGCCTTGAATATTGTTGCAGAAATGACAAAGTAAAGTCGTTTTATTTAATTCAATTTCATTTTTTTTACGCTGCAGGAACAAGAATTATTACTGTCCACCATGCTGTTATTATGGTCTTCGAATGATGAGAGCCTGTGAGAATTATTCGATATATGAACATCATGTTGGATGTAAGGATTTTTGTATATTTGTTTTAAATGATCTATATTATTGTTTAGAATGGAAGGAGATAATTCATTAAACTACATAATTGAACTTAGGTTGGTAAAGGAGAATGCACAAGGACTCTTCTCAGTTTAGGCCAAGGCCCCCAGCTTTTGGTCAAAAGTTTGAGGTCGTTGTTCGTTCACACAGACTTTGTGCATACACACATGCATCAAACATGCACATAAACTGGATGCCATACGGGGGAGTGAGTTGCAACCACTCACTAACCATGCATTGAGGCTCTTGTGTCTTCATCTACTCTCTACTCATCTTTCCAGGTCTATCTACTGTCTCTCCACTATCCCCCATAAGCCCCATAAATATCATAAAAAGAACCAAAAAACACTGCACATGCACTCTTCATCGATCTAAAGAATTCCTCTCATGTGTGTTCTTATTTGAACTTTGGAGTAAGAGGGGCTGCTCCACGTCAAAGCTCCCATACCTCTACCTTTGTGCAGGTAAGTCTTTATCTAAAAGCCACATGTTGACGTCTGGAGATAGCCTCTTCACTGTTTACCTAGAGAGAGGACGTGTTCAAACGTAGTCTGATGTTATCGTCCGCACAATAACTGTGATTTATCAGGAGGACCACTGACTCTGCAGTGATGTGATGGTGGAAAAATGAGGTGTAAAAAACTTCACGTGGCCTCAGTAAAACACTCCGGAGCAGAGCAAAGCTCAAACCTGCAGAACACATGGGTCCATTTCACTGACACATGCAACAATAAAGTTTGAAATGTGTGTGAAAAAATGTAGCATGCAAATAAGAACCATAAGAGAAGAATTAAAGCATGTGATGAGCTGCAGAGGATCAGAGGAATTTTGATTTGAAGTGTGTTATTTCCAGAGCAGCTTTAAAACATTTACAGAAAGAATAAGAATGAGTTTGTTACAGGTCAGGGCCACAGTATATTCTCTCTGAAATACAACTTAGAAGCACTTTTGTCACTCATGGTGACCATAAATCCAGCAACACTTCCTTGGATTTCTTTAAAAGGTAGGAGGCTAGACTATACAGACCAGAAAAGTTATTTTAATACTGAATAGCCATACATATGTACATCTAGGGATGCACAATAGTGAAGGCATGATAACAGTATCAGCAAAAAAATTGCTCACAAAGTTTTAATCAATTGGCAGGTAGGAAAACATCTGCTGATATCTTGCAGGCATTCTGCTTGGCAGCACTCTTCAATGACCTGCAAGTCCAGCTGCTTTAAAAGGTTACAAATATTTGGCCCTTTTGGTCTTCAACAATCCAAAAAATTGGATCCAAGTCACAGTGAAGCCCAACTTTTTCCCACATCATGCTGAGATGCTCACATCCGCCTAACTCTGCTCCTAATTTCCTTATTTGAACTGAAGGGTGCACAATATTGAGGACATGATATTAGCATGAGCAGAAAAAGGCTCACAAAGTTTTGACTGATTGCACATATTGACATATCTGAAGATATTTTGCAGATATCCTACTCTGCAGCACCCTTTCATGGACTTTGTAATTATCTGTCCATGAACAAACATTTCGGCTTGAGGCTTCACAAGATGAATCTGCCAATGACTCTTTTTTGTCTTAAATAATGAAAAATAAAAAAAAATGAAAAAACAGCTCTGGTCCCAATTTCCTTATTTGACTGAGGGATCTATAGAAACAAAAACTGCACCTCATGTAGTATATTTACCAGTTAGTGAACCATCAGTCGAGTTTCATAAATGAATTTCACATATTTTAGGAAAAAAGCATCTTGACAGTAGCAGTTCTCTCCCACCCCTCAGAATGTTTTGCAAGCGGCTTCCTGAGAAGTGCAGGGACATGTTGCCACTTTCACAGAGCACAATTCTCTCCGAAAGGGCAACAAAGAGGTGGAAAATTTCCAAAAACTTCCCAGAAACTTTCCATGGAGAGTTAACTTTTTGGAAGTATTCCAAGTTGGAAACTCTCCATGGGAATTATGGGAAATTATGGGAATTAACTGGAGACTGGGGGTCATTCTAAAAAAAAACTTTATCACATCCAAACATAAATATGAACATTTTGTTTTGTCATAGGCAGACATCCATGTGATATAATACAATTAAAAACTTAACATTTACACAGATTTACTTTTAAGTTGAACTTTATCATTTAATTTTTTTATTGAACAAACAATTTAAACTTCACTTTATGTCGTTCGTTTTAAAATGTGTTCTCAATAGTCCAGGGTTCTAGAAATCATCTGTGCATGAGATGGAGGAATGAACGATGCATGAAGGGGACGTGGCCTCAACACCAATGCAGTAAGCAGTAAGCTTTTATACATGTAATTCAGGGATAACAAAGATATTCTCAAGCATACCCACATAAAATCAGGTTGTTTTAGTCACTATATTAACATTCACATTTAGGGCCAACCTTCAGTTCCAGATTTATTCCTGTTTATTCCAATAAACTCCCATTAATTCCCATGGAAAGTTTGCAACTTTGAAAATCCCCACAATTTTGCAATCCTACTCTTTGAACATGCAAAATTCATCTAAAGATCAAGAACAAAGCTTAACTGTTAAGAAACTAAACCTTATAGAGTTCAGCTTTTGTTTGGAAAGGCTTCTTAATACAAATAAACGGATGAGCCAAGGGAGGGGCGGGTCAAGTGATGAGGAAAGTTTTACAGTTAAATATTATCTGTTTCAAAACTACGCAACCTCTATCAGTTTAGTGAGGGTGGTATTGAAACAGACAGAATCTTGGCTCATTCTCTCCTAAAAGTGAAAACATCCTAAACATTTTGGGTCAGAGACATTATGAACTCCCTAAAACACGAGAAAACACCCTGAAAGGCTCTGAACCCGTCTTTTAGAGCATAACGAAAACGTCCATGTGTCACTGACTGAGCATGAATAATACACTGAGCTCAGGCAGAAAAGATCCCAGACTCCCCCACTTCTTACCACATATCCATTCTGCTTACTCACTTTAATTACTTTAATTAGTTTAATTAAAACTCTTTCCGTCTATTTCATAACCACAAAATACAGGATTAGTTCCTGAACTCTTCAGTTAATCAAAAATGCTGCTAAATTATTGTTTGCTAAATATCCTGGCCTGAGGGGACAGTGCAGTGGGGGGAGGGTGGTGGTGGTAGAGGTTGATGTTTAACGTTGTAGAGTAAACACAAGTACTATTCGTGACTAATCTAAGCTGTTATTCCTGTCTGTAGGGGTGTGTAAAAGATCTATTTTTTCTTTGTTTCCATGGTAACAAGCAGGCTTCAGTGCCATTTGAATTTAATGAGTAACTTCAATCTTCTTGAATAAAATCAGACAAATAAAAAGATAAATTCCCCTTCAGGGCAGTGTTAATTTTGACCGCACTTTTTAATTTTGTTTTAGTCTTTTGTCTAAAATATCTTTTAGTTTTAGTCATAATTTAGTCATCTTAATTGTTTTAATTTTAGTCTTTTAGTTGATGAAATTTCACAACACTTTAGTCAAAGGGGGCAAAGTTCTGACTGGGGGGATAAATTAAATCAACGTGTATTGTTTTACACTGCGACACACGCAGTACAAACTTATGAGAGAAATTCCAGGTAAATTAGAGATTAAAAATAAATACCACCAGGCTTGACAACTACTGAAACTAAACCTGTTTTCAGAACAGGACAAAGTGCGACTCCCAAATGGCATCCATTCATCATACAGGGCTGATCGATTATAGCAAAAATCATAAACAAGAAAACGTTAATAGATACTGAGTTCAGGATTACGATTTGAAACATGATTACTCACTGATTTTAAAGCATGAGACACTTGCTTTAATTGAACATATATGCTCTTGACCATATCATTTTTAACATAATAAAACAGTCAACACATAGAAATATAGTTGTAGAATAAAAAAAATGTTGAATAATAATATTAATTATGGAAAAAGAACAAAAATCAACACGCCATGTGGCACAGTAATCTTTCAATCTCATTTCTCCATTTTCATAGTTGTGGACAGCAGTACCTGAAATAGCCATTTAAATTTGCTTAATTTCCCAGCCCTACCAACATATTCACACCTCAGGACATTCACATTAATTCTGTGAGGCCTAATGTCTGTGTCTGCAGTACGACTTGGCTGTGCGCGACACATACACACAGAGGCAGAGGCACACACAGCATGAACAGGGTAACACACACACACAGTGCTCCTGTCTCAGCTGAGACAGCGTCCCCTGCCCCTGGAGACGGAGCAAACAGGGAGTCAACTTCTCTTCTCTTTCTGTTGCTCAGAATGGAGGTCAGGCACTAGTTAAGTTAATATCTCATCCTTGGCTTCACTTGTACATTATTGGGTAATGAAGAGAACCATGTTTCCTCTGCTAAACAGATTTTCCTTCATTCACAGTGAAGAATCACATCAATATGCATCATTTTTAGAAGTTACCTTTGTTTTTTCTTATTTGGAGTTGCAGTTCTGTGCTTTTTGCAGAAAATGTTTGAGATCAAGTCTGAAAATTAAGACATTTGTTGGCAAAAAGTGTGACTGATGGTGTATCTAAAGCCTGCGTCATCTTCCTCCAAAGCCTTTAACATGTACTTAAAAAGATTTAAAGAGGCCGGCTCCCTAAGATCACGTTGTCACCAGAAACAGAAAGGTTTTTCCTTCACGTTTTCAAAAGCACTCCGAGTTCACACAGAGACGACATGAAAACGATACGCGTTCACATGGATCTGTGAGAACGACTGTAAATGCTGTAGTGTGCATGCCAGGCTAGTAGTCGACGATGTAGGTTTGCAGTGTTACAACACACGTACGCTTTCCAGTGAAGACAAACTTTTCACAAACAACAATGGCGAGTGGACACACGAAGACGCAGGAGTTTCTTGTCTGGACAACAAATCTGCTCAGATATTTTTGTGGATAACAAACTGAGCACAGTAAGCAGCACACATGTTGCTTGGTAGACGGCCAGAGCTGTTGTTGTTGTTCATAGGTGTGCGCGCAACCTTTATCTGAAAGAGTACTGCGCATGCCTGGCAGTGACCTGACAACGGTGATTCCTGTCTACATGGAGATGGATATGAAAACATTTTCAAAACTTTTAAGTCTGGACCCTGGTTTCAAAAGTTTGCAGATTCAGACACTCTGGCACTGTTGTCTTGTAAACAGAAGGCCAAAACACAATGAAAACTCCTTGTTTTCTGATGTTTAAATGGGGCCTAAGATCTAGTTTTTCCTGCAGCAGATTCCAGTCTACAGGAGCAGCATATCTGAAACTTCTTTGCCCATGACAAGGCGAACTTTGGGGACAGAAAGCAAAAGGTGTAGGTTGATGGAAGCAGGCCTTATAAATCAGGATGTGCCAATGATTCAGTCTACGGATGGTCAGAGAGGCCCACCAGAGCCTTAAAATGTGTTATGAACCTTAAAGCTCCATGATAAACACTATCCAAAGATTCACAGCATTAAGAAAAAAATTTTTTGCAGCAAAAGAAAAACAAGATTTACTTCTGAAATTAAAGTCCAGTCGCAGCTTTAACTTCTTTACAAGCTGTTCGGTTTAAAGCTTCTGTGTTAATCTGCTTATGTTAGCATGGAAGGAAAATGGTGGGTGGGGGGCTAGAAAGTATTTTTTCATCTGCCAAAGGGATAACCTGACACACGAGATGGCCCATTGAATATATCTCACTAGTCCATCTGGGAAAGAGCCCATAGAAAGTTTTTGGGGATGGGCAGAAACTTTTAAAGCATATCGAGCAGGTGAATGGACGATCGTTCCGTCAATCACATTCATTATGGATCAGTCAGATAATGTAGTAGGCAAGCGCTACTGCCGTGGTGTTAAATACAAAATGTAAGTCAGCTTGTAGCACAAACTTTTGCCAAAACAGGTCAGAAGTGGAGCGAAAATACTCTCTCTATTGAGCAATGCTTTGAGTGTTGTTATTTATCTTTATTTAATAAAGAAATGTGGTCCAGATCAGCTACTGAAGCTGTTAGCATCTATGCTAATCTTTGTACGAGCAGTCATCTCACTCATTTTTTCCACTTATCCCTGCTCCAAAGGACTCTGATTGGGCCGTGCCACTTTGGGCTGCTCACAGTCGTTTTAGACTGGAGCTTGGCAAGATGGATCTGCTTGATTACTGACAGTTAATTAGGTGGATCCAGCTGCTGCGCAAGGTTAAAAAGAGGGGTCCCAGTGAAAAGTTTAAGAACCACCACTGTAAAATCCCTTTACTGAACGTTAGGCTTTTTCTTTTTTTGTCAACATCAGCAAAAACAGTTTGATTAAATCATACATCTTGTTTAAAAAACATACATACAGCAAACTTGATATACTGATATAGTATTACTATATACTACACTATGATATACTTTATATACTATTTTATTTTTGGTCCACTGTGGTTATTTTTAAAGTGCTTTACAAATAAAATGGGATTGATTTGGATACAGCCTAGTCCAAAAAGCTAGATTCTGGGTATGGCAACGTCTCCATTATCCAGGGCTGACATGTAATATGTGTTATAGAGCTTGTTATATCAGCATGAACACTTATAAAAAGCCCAATTACTGTAAGCTATGTGGGTTCAGTCTCTCAGGTCTCTATTAATGGAAACAGCAAAATTACAGCATGTCACTCACTCCTATGTTAACACCGTCATAAAGATCTGCTCTCACAAACAGACCCCTCTCCGTCACCACCAAGTTTAGACCGTCTGACACCTCATGGTCATGAGCTTTACCGCGGGGGGGGATGGCATGACTTTGATCACAAGTGGTAACAAATAAAGACTTGTTTAAGTTAAATAGGAGAGTATGGAGCCCCTGAGGTCTGAAGAGCTGCTCTGAATCGATTAGACGAGAAAGAACAGTCGGACTGATGTATCAGCTGGGCTTTTCATCAGCTATCAGGCCTTTTATCATGTGGTGGTTGCTTTTTTTGATCATTCTATAACAACAGTGATATCCAGGGTCTCACTTCCAAGATAAACTCCATTATTTCGACTGTGAATGCTGTAACAAGGTAAAGACAGGCAGAGCTTGCCCACTGCTAATTAGCTTAGCTCAAACACTGAGAGTCAATGGGTAGCATTAGCCTGCCTCTGCCTATAGTCATCAGATAAACTCTTCAGCAACTCTAAACGGTCCTATCATTATTAGTTAGACAGTTATTGAGCAAAAACGATCGTTCACTAATGGCAGTTATCTAACCTTGCAGAGCAGATGGACCTGCTTGATTCATTGTCTGAAATCACATAGATCCATCTTGCCAAGCTCCAATATCCAATGACTTCATCGGCCAAAAGTTGATCGGCCCAATCAGGGAAGAGAGGCGGAAACTGCAGAAAGTGACTGCATGCTTGAAAACAATGGCGGCTTCTGAAGCGGTCTCCATGAACGTGGCAATATCTGTGGTTTTATCAGAAATGGACTCAATTATTATTATTTAAAAAAAATAATTAAAAAAATATATTTTTTAAAAAAGGAGCAACGAATGTCACATAAAGCTTTTCTTACAGGAAATCATGTTTTTGCTCTTCTTCCAACCGGGGATCACTGCTGGGAAACCGGGAGAGATGTGGAAATCCTCGGTTAGCCGATTTGTTTATGGTTAAGTTGTTAAAAAAACAAACAGACATACAGAAACAGGCTAAAACATAACCTTATTGGCGGAGGTAATAAATGTAACTGCTGAATTTAGGATTCTGGGTCCCCTTTGGTGGACCCCTTCATGACTCAGGGCCCCAGCAGCCTTGGTCTGATGCATTATTACGTCACTGAAATGGAAGCTCGTCCACAGAAATGTGATTGTTCTTCAGCAGCTCCTGTGTTTTCAGCTTTATGCTTCACTGGAAATCTCTGCATCGACATCTCAACACGTCCTAATAATGATGTGGTAACTCCACTTTTCCTTTTTTACTGTTTCACCTGAAGTTTCCACTGCACCTCTGGGTGGTCCCTCCCCGCTTTTGCCCCAGTTTTTTTGAGGAACCGCACTGCCCCGGGGCCGGGGGAGGGGGGTTCATCAACTCACACATCAGTACCTGGAGTCGTGCCATTTCTATGAGAACACAACCCCACCCTGATCCACCCTCAGCACTGACAGACAGACAGACAGACAGACAAACAGACCTAAGCCTCCTGCAGCAGCATCACACAAAGACAGTCACGGCATGTTAGGGCTGGGCAATTAAACATTCACAATTACAGCTTCCCACAGTTATCAATTAGTACATTAGAGAGTAAAAGATTACAAAAACACAGTAGGGCTGGGAAATATGGCCTAAAATGGAATCCCTCGTTTTTTTCCCCACTAAATTCATTTTACAATTACAATCAAAAAAAAAAAAGACTCTAAGTGACAAAAATGACATGAGTCAAGTTTTGCCATTATGTTGTCAAAGTACATTCCCAAACCAAACAGAGATTCCCTCTTAAGATGTGGGTCATAAAATTTTGATTATGTAGTTCAAACGTAGGCTTGTTTGTCTACATAAACACTGAAGGCTGAGGTATTTTCACAGTATATTAACATGGAACTCTCCAATCAAAATTTAATCTTATTAAAAAACAAATACAAGCCTAAAAAAGTGCTTGTGCAAAACCTGGCAAGGCCGACCATCATGAAAATGGAAAATATTCAGTACTTATATTTTCATTGCAACACCTTACAATTGGAGTAAATCAAGAAAAAAAAACTTGATTTTTAATTTTTCTGCAGAAAATAATTCTAACTTATCAATTTTATTGATATATTGCCCAGCTCTAAAACAATGCTATTTTTTTTAAACAACAATTTTTTAAATAACAAATTGACTAGACCACTAAAACTCTGCTAAAAAAAACATATTTTTTCTTTGGTCCCAGCTAGAGAAGTGACCTTGGCTTTTTACCTTCATCTTTCATTCACTATCTTCTCATTTACTTTTCTTTTCTTTTTTTTATTCTCATTTTATCACTATTTCTATACATTCCTTTTTAACATCGTGTTCATTTTTATTCCATTACTGTTTTTATTAAGTGTATGCATGATTATATTGTACCCCTGTACAGCCCTTTGGTCAACCGAGGTTGTTTTTAAACGTGTTTTAGAAATAAACTTTGAATTGACATGATGTTGATATTTTTCATTTATCATCCTAAATTTCCTTGAAGTGTCCCAACATTTTAAGTGTTCAGTAACTATAAAAATGCATGTAAAGCGCAGATGTAAAACCAAAAGAAAATAATGTTTAACAATGTCAATAAGAATAATCAAGATCATTATTTTTGCTATAATTGAGCAGCCTATTGTTACATACATTTTAATTAAATTCAAAGTTATCAATAGGTAACACAGTTGTGTTAATAAATATTTGACTTTACACATCACCACAGTGATTATTTGTCCTAAAGATGGATTAAATGTCTGAAATCATGAAGTCTCTAAAGCAGCAGATTTTTGTCACTAGCCCTTTAATCTTTAAATTGTCCCGGACTGAATCTGGGGTCCATCGGGGGTCCACTTGGGGGTCTTACCTCCCTCAGGTGCGGGGTTTTGGGTCCCCACCGGCCGCAGGAACAGGCACAGCAGCGTCCATGACACGAGTCTCTGCAGCTCCATGTTTTAGAGTCTCTGGTTTATCTGAGGCAGGATTTCAGCGTTAATAAAATTAAAGGATCCTGAGTTAAACATAAATCCAGCAGAGTCCAGAGGAGCGCGCGCCCCCTCAGAGGATCAGAGTAAAAGCCATAAGGGGACCCTCTCAGCCCTCCAGGGGTCTTAGTCCACCTCTCCTCCTCCTTCTTCTCTGGACATCATCAGTCAGGCGCAGAGGACTTAAACCAGGACCTCAGTCTGTGCTCAGGGTCTGGACCTGGTCTGGAGTCTGGACGCTCTCTGAAGAAGCGCCCCGCTCGAGCTCAGCGCACGGACATCAAGCACGAGAGCAACCACAGCACAGAACTTCCGGGAGAAACTTTCAAAGTAAAACCAGGGTTCCCACTCTTTCCAGAAATCATTTTATTTCTAACTCTCGGGCATGAACATTGTCTGCTAGATATCATTTTAGTCTGGCTTTTATGTAGTGTCTTCGTATTATAAATTTATGGTTTATTCTTATTTTCTTTATCTTTATTTACTCCGCTTTTCTATAAATATGTTTTCTTGATTTATTGTTTAAGTTGCCTAAATTTTATTTTTCCATTTTTTTTTTAATTTCTTTTTGTCCCCATAGTTTTGAGTTTTTATATTTTATTCCTTAACTTGCATTATTTTATCTACTCATATTTTATGGCTAGCTGTGTGTTAGATACCAAGTACATTTTTACTTCATTTCCTATGTTTGATTTTTGGTTACTAACAAGGTAGAAGAAAGAAAAATAATTTTCCAAGACAATTCAAGTTTTCCAGGACATTTTACTTTTTTCCTCATTTTCCATATGTTTTCTATGACTGGAAAATTGGTCAATCATTTTCCAAGTTTTCCAGGGCACGTCGGAACCCTGAAAACGCATTTGAGTTTATGTTGATGAGGCTTTATAAACTATAGTTATACATATTAAAGAGGACCTACACTTAATAAAACAGGCTAACTGCTTTAGCACAATGTAGGTACTTAATGATATCAATAATAATCATAAAAATGACAATTATGAAATGACAATTTTGTTTCCTTTTTTTGAAAATAAAATTTACAATAAGTGAGTTAGCATTTAACACTGGTTCTCAAGCCGGAAACTATATGTGATTTAGAAAACTGGTTTCAGATCAATGTCTGAAATAAGGTTCGTAAAGAACACACTCACATAAGATTTCATTGTTTAATGGGAAATTAAAAAATGCATCTGATGTCGTCCAGTTTTGAATCTTAAAGTGTTGTTGTTAACAATCTGCTAACTACAAAAATGCAACTGAAGGCACTTCTGACCATTTTATATATACATATGGGACCCAAATCCTACCTTCTTTTATCAGATGAATGTCGTATCTTGACCACTCGTGATGTGCAGAAGATTGAAGGAGACTTCATGACACTGGCTTGCTTCAGAATAATGGGTTTATTACAAAAACAAAAGCAACACCAGAATCATACAGGCACTGCAGGTTACCTGGGAGGGACTGCCAATGATCTCCTTCTCTCCCAGACTTCAGTTTGACCACAGCTTATATAGGATCAGGATCGAACTCTGATCATATGTGTGTGTGCTCAAAAATAGGAACTCATTGATAGAATTTAATTACTGCACAATGGTCACATGCACTGCATGTCATTGCTGAATTCAATCACCGCATAATGGTCATATACACTGCGTGTGTGTGTATGTGTGCTCAGGAAGTCATTCATAGGTTGAACTAGTGAACTCTGGACATATATGCTGTGTGTGTGTGTGTGTGGTGAGAAAGTCACTGATAGATTGCATGACCAATTATGGTCCACATGTGTTTTCCTAAGTAACTTGTTTATGAAATAATGCAATTTAACTCTGGTCATTATTCAACATGTCAGGGCAGGGGGACGGACAAAAGTCTCCAACACATCATTGTCTGCCACACTGCACATACATAGCTTGTTTTTTACCTTTGCATTTCATGGATGCACCTTCATGAATTAAGAAATAGAATTTATAATGAATTTATAATATTTTTAATATTTCTATTTTGATATCCAAGGCAGTGGTTCTCAAATGGTGTGACAGGGTATACTGGTGTGCCTTGGATCAAGTCCAGGCATACCCTAGGAATTAACGCAACCAAAACTTACTAATACAACTAAAGAACAACTAATGAATAAGTTTCAAATTTAGCCTAAATATAAATGTTACAAATATAATTCCTAAGTAAGTAAGTGCAACTGTTTTTCTCATCTTTTTGTGCATTGTTGATAAAAATGAAGATGTGTAATCAGCTAATTAAACAACTTGACACGCAATTAAGAACTTATTTTAACATTAATAAAAATACGGTTAGATTTTGCCTTGATTTTAGGTGTGCCTTCGACAGAAATAGTTTGAAAACCACTGACCCAAGGAGACATATGGGTTTAGATGTGGCCTGAAATACACCCATGGACATTCAGGTGGGGAGATTGAATGCTTTGCTCAAGGGAAGTGAATTCCTGTAACAAAGCCAGTTTTCATGTTTTATTTTGTGACTCAAATTGGCAGCCCCATGGTTTCAAATGCAAACAAAAAAGCAATGAAGCCACCAAACAATCAATAGATAGAGTGGTTCAGAGCTGAACTGTTGGATGTCTTCAGATATCGTGTCTTAATGGATTATTGTAAAGAGGCTGCAGAACTGATCAACGATAAATAGTTTCTTCTCAAACTGGAAGTAGCCACTGTCATATAACCTAAAATGCTGCAGATTTGCTCTTAAATATTTATGTTGATCAACCTAAAAAGTCAGACTGAACCATCAAAGCAGCTGATAAAAATGTTTTTATTTTGAGAGTAAAGTCCGATGAACTTCCTTGATCCCTCCTCTGCTCAGCTTTACTCCTCGAGTACCTCACTCCTCCTGCTCTCTTTCTCTCCTGTCTCCTCAGTAACTCAGAATACTAAATGAGTCCATGTTCACCATCCAGGCGTCAACACTCTGGATCTGGGCCACAGTTAGATTTGAGTTCTTATGTTTCCTTATTAGCAGAGGTATAAATGGAGGAGAGCACTTTACATACTGCAGCCGTCTCTGAAATGAGCTTTATATAAGAGGGGCTTTCACTGACTGACTCTCACTCATTTGTCTGGAAACCCCGAGGCGAAGGGGTCTTGGTTTTTACTTTCATCTTCTCCACTGAATCCCCGAGGATCCCCAGAGTGTTCAAAGTCCCAAAAAAATTGAAGTATTAATAGGCCCTCTTTATGACACACAAAAGAAAACAAGATGATCAGAACAGACTGTTTTTATTTATCTGTATGTTTCAGATGAGATTAATCACATGTGCTTAAGAAGTGACCTGTCTTAAAAGCCTTAAAAGGCTCTGCAGAGAATTATAAAATCTGCTGAGAAAATCACCAGCCCTCCCCTCACCCATGCGTAAAGCATAAGGACCCATCTCATTCTGGTCACAACTTCTTTGAACTGTTACCTTCAGGCAGACGTTACAGGGAAGCTAAAACATGCACATTCAGACTCAAAAACAGTTTTTATCCCACAGCAATCAGCACACTGAACAAACAGATGATCTTTTAATACACCAGCCACAATGACACTTTATAGCACTCAGCAACTTTATCTTTTGGATCCTTTACTCTCTTTTTGTTCTGTGTCTTGTTTCCGTTATGTGTTGTTTTTAAGTTAAATTACAGGGAAATACACTGACTGATTCTGGCACTGATTTTGTTGTATTCAGATACAATGACAATAAAGAGATTCTGATTCTGATTCTCTTCAAGGTTGTACTTAAAAAAATATTTTGGTCTTCAGCCTGCGTTAGACAGAACAGACGGTAGCAAAGGACATTAGGGAGAGGTCGAAGGAACAGAATGCAGACAAGAGGACCATTTCCCCTCTATATGGGGCATTACCAGACAAGCAGGCCATCTGAGCCCTTTAATCTGCCTCTTCTTCTACATTTTCCACAGCAAAGGTCATGTAGATGTTCAATTCATTTGTCCAAAGATGGAAACAGACTTGACACAAATGGATCGTTCTTCATCTGAGCTTTAAGTCTTACAAGATTTCCAAGGAAAAAAAGACTCTCTTATACCGCTTTCACACTAAAATCAGCAGGTCAACGCGGGTTTTTTCAATGCGGGTTAACCCGCGAGTGTCTCCTTTCCCACTGCCAGCAGACCCAGGTGTAATCGGCAGCAGACGAGCTGCCGTGGCTGTTTTTTTTCCTCTGGCGCATCAAGCTGATGTCATTACGTTGATGACATCATCAGCGCGACGAAGCATGACCATGTAAACAATGGAAAGGAGCATGGACACCGTGGACACGGTTTTCTGTACTTTGTACTTTTGTCCCTCTTTAAAAATGTACAAACTCTGCGCTGATGATACAAAGGCAGATGGAATTTGTTGCTGAGATGGCAAAGAGTCACTGAAGCTGCAGACAGAGGGGATGGGCACGATGTTATGCCATGAGCACGTGATGCTGTCGTCATCGTAACTTAGCGCGTTGACCCGGGTGTGATGTTCTCACCGAAGCCGACCGGAGATGAGCCGATGAAACCCTGTGTCACTTGCAGGGTAAGTTGACCCGGGTCAGAATGCCGATTAGACCCTTTCAAACTGGACAGGACCTGACAGGAGCCGATTGTTGGCCGATTTACACTGTTTTTTTCGCCAGTCTGAAAGGGGTATTAGATCTTCAAGTCCCAAAGACATTTTTGATACAAGTGTGCACACAGAGAGAGTCACAGATATAAAAGATTTTCTAAAAAATGTTCCTTGTCTGTAATATTTTTGTAGTTCCATCAGAAAATTGCCTCTGTAATGACAGCAGCGTAGAGCCATCATGGTCTTGGAGCATCCATCCATCTGTTCATCCAGGTTATTCTTGTGAACACATTAAAAACTAGAAAGCACTCGGAAAGCACAAACCTCTGCCAAGGTAGCTCAAATATTGCTGCTGCATTTATAAGCAATAGTTCCATGATAAAGTTACCATCATAATGTGATTCATTGACCCTGAAAAGCCACACCTAGCACTCGGAATCATGTTGATATCATTATTAGTTAGACAGTTATTGAGCAAAAATGATAGTTCTCTAATGGCGGTTATCTGTATCACCACCAAAATCTAATCATTTTTGAGTTGGGCCATTACCAACATCTCCTGAAAATTTCAGTAAAATCCATCCCGTAGTTTTTGCGTAATCTTTCTAACAAGCAGACAAACAATTTTGTTTGATTTTGCATTAATGGTCACCCAATTTTGGAGGTCAAGTTCCTTGAGTCTCATCACTGCACTTTGTTTGTAAATGGGATATCCAAAGAACACCAAGAGGGACTTTATTACCTCCGCTTAGGAGGATTTGCTAAAACACATTTAGTAGGTGAATATCTTGCAGATACTGATCATAAAGGGGCTGAAGGAAGTCAGTTAGACTGAGCTGAACTTACAAAGCAGCTGAATTCACCTAACATATGTTTCATATGGATAGTGGAAAGGCCCATCCTGTATGTCAGATAAAGACCAAAACATCTAGTCTTAAAGGTCTACAAGAGATGGCTTGATCACTGCAGCTAAGATGGGTTCTTAGTAATTTGTGAAACATTTTGATTCTCTTCTCCAACACAGAAGCACAAATGAATGCCTTTATGGTTCCTGATATCAAATGTAAACCCTGAGTTTGTCTCCAGATGGTATGAGTAATATTCACATTTTAGCTTTATTTATTTTCTTATGATTTTTCATGGTTAAGACAACCAAGAATTTCAGCTATTCGGTAGATTTAGGAAATGCTGGTTCACCGAGAGGAGACCACAAATACTTTCAGTGCTCAAACCGCTGGGAGTGCATCTTTGAAATTATACAGAGCACATGTGGGCCTATTCCTGGAGTGAAGAAAGGTTCAGAGCTTTGCATGTTGGATTTCTTTTTTACTACCACTCAGCCTTTCAAAAGAAAGCAAAATTTGCCCACAGAGAGTGAAGTGAGCAGAGCATTTGGCAGAAGAAGAGGAGCGTTTGTTGTGGAGACAAACAAAAAGTCAGACAAAGGGGGTAGGAGTAGGAGAATGGATGTGAGCGGGTCCAGGAATTCAAAGGTCTGGATTCTTTGTGTCCAAATACTTTTATTGTTCCAGTGAGACATTGATGATAAACACACCCTTCCTTAAACACACGCCTCGTAACCAAACACTAAAGCGGCCGCACTGTACTGATTTGTATGCATAAAGACAGCACAGTCTGACCTATATTTGTTGGCCATATGGAAACCTTTCAATGTAGATATTTAACCTGCACAAACACTTAAATATCCATGTGGTCACCTTGTTTGGACATTTTACTCATAATGATGGTAAAACTTTTGAAGCAATGATGATTAGAGACTGAACTTTTTAATTTCATGATCTGTTGCTAAAATTGAACTCCAAATCTCTGGGAAGTGAAGCACCCAGCTGCATCTTGATCCATTTACACCCTCCTGCCGCTACCGCGCAACAGACATGCAACATTAATCCCCTGTGCTTCTTTGTGTAGCTCTCCCAAAGTGCTAAACAAGTCCTCACATGCACATTTTTTGGCCCCTGGAGTTCATGGTCATCGACACTCTGCTGTTTAGATATCACTACAGATGGAAGTTCTCTCCCTTCGCTTTTCTTTACAGCCAGCGAGCTGTAAATCAGTTAGATACACACGGTTAACCCCCACCTGGAACAACTTGGCAAAGCCGTGTGTGAAAACATTAAAAGAGCTGAACATGCATGTGCACAGAGAGTTATGCTTTTGCTTGAGCGAGTGCAAGCATGTGAACATGTTTCTGGATGTATGTCGTCATGTTAAGTGTTTCATGAGTTATGCAATGACAGATCGCATGCACCTGATTGAAGCGTGTAAAAACATAAAACTGCTGCGTAATTTGAGTCAGAATTTGGCTGAAAGTTTGAAGCTCTTCCACTGGAAACAATCACATGCAGGAATGTTGTTAGGTGTGCTTTGGCGTTCACCAAAAGTCATATAATAAACAAACCAAGAATTTACATCTCCTCTCTCTGACAGCCTGCCTTTGTTGATAAGCAGAAGGAAATAAAGACTGCAAAAACAATGTGAGAAAAGAAAGGAAACAGTGTTAGGGAACAAAGGTTCAGTAATATTGCCAGATTTTTGCAAATATGACTCTTCGACCTCTTCAGCCTGTTGACTGCAATTTGGTTGCACCTGAAGTGTGAGCACAGGGTAGTTTATACTTAGCCTCAACATCCATGCGGGGCATTTAGATCCCATTATCACTGTACTGTGTGGGTGTATCCACATGATGCATTGACAGTATAAACCTTTTGCAATATCTTTTTGATACCTCATGTTCCTTTTTACCCTGTGTAATGCTATACAGTGTTGCTGCTGGAATCCTAATTTCCCTGAAGGAGTCTTCCTAAAGGATTAATAAAGTTCTATCTAATCTAATGTAAAAGTCCATAAATCATTCTCATGGCTCTCAGGGTTATTGCTGCTTACTGATATCTGTGCAGCCCCTTTTAATTTCTACATAATCAGCCTGCTTAGTGTTTTGTATGTGCCACATACTCTACTAACCTGACACACCAGATGGACCATTCAATTTATTTTACTAGACCATCACAACAAAAGATCATAGAAAATGTTTTGAAATGGGCAGAATATGGTTGCCAATGAGGGCAAATGGCCTACAATGGCTCGATGCAGTTCAATAAAAAGGAAAACAGCTTCAAAAACAGAAAAATCTGAAGTACAGGAACACAACCAAAGGTCAGGAAATAATACAAACATGGAAACACACTGCAAATGAAATAATGTGCTGCAAGTATAAAATACAAATGCACTGATGGCAAACTTGCTGCAAGTTAGGAACAAAACAAAGGTTAAACATTCCAAACCCAAACCCAGAAAACACCTGCAAGAGCAGAAATGCAGCGAGACAACAAAAGAAGGGCTGCAGGAATGTACAGTATACTCATATTTTAATCCCACACAAACCACATATTAATTTTAAAATAAATAAATACATTTTCTCAAAAAGCCTTAATTCAGTCCAAGACATGCCTGCTGCTGATTCAAACAATGACAATTATGGATCAGCTGTTCTATCACAGCACCCCCTACTGGCTTGGAGCACTACTGTTTGTCCTTGTTTATGCTGCATTTCTTCTTTTGCAATTGTTTGCAGTTAATTTGCAGTTGTTTTCTGTCCTGGCAGCACATTGTTTTAGTTGCACCGCGTTTCCGTGTTTGTATTTCATTCTGACCTTTGGTTGTGTTGCCGTACTTGAATCTTTTCTGTTCTTGAAGCACAACCAACTAAAAATGTGCTGCCAGAACAAAAAAAGAAATGCATTAACAGCAAATGTACTACAAGTTAGGAACAAAACAAAGCCCAAAAGAATCCAAACAAAGGAAACAATTGCAAGAGAAGAAATGTTTAAGCTTTGTCATGCAACAGCCCTCTTATTGACTGCTTCGAGCTGTTGCATGAATCTATCAATCACATTCATTACAGGCCAATCAGATAAAGTAGCAGGCAGGTGCATTGTTAAATACAAAACGCAAGCCCCTTTGTAGAACAAACTCTCGCCAA
This sequence comes from Cetoscarus ocellatus, assembly GCA_037902135.1. NCBI lineage: Eukaryota > Metazoa > Chordata > Actinopteri > Labriformes > Labridae > Cetoscarus > Cetoscarus ocellatus. Next base: position 47,883 of record JBAMNC010001820.1, on the reverse strand, counting down.
AACATGTCAGAAATGGAGACAAATATCTTTTCTTTTGATAAATGCCTTCAGTGATATAGATTTTTTAAATTTAACAAAGAAATTTGGTCCAGATTTCTGTGGGAGCAGTTGCTTCCTGCTGTTGTCTTGCTTGCAGCTCCTACCTCTTCCTGCCCTAAAGGACTCTGATTGGTCCGTGCCGCTCTGAGCAGAGCACAATTGGAGATGATTGGACCTTAGCAAGATGGATCCAGGGTTGCTGGTTGCTTGCCGTCAGCATCATCTAACTTTGGCAGCAGGCCACAATTCTCTTGCAAGAAGTGCACATAGCTTTATCCAGGGCACACTCCAGCCTCCTGCTAATAAAGAGCGAGTTAGCCTGCCCCGTACTGTTTAATACAATGGTTAAGGCTATGAGACAAGGCCATTGTTGTTAAATCATCTTTGAAACAACTATTTTGAGGTGAAAGAGTTACGTATTATTAAACTGCTTCAACAGTGCAGCCTGAACAACAATCTGTTCCTCCTCACAGTTATGTTGGTGGGTCCACGCTGTAAAGTTCAAAAAGAGGGAAAAAGTGACGGTAAACTTGACCTTCTGGATCTGCAGGGCTGCAGCAGAAGAAGGAGCAGGGAGGAGTGGGAGGAGAGGCGAAGACAGTCAAATGTCATTGAGGTGATGGAAGAGTTTACGACATTTAGTTGAGGACAACACAGAGGGTGTGATAGCATGGGGAAACAGTCAACAGCACATCATTGGGAGAGGGAAACACTCTTTAAAGCTGCCTCAGTTACAGCTTTTTATACTGTCGCTTGTAACTTTATCCCGTAAAAGCAGCCTTGTTGTAATTACCCATTTAAAGTTTGACTGTAGAAGATTTGGCTTCCTGTTTGAATGCCTCTGTGTCTGTGGTTAAATTCCACAGATCTATATTTGCCAGTGCCTTCCCTTCGTTCTGCCATGTTTATGGTGTTTGAGGTTTGGTTTATAGCAAACCAGGGCTTTGTGCAAAAGCAGGAACAGAAAGCAGCAGCGTTGGCACTCTCTAAATAAAAGAAACACAATCACAGAGATATGAGAGAATATGGTGAAGGGAGGCTGAAATATCACATACAGAAGCAGGAGTGATGCAGGTGGAGTGAGAAAAAGGAAGACAAACATAAAAATGCTTAGTAAAAGAAAAACTGACAAAATATTTACCAGAGTCTCCATCTACAACTCTAGAGAAAACAGCCCAGGGAGTGCCTCATGCCTCATCCAAAGAGTATTTAGACTCACATAAATAAAAGCCGGTGAGGAGGAACTAAACCTTTGCTGGAATGTTACACCAGCCACGCAGAAGCTCTGATTTAAGAGGCCATATTAGGCTTTTAGTATTTCATTTGACCTTTTGTGTGGTTTACATATCTTTCCAGTATGATTACATGTTTCTGTGTGCAACACAGCAAAGTCTGCAGCTGTCCATGATTGAACAGCACCAGTAGCTGACAGTGGCTGATTTTGACTGTTTTGTAAGCCAGAAGTTGAGTTTCAAATGTGATTAGAGCTGAAGCTGGAATCCAACGAAAAGAAATTAACAGCAGAATGACATGTGCTGTTCTGGGCTAGCTAAAGACCAGATGTGCTGCTGCATTCTGGATCATCTGCAGAGGTTTAAATGTGGATGCAGGGAGGCCTGTTGTAGGGAGTTGCAGTGGTTGATGTGTTAAATTACCAAAGCCTGTTCCAAAAGCTGTGTTGGCTTTTCCGTCAGGTAGGGCCCGAGGGCGATTGTCAATATATTCTAGCAGGCATTGAAATTAAATTCAACCTAAATTGAGGCAAAAAATGACCTATTGAAAACTAGTAAATTGTAACTCAAGTTGGATCATTCTTAATTTTGCAGTGCTGCTCGATCCACCTGATTTATTGTCTGTAATAATGAAGATCCATCTTGCAAAGCTTCAAGCAAGAGGACACAGAGGCCATTGTCTCTAATCAGACTTCTGTGTCAATCATGACTCTAATGTCCAAAACCCTAAACCCTAAAAAAAAATTAAAAACTAGTGCCATATTGAAAAACAAACATTGTACAATCAGAATGCATATGTATTATATATACTCCTCAAAAATGTTTGGAAACATTATTTCAGTTGATTAATTCACATTTCATCATTATTGCTCATTTTTTGGGGGGCTACCCACACATTTAATGATTCCACAAATGCACAATCCTTCCAAACTGTACCTTGTTGTAAAGGTGACTAATCAGGCTTTCCAATGATATAAAATAAAACACCAACTGGTATTATTAAAGAGGAGAAATAATCAAACAAGATAATGTTTCAGAACTTTTTATGAGGAGTATATATACCCCAAAAAAGCTTTGAGGGACTTTGTGCAAACTTTGCAAAATTACTCTGACACATGGATGAACTTGTTGGATTTTCCAGGTCAAAGGTCAATGTCTTTTGACCTTAAGTGTATGTCTTGGTTGTGGCAGCCCTTTGCAAGTCTTTATTTACACTTTGCACAAATGTTTGTCTTAACTCAACAATAAAGTGGTCAGATTTTTAAAAAGTTTTAAGTCAAGGTAAAAAGCCCCTCTGCCTTTTAACCACTTTCCTGTCACCATGTAACTGTTGTAGACATTGCTAAAGCATGTGACTGAAAGGAGATTCTTCTAGTTTACATGGCTGGGTAATCAGGATGCCTCTCAGGCTCCTCCCTGGTGAGGTGTTCAGGGCACGTCCCACTGGTAGGAGACCTTGGGGAATACTAAGGACACACTGAAGGGACTGTGTCTCTCAGCTGGCGTGGGAACGCCTCGAGATGGACGAAGTGGCAGGAGAGAGGGAAGTCTGTCTGGGCTTCTCTGCTTAGGCTGCTGCCCCTGCGACCTGACCAAAGAGAAGTGGAAGAAGACGAAGACAAAGACATGGTAGAGTTAAATTAAAGACTTAAAGAACTATTTGTTTTCAATATGAAATTTTCATTGCTTAAATTGATTCTAGAAAAATTGATGTTAAATTCTGGGAGTTTTTTGACAAAGAAACAGAACAGACCGACAGATTTTCTGTTTTGAGACTCTGGTGTAGCACAAACAAAAGTCTAGGTTGGCACATTTTCTACTCCAGAGTCCCAAACATGTATGCCATAACACTTAGTGGTTTTCTTCCATAATATTTCCTTTTGAATTCAGCAAAATTACTGCACTTCATCTGAAAAGCACTGCCTAACTTATATGTGTGTACTTCTGCTGGGTCTGAGCTCACAGACATCTCTGGGGGCTAATATACGATCTTATGAGAAGTACCTCATACACCGGCACTCCAGAAATATCAGGCTATTCCTTTAAACTAAAAATACAGTCAAGGAAGTCCGAGGGATTTCCCATCATCACTGAGATGCACAGAGAGCCAGAATCAAGCCAAGTACCCGCTGCCCTGCTGATTTACAGCGACACCTCTGGCCCTTCATGCGTCAGTGGTACTTTCCTGCTTCCTCTGATCAGCATCCTGTGTGCGTGCCCACAATGAGAGGACTCGTCTTTTACTCTTAAAGGATTTCCTCAGCTTTTAACTTGAAAAAAAAATGTGTTTTGTTTTGCAACATGTGGGAAAAAATCAGGCTGAGATGTTGTTTCAGTTCAATTCTGCCTCAAGAGGAAACTGTTGATATCTCCCCGGGCTCCAGTAAACCAAATCCTAACTGCATCCAGGCAGAAAAGTTCAATCTCTGCCTCCCCTCAAACAAATATGACAAGTTACATTAAACACAAGCAGCCGTCCGGTCCGGGGCAGGACCACATCTTTGCAGAATAAATCAAGAGTGTGTATTTAACTCTGGACGTGAGCGACCGAGTCTGCTCACTGTCTTGGAGTAAAATTCTGGGTGTGCAGCTCGATCCATCCCGTTAGTTTGAACATCTGTTTTGCAATAATCGACAGTCACTGAGTCTCCACACTGAATGGTGAGGCCAACACCCACTGCAAGTTTCCACAGTAAAATGTCACAGGCTGCCTCTGGTTCTGCCAAGTTGGGTCGGTATAGCTGGCTCGGCTCCCCTGGAGCCGGCTCAGACAATGGGGGTATTGTTTTGGGGGAATTGGCAAAGGGGCCTGATTTACAGATAATGGATAAATGCACTCATCTTTTTGGCTCGTGGTGATAACAGACTGATCAAAGCAGGCGGGATAAGCTGGAAAATATGACAGGCTGATAGCAGAGGTTTGAGAACTGAGGTAGAGAGCCATGGTGATTTCGGCCTCCTCAGAAACAGACAGAGCTTGAGGCAAAAGTTTTCTGTCCCTGCGTGTGCATCTGTCAATCCGTCCATCTGAGCCACTCCTGTGAGTGTGATATCTCAACATTTTTTAAAAGTTTTTCCTTCATATTTTGCAGAAATGTCCTCCCTGATACAAGGACGAATGGGTCGATTTTGAGATCATTCGTCAAAATGTCATTTGGCCTTATTTTAGTGCTTTGCTTGTACTGTCATGATATGGCTAGTTTGGTTTAATTTTGTATGTTTTTCCTTGTGTTCTTTGCTTAGACCTCTTGTTCCCCTTGTCTCTCATGTTTCCTGTTTTATTTTGAAATCCCTGTGTTCCTTGTGGTGTTTCCTGCCCTCCCTTCTGTGTGCCTCTGATCATGATTCCCTCCACCTGTGTGATTGTCTCACCTGTGCTTGATCATTCCCCAGTGTATTTAGTCTCTGTGTTTCCCTTTGTCTTTGTTGGGTCATTAGTCTTCCATGTGTCACTCCCTGCATAAGTCTTCAGTATCTCCCTGTGTCTGTTGTTAGTCTGTTGAACAGTTAGTGATTTTGATTTGTACTTTGTTTTTTTAGATTCTAAGGTTTTCTTTCTTTGTTCTCAAGTTTTGATTTGTTACTATTGGTTAGAGATTTTGTTTTGCATTTTGGACTTTTGTGTAAAGGATTAGTTTTTGGTTTTTTTGATCACTTTTTAGTTTATAATAAAGCCTTTTCTTTCTGTCTGCATTTGGGTCCATATTCTTGTTTTTTGTTAGTTTTTCCGTATCCTGATGTACCATAGTATCCCAAAAACTCTGGATTTTCTTCAGTCTCTGCACTTGTGTCCACTCTGACTCAAACTTGAAATGCTTAGATTTTGAAGGTAAGAACGGCAATAATCAGATTTTCAGTTTGGCGAAGTGTTTAGCAACCCGGCACGTCCCATACATGCTACCAGCTCGATTTCTGCCTAAGGCCCATTTGCAGAATGTCCTTGTCTGTACTCTCTCGCACCCTTCACAAGTCTATCCACTGTCTCTCTTCTCTCTCAATAAAGGCATAAATTGCCCAAAAAATGTACTAAAAACCCACAGCAACTATCAAGATCATGAAGCCTCAAAAGTTAATAGTTTTTAGAAAAGTTCCAGTCAAATTTCAGGAAAGGATAGACTATTTGATTTTGTTAATCAGAGGTCAACAACTTGCGTTTAAGTCTTGCTTGTAAACACAGTATTTAGAATTTTCTATTGCATTATTTATTTTGTAAGGTAAAAGAGAATTGTCTAAGCTTCACGGCTTGTGGACATAACACTTCAAAAATGCAGCAAGGCATTTTCTTCCAATGACCACCAAGACTAAGCTCTGATCAGATTAGATTTTAGACATTATAGGTTAAAGGTCAAGGTTATGTGGCCTTGTACATCCCTTGCTATTGATAACATTATATTCACATTAAGGAATTTTTATTGTATGTTGCACAAATACCCACTCAGACATGAGGATAAACTTATTCAAATTTAGGTCACATGTCAGAGCTCACAAAGCTCCATGTTCATCCTGTGTTCATCGAGATTTTGTGAACAAGAATTGAAGAAGAATGAGAATCAAAGTCTGGACCACTGAAGCAGAGGGCTGACAAAAGGGCAGTTTTCAGGTGTCAAATCAAAAGCAGGCATGCAAAAACAATACCAAACCCTAGAAAATTGCAAAGGTGAAAAAAGGCTGGAGGGGCTGAAAGCCGGCTGGCAACTCAAGGCTCAAGTTCTCTGGGAAAAATCCAAAAAGGGCAGCAGAGCACATGCTGAAGAGACATCTAGAAAAAGAGAAGATTTTAGATGGTATGGAAGCACAGTGGCAGCCATTATGCTCGCACACACTTAATACAAAAGCACACAATAGAAAGACTAATAAAATCAAAGCATGAATAAGAAGTAAGACACTAACGACTGGACAGAATTATCTAAAGTGGTGGAGTCTTGACCGGTCTTTTATGGAGGAGTTGATTACTGGGAAATTGAAAGCAGGTGTGTCTCAGTGATTATCACAGGTGTGCCTCCACTGCAGATCCAGGAGAGAGAGAGATAACCAGCCAGCCACGCCTTCTTCCCCAAACATTCTGTTAATAGGGAGGGGAATAAAGAACAGCACAGGAAAAAACGAAACAGAAGCAAAACACCCAGACCATAACAGAATGCTCAAAAAAGTGACTAAATTGGAGGTCAAAGATCTAAGTCATTGGTCAATCCCAATATCATGTGGGATTTTCATTAGGCTTTGCACAAATTTCCACTCTCAAAATTGTCTGACCAGAAGTTGCGGTAACCTCTTTTGCTGTCATTTTGACGGACAAGGTTGTCACTTTTCCATCATGCCATATTTTATCCGTCTTTTGATTTTCCATTTTTGATTTTCCTTTTCTAATTCCAATTAAACACAATCTAAATGACAGCATTCACGTAGTTACACAGCTTCATCACCAATAACCTCTCATGTGAAGAGGATGCAGTCAGCTTTGAGTGACAAATGGAATGATTCTGGCTATGAAGGGGATCTTTTTTACATAGGTTAAATGACCTCCTCCACAATGTATCAAGGTCACAAAGCAGAGAGGGTTTACTTTACGCATGTGTCTGCATGAGTATGATGGCATACTGGATCATTCCTCTTTTCCCAGTCCATCATAATGACAGACAGTCTCTAAATCTTTCTGTCATTCATCAAAAAAATCAATCAATGACGGAAAACTTCAACGTGACCCCTAAGTCTTATTATATTTAGAAGGTTATAGGTCAAAGGCGAAGGTCATTGGCTGCCATATTTATTGATTCTTTATGAACACAACATCTCAAAAGCCTTTTGAGGGATTTTCTTCAAGTTTACCCTTTATGTGAACTCTGAGTTAAAAATGGTCCGATAGATTTGGAGGTCAAAAGTCAAGGGTGGGTTGAGTTTATCATCCCATTTGTCCTGATGGGATATCTCAAAAAGATTTGTGGAACCTCCGCTTTGCACAAATGTCTACAATGACTTCAGGTTTAGCTGAGGGTAAAGGTTCCAGGTGAACATGACTTCAACTCTTACTACAAAACCTTCCATTGTTAAAGGTATAATATTTCTACCAATCAAACTGCTACAAAAAAAGAGTTTTCTTCTCAACCTTCAACCCTAGTTCCAGTTGAAAGTGCCCTAGGGTCTGACTTCTTTGGAACACAAGGAACTTTATCCCTAATAACCCTAAATTAATCTGAAAAGGCTGCTTGTTTCCAAAATATCTAAATGAAGTAACAGAGAACTAAGAATTCTGACCGTAGTTCAGAAAAATAAAAGGAAAAATTCTTTTCTCAGCCACAGCGTGCCCTCATCCGCTCTCTTGTTCTTCATAAAATAAAGGACTTCCACCAAAAGCCAAAGCTGCTGAAAGAACCTCTAATGTTGGCATTGAAGCGAGAAAGTCTCACTTATTCATAAACCACATGAGAAAGGTCAGCGGCAGTGAGTCATCGGTGTCAGTGATCTGAGGAGGAGGATGGCAGCTTCTTTCTCTCACGCACGAAAAAATCCCAAACCAGTGATGAAATGTGTTTGTGTGTGCAGTCACATCACGAGGGCTTTAAAAAATCATCTTATCTCTGGTCACATGTTGACCTGCCCTTATTCTTTTGTAGGAGAAATTTTGTTTTCTTCTAATGATACAGAACATTTATCTCAGCTCGATAGTGACAGACCTTCAGATCTTGAAATAACAGAATTAGCTTGGACCCTTTTTCGGAGCAGCAATCAAAGGCAAAGACCCTGATCCTGTCTACACTTTGTATTAATATCAGTTCTAGATATTTGGATACTAAGTTGATAGCACTGTGGTACATGCAATTAAGCTTTACATTGTTCCATGAGCTAGATTCAGAACTCACTTGCCCCTGTCTTCAGCAAACATCAGTGCAAACATAATTTCTGTGACTTTCAGCCTTAAAGGCCCAGTACACTCACACAAGTGGTTTCAGCTACTGTGCCTTATTACCTATGCTAAAGAGTTTATGTATTTGCCAGCAGATGTTTGTTTGTCTATTTGTTTGTTTGTTTGTCTGTTTGTTAGCAAGATTATGGAAAAACTACTGGATGGATTTACATGAAACTTTTACCAGAGGTGTGGTTTTGGTCCAAGGAAGAAGCCATTAAGTTTTGGTGGTGACACGGATATTGGTCTGGATGCCAAAACAAAAAAAACCTAAATTTCAAAAAATTTAATAGGTTAACATTTAAAAAAAAATCTTATCTCTGCCTTTTCTCAACAGTTTTGCTCCCAATTTTACAGGATAATATGGGGCCCATGTCTCTATCATCAAGTTAAATTTCATCTGAATCTAATCCAGACTGATCCAGTCACAAAAAAACATTGAACTTTATAATGGGAAATCCCATTGACAACATTCAATAACTCATATAATATCAAAATTTTATGTAATATTTCCAAAACTTGTTGTGTTCATACAGGATAACAACCTCCAAGTATGTGCTGAGTTACCTCTCGATCCTGGTACTATTCTGGATCTAATGATGCAGAATTGTTTCTTTTACAGGGGTTGTGGAAAAGCCACTGCAGGAGCTGAGCTGCTTGGCAGAGGTCTGCGCTGTCTGAGTGCTTTTCTACTTAGACCTGGGGAAGGTTAAAAATGGGTGGCACTACCAACACAGGCTCTACAGATGTCACGGAGTTGTAAAGCTGTCAGTCAAACAAACTCAACCACACTCTCGTAATCCTGAGAAGAGGTCTAATCAAACTCTCACTAGCAAAATTCACAGTGCCGCTACATTTACATCTAAAGACATTCACATTAAATCTGCGAGCCCTCATTATCCGTGTACAGCTTGTTGATGTGCCCCCACATACACACAAAGGCATGACGTTCCACCATGTTCACAGAGGAGGCCGAACGTCACAGAGGGGTAAATATTATGCCTTGAAACAGCTGTATGAATCTGGCTTTTAGCTAACACTTGTGTGAGAAAGGTCTTTAACATGGCTTAGGCTTCTTGACCCAAAAGCATGACTCGACAAGACCAAAAATCTCAAAAAGTCTTTTTTAATGCAGTCAGGGATTCATTATACAAAATGGCAATTAGAACAGGCAGAGGTATCAGGATCAACAGGCAAAAAGGCAAGGTCAAAAATATACTAACACTCAAGGACAATGGACAATGCTGGAGAGTGAAGACATGAGGAACAATGACAATCTGGCAGAGAACCAGAGGGGTAGTGGGGTATAGATACACATGAGCAGGTGCACCTGTGTTCCCTCCAGGCGGCACAGGAGGGAACACAGGTGAAGGGAATCAACAATCAGGGAGACAGAAAGGGCAGGAAACAAGAGACAAGGGTGAGTGCTCTCAAAATAAAACAGGAATAACAAGACATGACACATGAGGAAGAAACAAAAGGAGAACTTAACCTGGGGATGTGACACCTAGTCCTGCCAGTCATTTTTTGTCCTGAATTAAGGAGTCATTTTGATCCAACCAAGACCCAACAAAGTCTGAAAGACTTTACTCACATCTCCAATTTGCATCCATCCATTTATATTGCCCCCGACTTATTTGCAAGAAGTAAGCAAGGATACTTGACTACAAGCTAAGAAGCTAGCAGTGTCCCTTCAACAGCTCTTTCCTTTCTTATGTCATAAAGACACTTGAGGGAAACAGTGATAGACCATTTATTGAATAAATCTTGTAGGGTTTTAGTTTGATACCCCAATTTAGTTCCTAGCAACAATAAGTATTCTGTTCACCTTATAATACATACAATATATTACATAGTAATTCAACGATTCAAGGTTTTTATTTGTCAATTCTTTGTATGTGCATGACATACAGAGTAATTGAAATTGCGTTTCTTGATTCCATCAGGATGACAGTTTAAAGTTAAGACAATCCAAGGTAGCTTATGGCTTGTTGTAAACATGCTGTCAGCACAGTGAGAGGAGTAGGAGGGGCAGTGCAAAAATGTGATAAAGTGCAAAGTATGGTGGTAGTGCAAAATTAGTAATTCTGATAGTGGGGGAATCCACTCTGTCAGAGTGCCCAAGTCATCTGCAAATAGCACTATGTAAGTTTGGAAATACTATATTTAAAGTTCACTGTGGGAGATTTTCATCAAATTTTGCACAGATGTCCACTCTGACCTGAGCATGTTTGTAGAAGGTCTGAAGGTAAGAGGTCAAAGGTCAAACTTGTGTTCATGCTCATCCCTTTCATGTGAATGTGATATTCCAAGAACATTTTGAAAGACTTGAAATTTTTGTTGCACAACTTTTCACTTGGGTTTAAGAATGGACTTATACTCAAAGAACAAAATATTTATATTAGAAATATGGACAGATTTCTGTCAAATCTGGCACAAACCTTAACTTTGACTTTGAATTGACCTGAGTAGATTTTAAAGGTCAAAGGTCTCTGCGATCCCACTTTACCACAGTAGCCAACCCTGACCTTCTTCTTAATCCACCCTTTCACTGTTAGTAACCCATATCTCACAGAGGTTTATAACTGGTAGGTGATAGTTGTAGTTACCCTTTTTATCTCTGATATTCATTCAAAAATGACTAAAATAACAAAAGAAATCTTCCATAAGAGCTGATCCATCTCCCCTCATCCGCCCAGGATCCACCTCTCAGAGCTGACTCATCCATGAATGACACATCTGAACTGTGTCTAATATAATAGACCAATCAGTTTCTGTTCCACCTCTTCCTCTCTGCTGGTCCTCTGGTGTTTTGGCCTCGGCGGAGAGCAGCTGGATTCTCCATTCTCTCCTCCCCTTTGTGATTCCTCGCCCCCTCTCTTAATGCTCCTCACCCCACACAGCTGCCTTCCACCCTCAGTAACACTCCTTCGTACTGTATAAACACACAAGCACGCACACAAGTCCTCACACGTACGCTGACAGGGGTGCACACATGCATATACAGCATTAAAGCAAACATGGGCCGATGTATGTGTGCTCACAAAGGAGAGCTGAAGTCATTTTTGTGGTATGTCTTGAGGTTTGGAGAAGCAGGATCGCATTGTAATTACAAGTGCATCTGAATTTGTTGGGGCAGGTTGAGTTGGTGGAGGGCCTGGCAGCCAATCAAAGCTCAGTTAGTACAAAGAGGGTACACAAATCAAACAAAACACAGGATTAGATAAAGTTCAAGAGAAATTATTCCCACCCGGTTAAGTCAGACTCACAGGGCCTTTGCAACAGAGTTTTTAATCTGAAATTGCTGTATTTTTAAAAAGAGGTAAAGCTGTTTCAATCATGTTATCTCACGAACGCCAAATGTTTTGTTCATATGTTTTTATGGACAGGTTTTTTTTACATCCTCCTTTGTCATATCACCTCATTTTGACAAAAAACAGAATCCAGCACTGGCTGATGCACAAAAACCCTGCAGTTCCTTCAGTGTCCACTTGAGGCTGTCTGAGAATCACTAAAAGTCACACACACTCCATGTTAAATTGCTGATTTAAAGGAATAAACATGTTCACAGGATATTTATGGTTGATAAATCTTTTTGCTCTGAGTAGGTTAAATCATTTTGCTTACCATTAACTAGAGAGAGAATTGGACAATGAGGACACTCCAGAAAACAAGATGCCACATCTCAATGGGCTAACCTAAATAAATAATAAATCTATATTCAGAAGAGACAAATATGATGAGAACTGATTTATGGTCTGGGCGTACATAAGTTTGTGACAATCATAAATTCTTAGTTTTAGTCCCTGTGTCTCTGCCTGGATGGAAACATCTCTGGATGTATGTGTGTCTATGTGTGCATTCGTGTATTTATATATGTATGTGGTGTGTCAGAAAAGTTCCAGGACAGGTGTCACAAAAGATTTATTTAGAATCCAAACTACAAACTACAAGTTTTCCCCTTCGAAGTAATCCCCATGGAGTCTAATGCACTTTCCCATCCTTCTCTGCCATGCTTTCATGCACTCCTGGAAGGTTTCTTTGGGGATCCTCCGCAGCTCCGTTGTCACGGCCTTTTTGATGCTGTCCACGTCTTTAAAACGGGTCCCCTTGATGACCCCCTTGAGCTTGGGGAAGAGGAAAAAATCACATGGAGCCAGGTCGGATGAATAGGGAGGTTGCTCCAGCATGGCGATGTTCTTCTCTGAGGAACTGTCGGATGCTCAGGGCATTGTGAGCAGGCGCATTGTTGTGGTGAAGCAACCACGACTTGTCCTGCCACAACTCTCGCCTCTTCTCGCGCACTGAACGAAGCGAATGCTGCAGTATCTCTTTGTAGACATGCTGGGATTACTTTGAAGGGGAAAACTCTTTGTTTGAAGTTTGGGTTTGAAATAAATCTTTTTTGACACCAGTCCTGGAACTTTTTTTGGCACGCCTCATGTATATGTATATATATATATATATATATATGTATAATAATAAAAACTTGCCAGAGACGGAGTGTAAATATCATTTAAACCGAGACATGCTTTCAGCATTGTTATTTGTTTGTCATCTTATGAAGAAATCTTGTCTAATTCTAATAAAGCTTCTACTAAGGCAAATAGCATCTATGCTAAACTCTGTATGATGCAGCCATTGCTGACAGGCTTGCAGTCACAGGTTGGTCAGTGCCTCTGTAGACAGAGCTCAGTTGTTTCAGCTTGGGCTTTATAAGATGGATCTATCTGATTACAGACAATAAACCAGGCTGATCCAGCTGCACTGCATGGTTTGAAACTTTTGCAATGAATAGAAAACTAAATGTGTTGGACTCAGAAAAGCAAGTCTGTAAAAATGGATCCATCAGCGTTAAATCTGCAGATGTATCAGTCTATTATTAATGCAGAGGCTGAGTCTCTGCTGTGAACTTTTACTCCATCGTCTGACCAGGTGTGTTGAACTTCCCTCTGACTTTTTACTGACAGCCTGATGACAACCTTTCTGTCCGGCCCATCCTGCCTGTTAACACAATCACCTGTCATTCGCATCCGCCTCCTCCACACTTAACTCTCAGCCTTTCACTTCCAGGCAGGTTCTGCACGCGCTGGTCCTCGGCCCCTCTCTGTTATCTCTGTCCCAACTTCCTGCTCTTTCTCTGTAACACTATGCACACAAAACACTCCCTCTGAGCACCCCGCAGGTCAAACAGTCCACTCCGTCACGGTTTCACTCGGCTCTCGTCCTGTCGAGTGTCAGAAAGAGAGAAGAAACCTGACATTGTCTGTTAGTGATAAGGAATGGGGGGGTGCCGTGTTTGAACTTGTCTGCTGTGAACCCTGCCTGTCTGCCTGTCTGCCTTTCAATGAGTAATCCATTGTAAGGCTGAGCTCACACACATTCGAACATGCTGGCAGGCTGTGTGACATAGCTCAGGTACAAGGAGAGCGAGGAGATGTAGCCCGAGGGTAATCGATGGGTGACGTGTTAGACAGGGAGGCTGCTGGTTAGGTGAGGGAGGTCATATTCCTCTGATAAAAAGCTGACTTGAGCCACCGCGGTTTACAAAATTGTCAATATCAGCCGAGTGTCAAAACTTCACTCTATTTATTTGACATTTTTGAGCCTTTCTTCCTCTTCTTTTCCAGTTTGTAGGACTGCCCTTGGCAATGCCTGGCAGTCTTAGCAATCACTGATGCCATCCTTGCCTTGAAATTTGCCCATGTGCAGAACTGTAATAACAGAGCGGTGCAGGGATGACATATTTTGTTGGCTAACTTGGAAGTTAGTATCACACTGGTTCCTTAGACTTAAGGCCGATGGGATTTCTCAGAGGGTCTTAGGGTTTTCTAATAATAAGCTCTGTGTCATGATTCGTGGCACAGAAAAGGTGGACACAAATGCACAGCTCAAATCATGGTTGTAAAAGACAAAGGCTGTATTCCAAAAACAGGCAGGGGTTTGATACATGGATAATCAGTCAAAGAAAGGCGACAGGATCAAAAACGTGAGGCTTAATCCAAGTCAAAAAACATGTAAGGTCTAAACACAGAGAGGCAGGCAGAAGAAAGGCGACAGGATACAAAAACGTGAGGCAAAAAGGGAAGGTCAGGCAAAACAGGGTGTGATCACACACAGCATGACTAAGACCATGAATGCTGGATACGGGGACAAGGATGTGCAACAATCTGGCAACGAGACAGTGAAAGACATGAGGTTAAATACAAGAGGTGATTGAGGGTGATTAGACACAGCTGAGGAGACCAGACAGGAAGCAAAACCTACAGACAGAAACAAGGGTTGGTGATTTCAAAATGAAACAGGACATGGGAACAAAATGGGTAACTTAACTAACAGATGCAGTAAAATGACACCCTGTTGCAAGAAAAGGTAATGACACCTTTTTGTTTTGTTCATCGTGATAAAGTTTATGAGTAAACAAAACTCTGATGATTTTGAAGGCCTAAATGTTAACTGTAACAGGAAAAAGTCAGGTTTGGAGCAGATGCTGGGTCGGCACTTCACTATTCATCATTCCTGACAACATGTCTGCACCACCAGCATCACCAATGCTACCCTACTTCATTCGTGTTCATGTGCGATGAAGTTTAAGGGTGCGAGTGTGCAAACCGTATGCCCTGGAGGTAAGGGATGCAACTCCCATTCAGCTGCGTTGCCAACTGCCGTAACCAGCCGCAGTGCCCAAGGAAGACAACCTGCATCTCCCCAGCTACCAAACCAACTAGGGATGGGAACTAGAACAATGCAGTAAGCGCCTTTTTGTAAAAAATTAAGCCAAAATTTTGACATCTGTCCTGTATGCCAGATCAGATCTTTGACTTCTTTGCTGTTGTCTCTGCTGAATGTCTTTGATTAGGGCATGTTATTCTTAAAGGAATTGATAAGGGTAGCATTAAGCATCAAGACTGGCCCTCAGCACAGGCCTTAAAGGGACAATGTGTAGCGTTGTAAATAATTTGTGAGCAAAAACAATGTCTACATTCATAAATATGTCCTCATTTGTGTCAAATTGCCTCTGCCAACAATCTGACTTGTCCTCCAGAGCGAAGAATTTCTTACATGATTTACATAAAACGGGTAAGTCTTATAGAGGCTTTCATGTCCTTCTATTCTACTAAAACTACGAACAGCAGAGAGGGACATGAAGCACTACATAGTACTACTGGCTAAGGCTAAACGCGTTTTTGCTCAGAGCCAGCATAACTGAACCGGAGAAGCACAGCGAGAAAAGCTTGTCACTGCCCCGGCAAATTTGAAAGCCTAACACTAATGATTCAAAGCAGTTTGTTTGAAATAACGTACCTCTTCACCAGAAAGAAAACTCAATGAAGAGTTGGATGACATGTTGACATAGCTTATAGGCACATACCGGCTACTGTAGAGTTCAGCAGTTGCAACGCACATTTGAAAAAGCGAGGAGAACTATTCCTTTCAATGTAAAATACAGTTTCACCGCGAGATGGGAGAACAAACTACACATTGTTACTTAAAGGCTGGAGCAACACTGCTGCCAATGATGACTGAAAGACAGGGTCACACACCTAACAACTGCTCCTGATGAAGGATCAGAGACTACATGATTTGTCAAAGCCAACTGAACAAGTCAAACTTTCCAGCTACTTTCTGTCATCGTCTGACACTATTTCCTGAGTCCCATCTTCTGTTTTTCATTGACTGTTGGCAACACATGTTTGCATTTGGTTTGGTAATCAGTTCACAAAACCCGATTGCTACCAGATTTGTCTGAAAAAAATCAAAATTGTTTGACTGAGTGCAACTGAGATCAGGTTGGGTCTGTTCCTGTCACACACTTGCAGGTTTGTGGCTTCGTAGTATCTTGTAACTGTTGTGTCTGACAAGAACTGTCTCTTCCGTTGTACAAGATGAACTTGAGTACATTAAAAAAAGAACTTTGTGAAGAATTTAAATTGATTGTATGATAAGTCATAATGTAATTAACAACTGTTTTTATGTAAAAAACAGCTTGACTTTTTGCCTGAGTTTTCCCCTCCTAGCCAAATGCCAGCTGAGCTCCATCCAGTTACAAGCCAACTTCCAAACATTTGGAGTCTAAACAAGGGTTATTTTTTAATGTTTTTTGTTCTCAGTTGATTTACATAGTGGCATTTTCTGAGCTAAGCAAAATTTTGATTAATATATTTGTTAAATATAAGTGGTAATTGTTACATTTTTATCAGCTTATTGCTAGGATCTGATTACAACCATTAGGCTGGGCAGGTCTGAGTACTTTCCTGTCATGGACCATCAAGACTCTTCCAAGGAAATTGGGGAAAATTATTCATCAGGATAAATTCAGACATAGTTCACAATAATAGACAAAGGTATTTAAATACAACCTGACAAATAGCAACCCTATAAAAGACAAAAATATGAAATATAGACCCAAAATCCATCTTTGGGTGCACAGTTAGCATGTTCATGTATCAATAGAAACCATGATTTTAAACTGTTTTCATATGTTGTATTTAATTTATCGTTGTAAAGAAAGAGTTACAGAAAAAAAAACAGTTTAACACAAAACCATGGTCATCTGGTGGGATTATGATTAATTATTACGATATATGTTTAGTTAATTAATATCTTGTGAGAAAGGGGCAGACTCTATAATATTTTCTTCATTCTGCTCCTTTTCATTCACATGTTTGAGATTTTTCTTTGGTTGTATTGAATGTTTTATATACTAACAGAATGAAATGAAGTCATAAACTTGAAACTTGAAAACTTGAAATGAAATAAGAGTCTAAAAATCCCAACAGTTTGCTTTTAAACTTTTACATCAAGTGTCAGGAGATGAAAAGTTCATGGGGCCCTGGACTAAATCCAGATGATGCACCATGCAAATATTATTCACTGCAAACAGCAGCCTCCTGATGTCAGCATCACCCTTAAAACATCCATCTGCCAAACCACAGTCAAAAAGACCTTGACCTGGATTTACGAGAACCCTGAAGTCAAAAGAATGACATCCCAACCGTGGAAAGGAAACTATTCAAAGAGCTCATGAACACAGAGTGAAGTATTGGACTGTTTTCTTGGCGTCTGACACGCCGACATCTGGAGCATGACATCAGCATTGTGTATTTTTTGCAGTGAACTGAATGTGTGAAATATTCCTAATATTTCCATGGTGTTGCATTTATAAACCATCTGCCCTGACAGGGTCATGGCTTGGACACAGAGGGATGATTACAAAAGAAGAAGTACAAAAATAAGAGCAAAAAAAAGTCAGAAGTAAAATCCACTGGAGGAGTGCAAATACTAAGCGGCAACCAGTGTTATTTTTGACAGCACTTTTTAATGTAGTTTTGGTTAAAATCTTTTGCCTAAAGTATCTTCTAGTTTTAGTCATAATTTAGTCATCCAAATTGTTTTAATTTTAGTCTAATTTTAGTTGATGAAATTTCACAACATTTTAGTTGCCGAAATTGACTGTAAATTTAGTCAATTAAAATATGAAGTGTAAAGTATAAGGCACTTTTAATGTTTCCTTGAATTTCTGAAGTCATGTTTTACACTTGGATAAATGAAACATCTAATAACCCTTTACTGAATGCTAGTAAAGTCTGAATGTATAGATGAACAGAAAGAAATTGAAATTTTGTGTGAAATGCAGTCACCTTTATTTAGGCTACCTGGCAGAGCATCTCAGTTACAATACCAGAACTGACAACAAACAGTGAACCTGCTCTACATGAATATATCAATTCATAAAGAGAGTAGCTCTGATTGGATCGCTCCCCAACTTATCCCACCACCACGAAGCTAAGGCAGCTGTGATTGGATGTCCCTCTTAACTCATCCAACCTTTCCACACAACCAAAGTAGCTGTGATTGGATATATTCCTAACTTGTCCCTATTTTCTACATGACCAAATGAGGTCTGATTGGATTAAGTCTCTGTCAAACATTTTAGTATAGTTTTAATTTGTTGACGAAAATGTCAGTTAATTTAGTTTTAGTTTTTGTCCATGTGCTCTTGTTTTTATTAGTTACTGTCTAGTTTTCGTCAGGGGAAAAAAGGTTGTTGACAAAAACTATGATGAAAATAATTAGTCAAAAAAATTAGCACTGGCGGCATCCTCTATGTTAGAAAAAGGATGCCCATGCAAAAGTGCCAAAAGCTGCAGTTCCTCCAGTGTCCACTTGAGGCTGGCTGCAGGAACCCAGCCTCAAGGTGTGATGTTTGTGGCGGGGAACAGTTGGTTTCTTAAAGCCTCAATAAATGTCTTTACTGCCTGGTTCATGAAACAGTTTTGGTCTGTAGCTATAGTACATTTCTGTGCTCTCACTGTTCGGAAGTAAATGTCTTTATATTGTGTTATGTACATTTTCATTTTATTTTAGGTTAGGGAAATTAGGAACATGATTGAAGTGGCTACAAGTCTGTGCAGATATGTTATTGGTCAGATGGCCTTAAGTCTCACCTCAATGCAACAATATAAATGATAATTAAGAATCATTTAAAAATACATTATTCTTGAAAATGTAACCCTACTCTCTAAATTTCTTGGTTTTTAGGGAGCATATAAAAAAGTATTCCTTCTTTTAATTTTCTTTTTCTCCAGCCTGTTACTTGTACCCCTCTGAAAAATGAAGTCTTTAGTTCACAGTTTTACTATTTAATTAATTTCTCATAGTTGTAACCCTTGCAGTATTTACGCACATTGCAAGAAGTTTCAAATCAGGACTCACCTTTTTAATTCCACCATTAAAAGAGAAGACAATGCAACAGTAGCAGTGGAAATGTACGCATAGTTTATTTAAGGCTTTTAGTGTGGGTGTTCAAACTGTCTGACTTAATGCAAGGAGCAGGAGTCTGCATCATAATATTATCTCTATCACTTATTTTCCACCACTCAGAGTTTTCAAAGTCAGACTCTGAGTTTTATTTTTCCATGATTACAAGTCTGGGCAAGCTGAAAAGGTCAACTCTGTTAAAGCAGCGCTCATGCAAGGTCCTATACAACAATCTATCTCTCTCTATGCCTCATATCTGTGAATCATCAGCAGTGAGCTGTTTATATTCTACTTACAGTGTTTAATATAGAAATCATTATTTATATGATAAAAGAAAGGGGACTCCAAATGAAGACCAACCATTGTTTATTTCCTCTGATGTGGTTCTGGCTTTGCTTCATATCACTTCTTGTTTATAACACTCTGGAGACGGTTCGGTCGGCTGTATAAACAGGATGCCTCTGAAAGAAAAATACAGGACATGTCGGTTTAAAGATTCCTCTGTGACAACACCGGGACATTTTTTTGTCTAAGTACCCTCTCTCAGTTCCTGCCGATGAAGACCTGGTGGAAGTTTGATTCCCCCTCACACTCTTTTCCTGTGTTGCCTTGATCTCTTGTCACTATTCATAAATTCAGACTGGAAAATATGAAAGGAGACGAGATCGCTGCCAAGTGTGTACAGTAAAGTGGAGCTGATGAAGCAGATGGGAAGGGAGTGGGCGAGTGGAGTCGCCGAGCAGGCCAAAAATACCCAGGAGAAAGTCAGAGATCAACAAAACAATGATCCCAAAGTTTGTGTGTGTGAAAAGACCTGAGATTCCAGTGACTGTTGTGTTTTATTTAACTAATTTTAATTTGGCATCCATCATCTATATCGGTTTTCCCTTTCAGGGTCGCAAGGGGCTGGAGCCTATCCCAGCTGATATTGGGGAGAGGCAGGGTACACCCTGAACCGGTCACCGGCCAATCACAGGGTAACATAGAGAAACAGAAAACCATTCACTCTCACACTCATACCTAAGGGCAATTTGGAGTCACCAATCAACCTAATAAGCATGTTTTTGGTCCATGGGAGGAAGCCAGAGTGCCCGCAGAGAACCCACGCATGCACCAGAAGAACATGCAAACTTCACACAGAAAGACCCCCGCCTGGCCCAGGGACCTTCTTGCTGTGAGGCATGTGCACTACCTGCTGCGCCACCCAATTTTAATTTAACATTTCACTGTGTTTTCTATGAATATTCACCCTACAAAACCACAAATGCTTCACCATACTTTATTATACTCTGCTACTGTAACCACGACTACTGCCTGGTGGGTTCATGCTTCTGTGGAGTTCAAACCATAATTCCAGTGAAGCTGGGACGTTATGTAAAACTTAAATCAGAATACAATGATTTCAAATTGTTTTCAACCATATTTAAATGAGTACTCAACAAAGAACAGTTAATAATGTTCAAACTGATAAGCCTCATTGTTTTTTCAACTATTCACTCATTTTGAAGTTGATGCCTGCGACATGTTCCAAAAAAGCTGAAACAGGGGCAACAAAAGACTGAGAGAGTTGAGGAATGCTTAAAAACAACCTCTTTGGAATATTTCAGGTAAATATGTTAATTGGTTCAGGTTAGTGTCATAATGGAGTACAAAAGGAGCATCCCTGAAAGGCAGTTGTTCACAAGCAAGGACCACTTTGTGAACTGTGTGAGCAAATTGTCCAACAGTTTAGGAACATTTGGCAACATACAATTGCAAGAAATTAAGGGGTTTCATCATTTACAGTCCATCATATAATCAAAGATTCAGAGAATCTTAAATAAATACATAAACTGATAATAGTATAAGGATAAAATAAAAATTTTTAAAGAATTAAAATATATAAGTAAATAAATAAATGGATAAATATTTGTAAAAATGAAGAGTGTGGCATTGACTTACTCTTCAGTAACGTGTCTTGAGATTTTCATTGGTTATGATTTGGTGCTTTACAAGCAAATGTTGACTGATTAATTGATTGATTGAAACATTGATAGATGGATTGATGGATTGATTGCATGCTTTGGATCAAATTCAATCAATTCATTTTTTGAATCAACCTAAAGAAATGTATTTTAATTTATTTTATTTTATTTTAAAATTTAATTAAAATCTTGTATGGATTTACTTTATTTAATTTTAATTAAAATTAAAATTGTAAAGCAATATGAGTAAAATGTTTGCTTTGAGCTTTAGTACATCATAAACTATTTGCTACAATTTCCTTTTTAGGGACACATTTTAGACACATGAAAACAGCTCCATGACCAACTTTTGGGTCCTGAACCTTCAGTTTTGAACCACTGCATACTGTAGTCCATATACTGTGCTACTATAATATACCATATTATTCTTTACTGCTCTTAATATTTAATACTATCTATTTGTAATTGTCACTGTTCAACTCATAACTCGTTTATCTTTTGCACAGAAACAAATCAAAACTAAAGTCCATCAGACACAGGATCTGATGATGTCCTCTATTCCAAGTGTCTCTTGCTCTTCTCTCTTTAATAACACGACCATGAAGCCTTCAAATTGCCTGTTTCAACCACACAGCCCTGAACAATCATGTTTTACTGTCTCCTACTTAGCCTTTGGCAACATCTATTCAAATAATTCCAGTCTGCTGCCACTGCTGTGTCCTTGGCAGGATCTGCTTTCATGAGTGGTTGACAGAGAAGCGTCTTCATTCAGATGTTCAGACACTGAGCGTCTGAGAGGAAGCTTTTATTTGAGATGGACGGAGCTGCAGACAAACACACAGACAATGATTCATACTGCAGCAACTCTGACGAAAGATAGATGTCTGGTTCAGGAGGAGTTTTTTGTCCAAAGTATAACATTGTTGAAGCATGCAATCTGACAATTCATCACTGTCAGCATAATTAAATGAACCATTTATTTGTTTAAAGTCCTGAACAACTGATGCATCAAGTCCAAAAAGGAACAACTGCAAGAACCAAGGGCAGGAGCAAAACAAATGTTACACTCACACCTACTGGCCAGTGCTTGTACTGGAGCAGATATGAAGCTGGTTTACAAACTTTGTTTTATAATGTACGACCACTTTGAATTTGATTTTTGCAGATGGTCTTGAGGTACGTGCTGCATTTTTATCAACAACTTTACATTTAATAGCATTTGCTCTGTTTCTATTACTTTACTCTTTAGCAACAAAATATATCTTATTACTTAATTGAGGACACAAACTTGGCCTTAAACAAGCTTTTGTCTCCAAGAAAGCTGGATCATGTTTTGTATTATTTTTTTTTACCTTTGCTTACGAGGTTATGCTTTTGCTGGCATTTGTTAGTTTTTTGTTTATTAGTTAGTTTGTGAACAGGATCATTTAAAAACTAATGAAGAGATTTGAATGTAATTTTCAGAGAATGTTGGTCATGGCACAAGGAAGAACTGATTAAAATTTGGTGCTGATCTGAATTCGGATCCTATAATTTCTATAAGAATTATTTATATGTGGTTTATATCTCACAGGACTTCTAAGGATACGGAATCAGTCGTTAAAACCGTTAATTGAGTTTTTTTTTTTTTTTTTTTGCTGTTCCCGAGGCACAAATGTCATCTTTCTTGGCTCAAAACTTCCTCATTTAACTTGAAATTCAATATATTCACTTAATTTAATCCAGAATCTCTCATCTGGTCCCTACACCTGCAGTCTTGAACAGACCCCTGCCGTGTTTGAAGCGTACGTGGAAGTTACGTCACTCAAAAGTTGGAAGCACATGACGCATTCATTGTTGCAGGAAATCCGAAATTCTAATCTTGAGCAAACACTTTTCTCTCTTCAGAAAGTTTATTTTGACATTTAATACGACGCTACTTCTGAATGAACAAATCGGCAGCAAGTGATAACAGATATAAACAACATATTTCACCAAATAAGCGACTTACCTTGTGAAAAATTCTGTTAATTTAATTTTTCCCAACCTAAGTTCTTTTAAACACCAAGAAATATACCAAGGCAGATTTGAATAAGGGTCCAAATTAAATTTGTATTTTTGTGTTCTTGAAGATAGCCAATTTAGCTTCTTTTTTCCTACGTAAATATTATATTTCTTTTGATCTTTGAGATTTCCGAGCTTGGAGTGAACACCCAAAGGCATCAAAAGTTCAGTGTGCAGTGTTGTGTCATCAATGGAAATGGACGAAAAACAGAACAGTACCGGAACAAATTTTACTCCAGGTACAACACCAGTGTTTGTTTATTCTCGCTAATGTAACGGATTAGATATAGGTAATATAATTAACTAACGTTTGTAACCGTTACATTTGAACCGTTAGCCCGGTAAACCCCGAGGCAACAGTTATAATCAGCCAGCTGTGTTTAATGAGTTAGCAGCTAACACAAGTGTTGTGAGTATTTAAATACACTAATACTAATTGTCTTAACTTTTGGTTAAAACTAGCTCTACTACTTCATATTATGTGGGTCATTGAGCTGCTGTATCCAGGACAGTTCATCAGAGACAGTTTAGCCCAGATTTGAGAGCTATTGTTAAGAAGAGAGTGAAACTAAACCAAATCCCTTCAATAATACTGAAGTTTATGGTTAATTCTGTTGTATGCCACTGTAACAATTATAATTAACATGATTTAAGACTTCTTTACTATCAGTAAGGTCTACTGGTAAATTCGGCATATAGATAGTTTACCAAACAACATAAAAAATTACTTTACAGTGTTATGTTTACCGGTCATCTTGATGTTCAGTTGGGCCTACCACTTACATGAGATTTTTAAAATACTGTAAGTCCATAGTTTGTCTTACAAAAACTAATGATGCTATCAATATAATTTAAAGGGATGGTTGCCAAGCAAGTCAATTTAATTTATCTTTGATTTAGTAAAATATTAGGAAATTAACACAATAATCTGCCATAAAAAACACTGAAAATATAAATATTTGCATGACAATCCCTTAATACTCACTCTATGTCTCTGTTGATGCCAGTACTACAGGTAGGAATGTCCCGATCAGTGTTTTTGCTTTTTCAACAATCCCAATCTGATTTTTAAATAATGAGTATCTGCTGATTCTGAGTCCTAATCCAATATTAACATTTACTCTGATAGCACAGCTGCACACTATTTTTATTTGTTTCTTGTTTGTTTGTTTGTTTGTTAACCAGGCTTATTTAACAAGGGAACAAGATGCCCTTATTTAATTCCTTTTAGCTAAGTCTGACTAATGTTAAAGTTAAACTCATAAACACATTAAAAACCATTGCCGTTGGAGTCTTATCCTTATAAGAGATATATGATATTGAATATTTGCCGATAATTGATATGCCAATATTCCCAAACTTACCGATGTCAGTGTCTTTTTGTCAAGAGTACAAGGCATCTCATTAAATTAAACTGACCTGTATTTGTGTTAAAATTGATGTGAACCAAGGAAAACAACATTTCATTCTCCAGTAGAATACACTATTGTTTTTTAAAATGTAAACATTCAGCATTAATGGGATGAGGCTTTGTGCTACATTCATGGGTGGTATTAAGGCCATTATATGTGATATAAATGGTTAATATGCATGGCCAAAATATCGGGTGCAAATGTTGGTAGAAATGATGGTATCTGTTGATACCAGTGTTCCATTTTTAATGCCAATATCTGCCAATACAGATATCTGGCAGAGAATATCCCTAATCGTTGTGTAAATCAAAGTATTTTCACACTGCTGACATGTTAGCCTCAGGGCTGCACCTGCTGCATCACTTGCTCATTTACAACCAATTTCTCGATCAATTAAAAAATGCTTGCATCAGCGCTGGTCTGATACTTTTACCAACATAGATACAGTATGGGGACATCCCTACTTGAATGATATAACTAGTTGTAACTAGTGATGCACTGGTTGTGAAAATCAGGGCTGATACTGAAGTTTAAAATAACATTTTAATGTTTTTTTTTTTTTTTTTTACTGATTACTGCTGTTGGTGTAATTCTTCCACAATGCTGACATTTTCTGTCACGTTTGACCATGAAAACAGATCCAAGAATATGCATGTGATGATAAGATATATCACAATAATATTGTTTAAGTGTAAGCAGGGTGATAAATTGCAATGATTTGATAAATTATATATTTTTTGAAAACATTCTGCAGTATTGGGAGCCCTCAGTATTATACATACAAAGAAATACATTGTCCATTCGGTGCTGGTGAGGAAACCACCGATTAACTGTCAGCGGTTTCCTCTGTGTCTGAACCAAACCACTACATTTAAGTTAATAATTAACTTTTGTCCACTGTAGATCCCGGGGGAGCAGAGACTACACAAGATGTCCAATGTGACCAAAGGCCGGAGGAGATTATCAGCAGACAGATGACAGAGCAGGGACGATTTGCTTATGCTGCGCTCTGTGGAGTCTCGTTGGGTCAGTTATTCACCGGACATGAAAACAGGTAACAGGGCAAAGGTGTCGTCATGACACTTCAGCATGTGTTCTCCAAATAAAATAAATGATCACAAGGGTTTGAAGAGGGAGATGTTGTTTTTTATGTTTCTAGAAAGCGAGGAACTGGTCATCTGATGCTTTTTGATCTTAGCAAACATGTTCTCGTCTTTTAATTGCTGTTATTTTCATAGATTGATTGACAGATATACTCACTTTATTCAAGAAACCTCCACAAATCCAGGAAGTTCATTCATCTGTGCCTGTTTATACAAACTCAGTTGCAGCCAAAGGTGCCTTGCAAGGAACCTGAAATTGATTGTGAATAATAGAATA
This sequence comes from Cetoscarus ocellatus, assembly GCA_037902135.1. NCBI lineage: Eukaryota > Metazoa > Chordata > Actinopteri > Labriformes > Labridae > Cetoscarus > Cetoscarus ocellatus. The sequence goes on along the minus strand of JBAMNC010001820.1, from coordinate 22,151 downwards.
CAAACTTACTGTAAATACACCAGCATGAACTCAAAACAATAAATATACAATAAAGATGGATGATGACAAAATTGAGACATATCTGAAGCGAAGCAATTTAAAACATATCAAAAAAGCTTAAAAATTGTGGTAAAATGCAGCAAAATAATGCAAATAAGATGAACAAAAGGGCATGAAACAGCTGAAAATAAGCATTAATGACATCATCATAAAAATAAGAAAATATTAAAAACCTCCATTTGACAAGCACTTAAAACTTTTATTTTTAAGGATACACATTCAGTTTGGGCAGCATGTTTCTCATGGCTATTTTTTGTAATCTATGTAAAAATAAAATCAGAACACAATAATTTGCAAATACTTTTGACCTATGTTCAGTTGAATACATTACAAAGACAAGTTACTTAATGTTCAAACTGATAAACTTCATTGTTTTTTTGCAAATATTCACTCAATTTAAATTTTATCCCTGCAACACATTCTTAAAAAGCTGGGACGTTAAAAAAAACACCTGTTGAACAGGTTAACTGGAAACAAATGAGTATCATGATAAGATATAAAAGGAGCATCACTGAGAGGCTGAGTGAATCACAAGCAAAGATGAGGCGAGGTTCACCACTTTGTGAACAACTGTGGTCCAACAGTTTAAGAGCAACAATTCTCTATTAGCAATAGCAAGAAAGTTAGGTATTTTATCATCTACAGTCCATAATATGATCAAAAGATTTAGAGAATCAAGAAAAATCTCTGCATGTAAGTGGCAAGGCAGAAACCAACATTGAATGCCTGTGACCTTTAAACCTTCAGGCGGTGCTGCATTAAAAACCAGCATCATTCTGTAAAGAATCTCACCACGTGGGCTCAGGAACACTTCAGAAAACCATTGTCAGTTAACACAGTTCATCTCTACATCTCCAAGGTCAAGGTCAAACCCTACCATGCAAAGACAAAGACAAATATCAACAACACCCAGAAACACTGCCGGCTTCTCTAGGCCTGAGCTCATCTGAGATGGACTGAGGCAAAGTGGAAAAGTCTGCTGTGGTCTGAGTCCACAATTCAGACTGTTTTTGGACATCATGGACAATGTGTCCTTCGGGCTAAAGAGAAAAAGGACCATCCAGACTGTTATCAGAGCAAAGGTCAAAAGCCAGCATTAGTGGTGGTATGGCGCTGTGTTAGTGCCCATGGCATGGGTAACCTGCACATCTGTGAAGGCACCATCAATGCTGAAAGGTACATACAGGATTTGGAGCAACATGTGCTGGCATCCAAGTGACGTCTTCTTCAGGGACGTCCCTGCTTATTTCAGCAACACAATGAAGACACTTTCTGCTCGTGTTACAACACTGTGTAAAAGAGTGCAGGGACTAGACTGGGCTGACGTCTCCCATTGAAAATGTGTTGCATATTATGATGTGCAAAATATGACAACAGGGACCCTGGACTTTTGAGCAACTGAAGTCACACATCAAACAAGAATGTGAAAGAATTCTCACTACAAAGCTTCAACAGTTGTTGTCCTCAGTTCACAAACACTTATTGAGTGTTGTTGAAAGGAAAGGTGATGTAAAACATCAGTAAACATGCCCCTGTCCCAGCTTTTTTGGAATGTGTTGCTGGCATCAAATTCAAAATGAGTGAATATTTACAAAAACACAATAGAGTTAATCAGTCTCAACATTAAATACCTGTCTTTGTAGTGTGTTTATTTTAATAAAGTTATCACAAAGTTAAAGTGGGAAAGACATGCAGCACAGGGCTCAGACCAACATTTAAACCCATGCTGCCTGCAGAGTTCTGCACATGAGGCTCACTGTCAAGCATCTCAGCTGCCAGTGCACCATGACTGAATAACTCCAGATTAAAATACTCCCAAACACCACCATTAAGTTCATTTGTATGTTTTGTCAATTAGATGCTGTCTAATGTGACTCACTGTGCAGGTTCAGAGGGCACAACAGCTACAGCCATGTAGTCCTTTAGTGAATGAAGTCCTTCATAATAAAAAGGAATCTGTCGATTTTATTCTCATCTGAGGACAAATCCATGATGTCCACAGACTGCTGTTTCCCTCCTTGTATTGGTGACTAATAGCTCATACAAGATGTGATAATAAAAAATGTTCTCAACCTTGAGTTCAGTGTTTCTAAAGCAGTAACCTTCTTCAACTTCAGCTCGTCAATACACTCTAGTACATCCGCCTCTGAGTATATGAACGAGGACATGAATGCGTTAGGAGGCTCTTTCAGGTTCAGTTAGAGAGGAAGAGGGACTCAGAGTTTATTGGAGATGCTGCTTTTACCACGGGGACTGACCAAGAGACAAAATGATCTCTGAAAACATCTGAGCCTACCTGAACTCAGGGTGAACGTACAGATGGCTTTCACAAATCCAGCTTCCTGAAACCAGTGTACCCGAAGGTTTTAAAGAAAAAAATCCTTTTCATTCAGGACTTGAAAGGCTCGGACATCATTACATTTCATTTCCTTCTTTTTCAGTTACTGAGCATTTGTGTGTTTCTCAGTGTGTTCAGGGAGGAGTTTCTGCAGGGTCTGGTTCGATGGCTGGACCTGGACGAGTCCGTGATGCCGGTCATGGGGGCCTTCTTGTCCGGCCTTGGGTTTGAGGGCTCTGACACCTTCCTCTCCATCCTGCAGGCCGAACCTCTGCTGGCTGCAGGGGCAACACCCATCATCCAGGTTATCACTTACACATAGGATGTTATAGCATGTTATTGTTATCATGTTTGTGGATTTTGCATGTAGGGTCTTGTTTTGTTTTTGATAATTTTAAATATATGGCAAGAAAAACAAGGTGATAATTTGTGTCAACGCTGTTTAAAAAGCAGATTTGTAAAAACATACCAGATACATGCACAAAATGTATGGAAAGTAAAGGAACCCTATTTCATTGTGCATAGCAATGCAGGGAATTTTTTATTTATTATTTATTTATTTTGCACAGTTAAAGAAACACAATGCACATAAAATCATATTTTAAAAAGTACGTGTGTGGGAGTGGTAAAAGCCTGCAAATGGCTTATATGAACTACAACCAAGAGACAATGAAAGGTAAAATACTGAACTAAAGTGCAACAATTTAATACAAAGAAAAAAAGTAACAGAATCGAACAAGAAAGGAGGTCAGGAATGATTAATAAATGTCCTTTTAATAGGGAAGTGGATACTGCTCCTGTTCATGTTGAGGTCATCAAAAAATTCTGTAGTCTGTTTTTGTATACGGGCAATGACACAGAGGAAGCATTCAAATGAATGTAGTTGTTCTACAAGATAGCTCCCCGATGTTTAGCGATGTTTTATTTAAGGGAACACACAGGTTGTTGGCTTGCCTAATTGAATAATTATGAAATTTTAAATTACTGAAAAATAATTTCGTAACAAATCCGTAAATCTGAGTTTTGATGTAAGACTTTGAAGACAAAAATGCATGTGTGGGAAGAGGTGAGAACAACAACAGAAAAAATACTTTCAAAACAAACTGCATTGAATCCTAAATCGTTTCTGTTTGGTCTATATCCAGAAAAAGCTAACTTTAGAAAAATTGAGAGGATATTCATAGATTCAAAGACTAAAAGACTAAATGTGACTCAGTGGTTGAGGCAGATGTTAACAAGCCTTCCACTGGAAAGAATAACATATATACTTAAATCGAAAAAACAAGTTTGAAAAGATATGGAAACCTTTCATTGATTTTGTCAAAAACTTAATCATAACGCTCGAAGAAGACGAAGGATGATTGCTGACCATGTAGTTACCACGTCTCTGTAGAAAATGATTATTTTTTGTTTCAATATGCACAATATACCAGTGGTAGATTGCCTATTATTCGTTTTTTGATGTGATGTAAAAGAGAAACTATGTTGTTGTTGATATTGTTTCTGTATCTTATCTGTAAAACTCAAATAAAAATATATTGAGGGACAAAAAAGCAGATTTGTCTGACATGTTCATATTCTGTATTTCAGGATCTGGTGTCTTTTTCTGTCAAAGACGGTAAGAAAGTGAATTACTAACATAATATTTATTTTGATGTTGGTATTACTTCTTTATTCCCCCTAATTCTCAAACATTCCTGATTTGTTCTCTCAGGTCAGTATGACTCCAGAGCGAGGGTCCTGATCCGTCACGTCAGCTGTCTGCTGCGAGTTCTTCCTCAGCAGCTGGAGGAGTTTGAGGAAACACTCGGAGAGAGGCTGAGGGAACGAGGAGAGGAGAGCGAGTAAGAAATATGATCACTGAATGTGTCTGAACCAGCAGCTATACTTTACCTTACCTTTTACTCAACTCGTTAAAAAGTTTATTTACTGAGCAAGGTCAACTCCTGGAACATGAGTCATGGGTGGTACTATTTATAAAATGTTTTATACTTGTTTTTGGAATTAAGTTGAATAGCTTTTAAATGTTTTTACAAATTTTCAAAACAAGGAAATAGAAAAATTTCATATGGGCACAGAAATAAAAGTTCACATACAAGAAATAAAAAAAAATAGTGTCACAATAGGTAATTTGGTTTGGATACTCTTAAAGAAATGCATTATCAGTTAATCCCATTCCCTTTACATATGCTAATGATAGGGTTGCACAATATTATCGGACCAATATCAGCAGATATATGCCTAAAAAGTTGAGTATTGGTATTGGTAGCTATAAACATTTTTGCAGATATTTACGGCTGATACTTTAAACATAATAACTGGCACTTTTAGAAAATAACAGTATTTTAATTAATCAATTTTTAAAAGCATAAAATTGTTGTTTTCTTGCTTCTCATCTGTTTCTAACAAAAATTCACCATAACCATGAAATGAACAGTTCAGTCTAAGTCAAGTAGAGACTTTGGTCCTCATTCATCCATCTGGTGTAGAAACTTGCACCATCTCCTGAGTGCGATCCATGAAATGTTACAACATGGAGGGATGAAATGCAGTAAAACAGGGAAACGTCTCAGAGCTGGAGCCTGACACCATCAGGAGAAGAGGAAAACGATAAGGTGTTGTTGTGAGCAGGCTAAAAAGTGACATCAAGTGAGAGAAAGATCAGACTTTCTGCAGCCCTAATAAACATTTTATTCACCGTTAATAACTATTTTTAGTTGTTCTGGGATTTTAGCGCTTGATATCAGTGGGATTTGATTGTATCCTACGTCCACATTTGAATCAGGTTCAGCTTGATAAATGCTGATCTGTGCGCAGAAATGACTTCACACCCACTTTATGGTTGCATGCATGTTTGATATATGAGGGCCTATGTGTTCCTTAGACAAAATATTATTTATTTTATTTTATTTAACCTTTATTTAACCAGAAAAAAAACTCACTGAGATTAAAAAATCTCTTTTGCAAGAGTGTCCTGGCCAAGACAGCAGCACATTCAACAGTTTTAGACAAACACATACAGTCATCAAACACATAAAACAAGAATTCAATACATTAAGACAGAAAAAGGCACAATTTTAGACAGCCAATTTTGCTTGGATTGGCCACATGAGAAAGATAAAAGGGCATCAGTCAAAACATCTGCAGCCAGATGTGTCTGCCTATAAGTCGCTCAACATCGTCTTAAAAGTGTCCGGTGAATCCAGATCTTTTAGTTTCAGGTCTTTTTGTAGATCATTTCAAGTAATGTGGAGCCGCAAACCTGAACACCTGTATTCCCAGTTCAGTTCTTACTTTGGACAGACAATCAGATCAATTGGATCAATTGATCAGACAATAAGAAAAGATCCTGAGACCGAAGATTATGAAGTCCTGTGCTCTTCTGACTGATGTAGGTCAGAAGGTAGGATGGTAGCAGATCAAGAATACATTTATAAATTAGAATATACCAGTGATTGAGTCTGCGTGCAGACAAAGAAGTATATCAGTATCGATACCGGCGATAATGAATTTGTAGATACTGGCATATTGGATATAGGCAGTAATCTGATATTATGCATCCCTGTCTAGCATGTGTTCGGACATTTTACTTTTTAAAATGTAAGTTCATGTAATGTACATTTGATAGTGCTTATAATTAAAACTTTAAAATAGACCATATATGATGAAACCTTCTCCAGCATATCTTTACAACATGTAGTTACCAAGAGACAATTCCTCCAATTTTAAATAATTTAAAGAACAAACTGATTCCTGTTCATCAGTCTTTTTTAAGCAGTATTTAATCATTTGTACAACGTCAATATGCCTGAGACTGACACAGATTAGACCAATGACCTCCATTTTGTTTTCTTCTATTCTCTGCTTCACCATCTGTTGGAAATTTTGCTTTAGCCTGTTTTGAAAACCGTATGTTTTAGTACAGAGAGCGTGTGACGCCCTTGGCCAAAATACATTCACACATTCTTGCTGTGTTACTTAAGACTAAAATTATACAATAAAGGGATATTTTAAAAATGGGGACACCCAGGAATCCTGCAGAGTTCCTCTCAGGGTCACAGCACCCAAACTTTTAGTGCCTCTATATTAAACAGCTCAAGCTTTGTTAAAGACTACCGCACTTTGAATACATCAGGCCATTTATGTGGCATAAACAAGCAGCCTATTGTGTTTAAGATGTCATCTTTAGGGCACCAAAGGAGTCATATGAGTTTTATATTTAGACACTATGAATATTTTCACTGATACAATAAATCTGTGTTCCTGCCTCCTATAGAGAGGAGTCCCGTAGACGGCAGAGGAGAGAACGAGGGAGAAAGCTACGACGCTACCTCCTGATTGGACTAGCCACTGTGGGCGGAGGAACTGTTATAGGTGATTATTCCAGCTTTAAACACTTTTTATTGGTATGTTCGAGTGTGTGTGACACCACCATCATCAGTCGAATTTCCAACAATGATGAGACTTCATATCTTGAAGAAATCAACCATCTTGTGGAATAGTGCACGAAAAACAACTTACTGCTCAACGTCAGTGAAACCAAAGAGCTGATAGTTGATTTCAGAAAAAAGGAGGCAAAGACACACAACCCTGTCTACATCAGTAGAGCTGAGGTGAAACAAGTGAGAATTTTCAAGTTTCTAGGAATCAGCATAACAGAGAACCTGTCATGGACTTCCCATGTCTCTGCCCTGCTTAAAAAAGCTCTAAAACAGCTGTAATTCTTAAGGAAACACGAGAAAGCAAAATTCACACGCCAAGTTCTAGTCAAATTTTACAAAGGAGCGATTGAAAACATCCTGACTGGAAACATCACAAACTGCCATGGGATGTGCATGGTCCAGGACAGGAAGACTCTGCAAAGAGTGATTAAAACTGCCCAAAACATCATCAGTACCCATCTACCCAGCATCGGTGATATGGAAGGTGAGGTGCGTACATAGAACCCAAAGGATAATGGAGGACAACACACCTTAGCCACAGCCTGTTCACCCTGCTGCCATCAGACAAAAGATACAGAGGTATCCACTGTGCCATCAGACTGCAGGACAGCTTCTTCCATCAGGCTGTGAGATTTCTCAATGCGTCATCTGCACTCCTCCATGTCCAATAGTTTTGCTTTTGTTTTGTTTTGGAGCCACAACAAATGACAAATAAACTTCCTGGTATCTTTGTATTCTCACGTTTGATGAACTAAATAGACTTCTCAGTAGAAAAAAGATTGTATTATTTTTTATTCATTCATTTATTCCAACAACTGATCCTGAAATCGTTACAGAGAAATTATGAAACCTTGTAACGGGCTCTGATTCACTTGCCCTCCTCTGTGCCTCTGCCAGGTGTGACAGGTGGGCTGGCAGCTCCGTTGGTGGCGGCGGGGGCGGGTGCTGTGATCGGAGCCGGAGGTGCCGCCGCTCTGGGCTCAGCTGCTGGCATTGCGATCATGGCCTCGCTGTTTGGAGCAGCAGGAGCCGGACTGACAGGTAATCAGCTGGACCTGATAGATTTAGACTTCAGACCAGTGGTTTCTTAAATCTGCCTTTTCTTTCCTGCCATCATTTAATGTTTATTCTTTGTCTTTTCAGGGTATAAGATGAATAAATGTGTGGGGGAAATAGAAGAATTCGAGTTCCTGCCTCTCAGCTCTGGGAAACATCTACACCTGACTATCGCAGTGACAGGCTGGCTCTGCAGTGGTAAATACAGTAAGTGCTACCCATATTTTATGTCTTCTATTGATCTACAGATCAGGATTTTGAGACTCTTCATTCAATTCTTTTGTTGGAAATCCCAAATCATCTATAAGACAATATTTGCAACATAAACAATAAGAATTGATCATATACTGACTTTATTGAACTCATTATTTTAAAGGTTTGCTTGGAGATTAAGCAGTCAAGTGCAAAAATATGAGAAAATTCAATGAAAAGAGACTTAAAACATCATCTACAAGCAGTAAATTCTAATAAAAGATGATTGCACTTTGCTTTTTTCAGGGAAAACAATCGTTGTGTGTCTTAATTGTCAAAAAAAATAGAAATATTGGGATGGAGGTAGATATTTTCATCATTAAAAGTCTGAATTACCAGCTAACCAGAGTTAGCAGAAATAAAAACAAACAAGAACGCTAAAAAACACAACATGAAAACACAGAAACATTAAAAGACAAGACACCAGAAAATATCAGAGAACGATCAATAAGAACACAAAAAAGCAAACACAGCATAAGACACTTAAACATAATACATGCACAATAAGCCAAACAAACTAAACTTAGAAACTTTAAATTTTACATGTCTGATGTGTTTGACCATTTACATCATGTCCTGTTGTCTATTAAACAAGAATTTGATTAAAGTTTATTTTTAAAAAAAGGCTTTGTAATGGATCAAATGCAGCTCTTTTTCCCTCCTCTTTGGAAACGCTCAGATCTGAGGGGACGGGGAGGCTACAGGAGGCTGTGATAATGAGTTCTGCTCTGATTGGCTGCCCAGATGATGTTTGATGGGGTGGATTATGGGCTGTTGGTGGACATTCAAAACAGTCATGGTGCCTGCCTGTGACGAGCAGGAAACACACATGTAGGTGGAGGCTGTATAGCTATGACATCATAAACCACAGGAAGTAAAAACTGAGCATTTTCAGGGGCATTTTCTCTAAAAAGGGATCAAGCTTTTCTTTGGAAACTGAGAGTTTAGAGAAAGATGTCATGTTCTTCTGCTCCTAAACCCCTTCAACAAAATTAACAGCAAAGAAAACTGATTATTCAGGACATGGGAACTTTAAAAACACACAATTTTAAATCACAAAAGCCTTTAGGAAATTTAATAGAGAAATGTAGAAATCTTTAAAAATAACATGAATACTCACCATTCAGGAGTGCTATGCTATTCCTTAATTTAACATAGGACAACATAAATACACAAAAACCTTAAAAAAGCAATGTGATAAAATTATAATCTAAAAAGAACACAACACAAGACCCCAGAACCAACAAAGATAGCATTAAGACAGAGAAAACCCTGTCAGAAACACAGCATTAAAACAGAGACACCCTGTAAAAAACACATAACAGAAAAACCCTGTCAGAAACACAACATTAAAAAACAGACACCTTAAAATACACAAATTAAAAACATAATACTAACAGAGCCTGCTTTCTGAAAGCACTGCTAAAATGATCGGTCACAAATGTTAAGTTGTTTATGCATGATATCAGCCATTATTAAAAAAGCGACATTGCAGTTTCAAAAATATAAATGTGTTTGTGTCCCATCAAATATTCCTCATGAAATGGCTCTAAATGTGGTCTAAAATTTAACAGCTGGTCTTTGACCCACGTCTCACATTCACACAAAATTTAATGAAATCACAGCGATGTGTTTTTCTTATACTGCTGACTAACACAACACTTAAACCTCTTAGTGAGGAGATTAAAGGAAAAAACAGGAGGGGGTTGTTGAGATTGCCCGGCAACAGGAAGAAAAACACTGTCGAGAAACATCGATTCAGAAAAATATGAACAATGTTGAAGGTTCTGCACATTTTACTTACTGCAGAGATAACAATAAAGGACACTTAAGGATTGTTTTTGTGTCAAACACTGCAGCTTTCTCTCAGAAATAAAAGGCAGCAGAGCTTCTCCTTCAGGAATAACAGCTAAAACACTTCACACAAGAGCTGCTTAGTGTCTTCCTCATTTATAAAAACACTCTTGCTGCTTCTCAGGTTCCTTCCAGGCCCCGTGGTGCAGCCTGGGAGAGTGCGGGGAGCAGTACTGTCTGGTGTGGGAGTCTCGTTTCCTCAGAGATCTGGGGTCTGCGATGGCGTCTCTGCTGGACGGGCTGGTCAGCATCGTGGCTCAGGAAGCTCTCAAGTACACGGTGCTCTCAGGTAGGAGGGCTATTATGCAGACCAGAGGGCGCTTGAGTTTATAGAGTGGATCTGGATTTGTAAACAGGAGCCTGGTGTGAAATATTGTCTTTTTGAACGTTTCACCTAAAAAATTTGTGCAATGGGGTGCTGATTTGGCGGAGTGGTAAGCCAGTGGTTCCCAGCCTTTTGTGGCTCGGCTGTGCCATAGCAGTGTTAATTTTGTTGACTAATTATTTTCATCATAGTTCTTGTCAACAACCTTTTTTCCCCTGACATTTTTGTCAACAAATAAAAACTAGACTAACGTCTGACAGAGACTTAATCCAATCAGACCTAGTTTGGTCATGTAGAAAGTAGTGACAAGTTAGGAATATATCCAATCACAGCTACTTTGGTTGTGTGGAAAGGTTGGATGAGTTAAGAGGGACATCTAATCACAACTGCCTTAGCTTCGTGGTGGGATCCAAGTGTAAAACATGACTTCAGAAATTCAGGAAAACATAAAAAATGCCTTACACTTTATACTTCATATTTTAGTCGACTGAATTTACAGTAGACTTCGTCGACTAAAATGTTGTGAAATTTCATCAACTAAAACTAGACTAAAATTAAAACAATTCAGATGACTAAATTATGGCTAAAACTAGAATATATTTTAGGCAAAGACTAAAACTAAATTAAAAAGTGCTATCAAAATTAACACTGGCACAAGTTATTGTCTCCCCGGAGAAACTAGTTGTAGCGCACAGTTAACATTTTATTGACAGGCTTATCTCAGCACTTCCAAATTGGAAATAAATTATTCAATGTTTCCATGTACCCCCTGCAATGTTCTCGCGTACCCTTAGGGGTACACGCACTCCTGGTTGGGAATCATTGTGGTAAGCAGCCAGGCATGACCCATACACATGGCCTGGTATGGAGCCACAACAATGACAGTAAGATTTGGTATTGAAAAAGAAACTTGGCATTGAAGAAAAACTTGCATTGGCACTGAAACAAGTATTGGCATTGTAAAATGTTGAATTGAAAAATAAAATACAGACATTAAAAAAACTATTGTTTTTTTCAGGATAATTTTGTTTTATGATGTGTTTTTCAATGCCAATCTTCTGATTTTTTCTTTTACACTCTCTTTTTTCAGCGTCACAGATTTTCAGTTTCAACTTTCTGGTTTTCAGTTACCGTTCTCATTTTTTCAGTTTCAACTTTCTGGTTTTCGGTTACAGTTCTCATTTTTTCAGTTTCAACTTACTGGCAGTGTTTTGAGGTGGGGGGGAGGGGGTTGGGGGCGGGGCTTGGAGCGCGAGGACGCGCTTCCAGGTTTTGAGGAGAGCGGCCTCTGTCGGCTACTAACAACACTGTTCTCCCTGCGGCTGTGATCGATACTGAGACCAATGGATGCAAGTTCACCTGAACTCACAAACTGCCAGAAAGCCTGTTTTTTCAGTTGGTATTTTTCACATAGAACCTTGTGGCGTTAAAATCACTATATGCTTCATGTCATGCTAATTTAGCAATCGTGCTAACGTTCGCTAAGCCAGCTGATGTAAACGTGCTTCGAGTCTTTACTACAGACACATAAACACTGACAGGAGGGATTCTTCATCACCACAAACATTATTTCAAGGGGCGCCCTCCCAAATACACTTTAGGGGAAACACTGTGATATACTCGACTCCAACTTGTAAACTGCGGCACCCTGAGGTGCCCTTCCCTCAGATCACCCCTCTGACTGACTGCAGTCCATCTGTGAATCCCAATTCAAGAAATAATTGCTATAACATCAATATATAATGTAGGTTTGTTAAGTCGCGATGAAATAATGTTTGTGGTGATGGAGAATCCCTCCTGTCAGTGTTTATGTGTCTGTAGTAAAGACTCGAAGCACGTTTACATCAGCTAGCTTAGCGAACGTTAGCACGATTGCTAAATTAGCATGACATGAAGCATAAAGGGATTTTGACGGCACAAGGTTCCATGAGAAAAATACCAACTGAAAAAACAGGCTTTCTGGCAGTTTGTGACTTCAGGTGAACTTGCATCCATTGGTCTCAGTGTCGATCACAGCCGCAGGGAGAACAGTGTTGTTAGTAGCCGACAGAGGCCGCTCTCCTCTCCGCTCTCCTCTCCTCAAAACCTGGAAGCGCGTCCTCGTGCTCCAAGCCCCGCCCCCAACCCCCTCCCCTCCCCTCCACGTCAAAACACTGCCAGTAAGTTGAAACTGAAAAAATGAGAACTGTAACTGAAAACCAGAAAGTTGAAACTGAAAATCTGTGATGCTGAAAAAAGAGAGAGTGTAAAAGAAAAAATCAGAAGATTGGCATTGAAAAACACATCATAAAATAAAAAAATATCCTGAAAAAAACAATAGTTTTTTTAATGTCTGTATTTTATTTTTCAATTCAACATTTTACAATGCCAATACTTGTTTCAGTGCCAATGCAAGTTTTTCGTCAATGCCAAGTTTCTTTTTCAATACCAAATCTTACTGTCAGTGTTGTGGCTCCATAGCCTGGCTTCCAATCCAGCCATCTTTGCCTTAGTGTCCTCCCCTACTCTCTCTCACCCCCTTTCACAAGCCTATCTACTGTCTCTGTCTGTCTCTCTCCTATCAATAAAGGCACAAAATGCCCCCAAAAAATAATCTTTAAAAAAATAATTAAAAAAAAAAAATTGTGCAATCCGTGACGCAGCAAGTAGTGCCCGTGCCTCACAGCCAAAAGGTTGCTGGTCTGATCCCCTGGTCGGGTTGGGCCTTTCTGTGTCTAGGTTACATGTTCTTCCCGTGCATGTATGGGTTCTCTCCAGACACTCCAGCTTCCTCCTACGGGTCAAAGACACGCTTAGTAGGTTGATTGGTGACTCCAAAGTATGAGTGTGAATGGTTGTCTGTCTCTGTATGTGGCTCTGCGATTTGCTGGTGACAGGGTGTACCCCGCCTCTCGCCCAATGACAGTTGGGATAGACTCCAGCCCTCCCCCCTCCCCGTTACCTCGAAAGGGATAAAGGATGTGTAGAAAGCATTGTAGAAAATCAATGAATGAAGTTGTTATTTATCTGACAGTCAGGTTTGCAGCTGTCCTTTTCATCCTCCTTTAGTTAAATCACTAACCCTTGTTTCTGCACTGAAACGTCTCACACTATCATATCACAGGCATCGTAGCCGCTCTGACGTGGCCGGCGTCCCTGCTCGCAGCAGCCAGTGTCATCGACCACCCCTGGTGTGTTTGTCTGAACCGCTCTGCAGAGGTGGGGAAACACCTGGCTCAGGTTTTAAGGAGCAGACAGCAGGTACTGAGCAGCATTCAGCTAAAATGATATGTGAATAAGACAAAACTCCACCAGTGTATGTGAACTCAAAGAGGATGAATCCGTGCGTCTCTTCCTTCTTCTCTGCTTTTAAAGGGGAAGCGTCCCGTTAGTCTTATTGGTTTCAGTCTGGGGGCCAGAGTGATCTACTACTGTCTGCAGGAGCTGGCCAATGATCAAGGTATGAACTTCTTACCATGGAAACGTGTGGAAAAAGGGAAAATCATTGAAAAAATCTGCAGAGGTGGTTTGTTTTGAGGGTAGGGATGTCAAAATAAAGGGTCAGGAAAAAGCATGATTAGACTTGAGTAGTTTGGGAACCAGCAATAACCAACAAAAAAGGATAGTCTAATGTAATGTAATATTTTTTACTTGTTTTTCTTGAGAATTTATAGAAAAATATTTAAGTAAACAAAATAACAAATACAAAGCTGTCTTATAAAATTAATCTATTATAACTCAAACACAAGTAATAAACTTAATATTACATTCTAGTGCTTCATAAATATATTTAGAGAAACAATCACACCAAAGTAAGTTCTTTAATTACTTGCAAAAATAACAAAACATGAACCAGCACCCTCGATTATGGGTGGGTACCTGGTGGTGTGGGGGCCACATGCAGCCCTCCTACTGCATTTATGTGGCCCACTAGTCAGCTTTGAGCTGTACAAACAAGAATGTTTAAGATGAGAAACTGAATATTGGCTGTAATTGTTTCTGTGAAACTCCCTTTTATCCATTTGTCAAGTATATATGTTTACATCAGTAAAATTTGCATTGATAATCAGTGAATATTCTGTTACTTTCATCAGAAAAGAACTGAAACTGGCTTGAATTCTGTGTTAAGCTTATTAAATTAAGTACTGTAAACTGCATTTAAATTAATATATATGTATATAAATGAAATTTGGCCCTGTGTGGCAATGAAGGTAATTTTAATCCAGCTGTCTTTGTAGCCAAGGTTCCAGCCCTGCTCTTGATCATATTGTAATATTTCTGTTACATATTCAAATGTGTGTTTGGTGTTGTATTGGAATCTGAGGTTGAGTCACATTTGGTGAATTGTGTCATGTTTACAATTTGTTGATTTTTGGAAATGACTGGCAGGCTGCGTTTAGTGAGGTGAAGGGCCACATGTGGCCCCTGGGCCGCCTGTTTCCCACCCCTGGTTTAAAATATCATCAGCTCTTCATGGGCCTCAAAAACTATCAGTGTGATTTCAAGTCTCTAGATTTGAAAGGCAAACTAAAAATTATTGTTTTGATGTTTTTTGGATGAGCTATTTATGATGTGATGTGATGTTTGAATCCTCAGGTAGTGAAGGAGTCGTGGAGGACGTGGTTCTCCTGGGCGCTCCCGTGGATGGGTCCGAAAAAGCCTGGGAGAGGATGACCAAGGTGGTGGCTGGAAAAATAGTGAACGGCTACTGCAGGTAATGGAACAGAGCTTCATTCTGCATGAGTCAACATTAAATACTTCATAGTTTCTCATGTTGATTCAGCCAGAGACTATAATTAAAGTATTACATAAATGAAAGAATCTCCTCTCTATCAGAGGCGACTGGCTCCTGGGGTTTCTCTATCGAAGTTCATCGGCACAAATGTCTGTTGCTGGGCTACAGCCAATCAACATCCAGGACCGGCGACTAATCAATGTGGATCTTTCCTCTGTGGTGAGTCAGAGCTTATATTTAGTTTAGACCCTCAATTTTTTTTTCTGAATGAATCGTTTTTTCAAGCACATACATCCTGAAGAGGCCTGACACGGCTCAAGGTTTTTTTCTTTTCAGATAAAACATGAGGCTCAGGTCAGAGTGAAAGGAGGAAGCAGAGAAGTCTGATTTATATAATGGATTAGTATACAGGAGAAAATATATTTTAATATTGTGGCAGAGCTTTAAATAGCATTCAGGTCCGACTGGTTAACTGATGCTCTCTTCAGTTTGTTTTCAGAAAAGCACAGGACACTGATCAACATATCATCAATCCATTTTTTCTGTCATTTTATTTTTTAAGTAAGTGGAGGGTAAAGAGGTTTTGGACAGCGTCTTCATGTTAACACCTTCAGGATGATAAGACACCGCAGTTAAAGTCCTGCTATGATGAGCTAACTGCACATAGTCTCCTGAAATGTAAGGAATTGAGTTTTGGACTAAATTATGAGAGTAAAGGCTCAAGTATAACAACAAAATGAACTACCAGATATAACAGACCAGCCAGCTAGTCTTAAATTTACGTTCAAATCTGCTACAAAGCTAAACATGATTTATTTAAGAGTACAGTTATCAGCCCAGACCAGGGGCCGGATAAGGCTGGGCTCGGACTTGGATAAAAATCTAACCTCTCATTCCAGGGGGTTGAAAAACACTGGGGAACAGTGTTTTTTTTTCCTTAATGTATTTTTATTCTTTTTTTCCTTTACAAGAACAGAGTGCACCAAAAAAACAACAAAAAACAAACAAAAAAACAAAAACAAATGAAAGAAAAGGAAACCTAAAACAAACAAGTCCAATAGGAAATAATAAAAAAAACAACTATACAGATGGGAGGAAGAAAAAAATATCATTATTATTATTATAATAGTAATCAAAAGCCAGTTTCATACAAAGCAGCATCCACCTCAAATGTTAATGGTTAGATTTTTCCCATAGGAGATAAAAGGCTGCCAAACTGCATCAAACTTTCTGGTGTCCCTTGTAGCACGTATCTTATCTTTTCTATTTTCAGAAAATGCATGACCTCGCAAATCCACCTACCAAAAGTGTGTGGACAGTCGTTCTTTGAGTGTAAAAGAATAAGACGCCTTGCTAGAATTGATGAGTAAACCAGGCTGCTTAGTTGGGCTTTTGTCAGAGTAAGATCACCTGATAGTACACCAAAAAGACCAATACACAGTGTTTTTAAAGTGACTTTAACTGGTCTAAAACAAAACCATATATCAAGAGGCAGGAATTATGCTAACCTGGAAATAAAACATATTGTCACACTTTCTATGAAGCCCCTCTTTACAGTGCATTATAGACTAATTACAAGCATCATTATAAGGTGTCACAATGCTCTTATCATGCTGTACAACCGTATATCTAGGCACTTGTGTTAATTTATAGTGCTTCATAAAAAAAATGCGGTTTTAGTGTCAAATGTTGTCACCTTTTAAATTTCTAAATATTAAATATGACATTTTAAGGGGATCTCTGTGTAAGTATTTAATTTTTCAGAAAATGAGTTGTCTTGAATTTGAGCCACTGAGGGTTTGAAATTTCGACCGTGGAAATGTTTTAATTAAATGTAAAAACAATAAGTTTACAGCATTTTTCTTGCTTTCATTGCAGTAAGTGAATCTAATTTTTCTTACTTTACTTAAAGAATACAGTAATTTCTTGTTGTCTCTATTGTCAGCCTGTGAAAAGTCTGCTGTTTTATTACTTTACTAAAAGCATCTAATGACACATTATAGCCACTTATTATCAAATTTTAATGATTCAACTAATTTCAAAGGCCAAGGGAAATGTATTTGTCTATCTGTTCGACAGCCCATGGAAAGTGTTTGGGTAAAGGCAGAACCTTTGAAAGCTTATCCTGCAGGTGAATGGATGATCATTCTGTCAGTCACATTCATTCCAGGCCAATCAGATAATGTAGCGGGTGGGCGCTACTGCTACGATGTTAAGGACAGAATGTAAGCCACTTTGTAAAACAAACTCTTGGCAAAAATGTCTGAAGTGGAGCACAAATATCCTTTCTATTAAGAAGTTTGGAGTGTTATTTGTTTCTCATTTAACAAACAAATGTGGTCCAGATCTGATAAAACTGCTACTGAAGCTGTTAGCACCTATGCTAACCTAGTCTTGCTCGTAGCTCCACCTCTTCCTGCTCCAAAGGACTCTGATTGGGCCGTCCCACTATGGGCCAAGGACAATTATTGTAGATCAGAGCTTGGAAAGGTGCCTGATTACAGACATTTAAACAGGCTAATCCATCTGCACAGTGAGGTAAGTAGGGCCCTCAGTCTCGGGCTTTGCCATTTTGAGGGTCATGGGCGTAAAGCTTTGCTCACTCTAGGTTCTTACAGATCTCCAAAAGACTGCCTTTTCTCAAACGCATCTTGGGCGTGGAACAACCTCCAAAAAAAGCTAAAGATAGATTCATTGATCTCGCTGAGAAAATGTAAAAAGATCATAAAGAGCGAGGTGACAGAGAAGTTTTTTCTTGAAAGGTCACCATACATTTGAAAGGCTGTTTTAATGTGTGAGTTGTTGTGCTGTTTAATATTTTGTAGTTATTTTTTAAAATTTGTAACATTGTATTGGCTGCTACTTTGGCCAGGTCTCTCTTGTAAAAGAGAGTGTTATGGTCAATCCCAATTGCACCCCTTAGCCCTCCCCCTTCGTCTTACCCCTTTGTCAACCTCTTCCCCTTGGCCCTCTGTTTTGAGGGTCAAGGGGAAGGAATGAAAACACTGTCCCAAGTAACGAGACACCACTAGATTTCCGTTACGTCATCAACTAGAGCCTCTCACTGACTGCATGTAGGCAGATGCAACAATTCTTTATCCACTTCCAAGATGCTGTTTTGGCATCATGGTTAAAATTTACGTTGAGTATAAAGGACTGAATATTTGATGGAATTGATTTCTTACATTTATGTGCTTCCTTTGGTCTCCGCTCTGCCATCTTCTCAGCAGGCGCAGTGTATTATGGGTAATTTCTCATACTCCTTCCTTTCAAGTGAGGTCCTGGTTTGTCTTGTTTCAAGGGCTGTGTAGCCCTTCTCCTTAACCTTACGGAGAATTGGGACACCCCTTCACTAGATGTGAATGTGCAAAACCAATGGCTCAGGCGTGAGACAAGGACTAAGGGGTACAATTAGAATTGACCCCAAATCTCAATGGGACTTCCTGATTTAATAAAGGTAAAATAAAAATTAAAAAAAATTAACCAACCCACATGATTCTGCAAGAATCTCACACTTTCATCATCGACACTGTCCTGTTGAAACAAGTAAAATGTCAGAGGTTTAAGTTTTATGCACCCAAGCAGATTAAAGAAAGGAAAATAAATGTTAACATGATAATTCAGACGCACCTTAACATGTTTATATGGTCATGGACTTTAAATGAAAAGTGAGCAGCTGTTTTGTTACCTGAGACGTTGATCCATGTCGATGCCTTTAGGTGAACGGCCACCTGGACTACATGCGTCAGATGGACACCATCCTTGTAGCAGTTGGAGTTCCCACTAAAGAAGTCCCAGGAGCATCTTTTGCTTTTCCGCAGCCTGACACAACTACAAAAGAGACATTGGACTCTGCTGACCAAACTGCTCATGATAGAAAAGTGACTGAGACACCAAACCAGGTGGAGACTGACCCCGAGGACCCCGAGGACCCTGAAGAAGGGAAGGATGTTACCGAGGCTGAGGGTGACGTCGACGGCTGGGATATCCCTGATATTTCTGACCTGTTGGACTCATTAAATGACACAGAACCAGAGCCCCAAACTGAACCGAGAAACAATTTAACATCAGCCTCAGCCTTAAATAGAGGCTGTGATGTTGACGAGGATCCTGAGAAGGAGCACGTTTCATGGAGCTGGGATGATACACAATGGGTGACAGAGCACACACACAAACAGAGGCAGCCAAACTAGTGTTACAGTACAGTCTTCACAAGTGTTTTTATAAGACAAATTCATAATAATAATAATCCGTCCTCAGCACACTCTCATAGATGGAAATCAGAGCTCACATATGGCAGCCTCCTGTGAAAATCTCCTGAATGCTGCCTTCTTTCACGACCATGTGGTGTTTTTAACTAATTTATTAATCTAATAACCATTTAGATTTTTCATAATGAAGTCGATTTTTGTATTAACTGTAAATAGTGTCAGATAATTTATTTACAGACTTCAATGTGAGATCCTACAGCTATAAATAATGTTTGTTAGCAGGATGCTTCAAAAGGGTGACATCTGTGCTCCTCTCACCCTTCTTGTTTTCATGAGATGTCTCAGTTGCTATGGATATTATCGCAGTTATTTAATCTCCAAAAGACTGAGAAGGACATTAGGTGAATTCGTCTGAAGGTCTTTATTTCTCATTTGCTCTGACTTAGATGTGAATTGCTGCCTTAAATAGAAACTGAATGTTTAAGTTACATGTAGACTGAAGGTGACAGATAAGGATGTCTTAACCCTGGATTATGTGTTTATTTCAATTTCTGCAACTGTGATTCATAACTGGAAAGAGAAGTACTGACAGAAGAAAACAGGAACAGTTTGAGTTTGATGGGTTGACCAGAAATGCCTATATAAAGAATGGACGGCACATGTCTTGACTCAAGTGACGCCAGAAGTTTTACGGTTTTCCCTGCTCACTGGAAACAGCACAGATCAGTCATCCTCAAGCTTTTTTGTACCACGTCCTGGTTTTATGTATTTCAGTAAAGTCACAGACTGGCCTTAAGCAAACACGTTGTGCAGAGTAAGGCCCCGTTTACATGACAACGTTGTCACCAGAAATGGCAAGGTGTTTCCTTTGCATTTTACAAAGCACTCCGTGTTCACATGGAGACTCGAGAACGACTGAAAACGTTGTAGCGTGCATGCCAGGCCAGTAGTTGGCGATGTAGGTTTGTGGTGATACAGTGGTGATACAACATGCGTACGCTTTCCGGTGAAGACAAACTTTTCATAAACAACAATGACGAGTGGACGCATGAAGATGCAGGAGTTTCTTGTCTGGACAACCAATCTGTCTGGATATTTTTGTCTGGATAACAAACCGAGCACAGTCAAACAGCACACATGTTCCTTGGTAGATGGCTGAAGCTGCTGCTGTTGTTGTTGTTCCTGGAATGTGCGCGCAGCCGTCATGTGAAAGAGAACTGTGCATGCGCAACACGTCAGTGTTTTTCCTGGAAACGCTGATTCCCATTTGCACGAAGACAGATACCAAAGCGTTTTCAAAACTTTCACTCAGACCCTGGTTTCAAAAGTTTACCTATTCAGGCACTCCGGGCACCGTTTTTTGTGTAAACGGAAGGCAAAAATGCAATGAAAACTCTCAATTTTTTACCGTTTTTGTTGTCATGTATACGGGCCTAAAACTCAACATCACACAGGATCAGAGAGCACCATGGGCTTGTTTCTAAACCTCATATAAAAGAGACATTCACGAGCACTCTGTTTTTATCAGCTGCTTAAGCTGGCTGAAAATCACCCGTTGACACGGTAACTAATTAAATCACTACACATATGGGCACGGAGGAAGCTGTTAAATCAGCATTCCTATAATGCTGGCTGTGTGTTTTATCCATTGATGACCTGATGTTTTCATTGATTGGTATTTCATCAGTCCTTAACTCTGAATTAAATCCCTTCACGTCAGGAATTGGAGCACTCTCGTAAGTAAAGTAAATATATTTACAGCAAAGTCTAGAGCACAGACTAAAGAAAGCATAAGCACAAGATTTTACCACGAGTTCATTTCAAGTTGTACTTTTCCGTTCAAACCACAGCAGCGACAGAATCAGAGGGCCTGTGTTTGTAGTCAGTGCCATCAAGCTGAACGGGCGTATACACAAGGATCCAGTCATACTTTCAAAATAAAACACTCTTCTGCTCCATTATTCAACAAATAGTAAATAGATAAAGTATCTTGGTTTCTCTAGGGCCCAGCCTTGTGGTAGGGGACCTCTGTTATAGATAATAAACCATGTATGTTCATTCACATTTAAGATTCAAGGTGTGATATATACACCCATGATGTAAGGGAGGTGCCACCGTGCCGCACATTTCATTAACCATTTATGTATCATTTTCACTTGAAGAGTATTCTCTCCACTGATCGAAGCTTATTTATGTCTTTGAGCAAAACAGCGTGGCTGTTACGATTATAGGCAGCTCATTTTTAATTGTATTTCATCGTATTTATTTGCTTGGAAGATGCTTGATATGAGAAACCTTGCAGAGCTGGTTTGGGATAGGGCCCTCAGTGGTGTCTTTTCATGGGGCCCAAAATTTCTGGCAGCGCCCCTGACAGTGACCTTTGTCACCAGGCAGATATTGGTGTTAAAATATATGGGTGATTAAACGTATGTCATCGTCTTTTTAAATAGACAGTTTGACCCAGAAAAGATGAGATGGTTGATTACACTTAGTTTAATTTCTGAGTGCTTTAAGTCAAACGCATTCCTCTTAGCACTGATTTTAGCCATACAGCTGAGCAAGTTGAATAAGTAGTAGAATATTTTTTCATCCTTGTTAGGAAACCTAGAGTCTTTTAGTGTATTTGTGATTAGGGATTTAAGTAGAGGAGATTTATTTTCAGTCAGGCCTCATAACTCACAACTTCAGCCGCCATACTGGCAGTTAAAGACATTTTTTTCCTCAAGTTTGATCCAAAAAGAAATCCCATATCAAACTGACTGTTGTATCGATCAACGCTTTAATACTTACTCACCTGTAGTCCAAATATGATTCTCTTCTATGTCAGGTGAACAAACATTGAGTCTAGGGTTTGTAACAAACCAGATTATTTATGTTAATACAACACTATTAAAACTCA